>CAJNSZ010000001.1:1136409-1262290 GCA_905329745.1 Rotaria sp. Silwood2 | reverse complement strand
ATTCTTTTCAAAGATAATATCAATCAGATAACCAAAAAATGATAATTAGCCTCTAAGGTATATGACATTTACTCATTTTCGGTTTGTTAAAGGAAGTGATTTTAATCAATAGTCAAAAGGTAAGAAAGAGTCAATCAATAGATCAAGTCAATAATTATTGAACTCATTGTGAATAAACATCGATTCTACTGTGTACACAGTACCAATAATACGTTATTTGATGATTAGACTAGTGATCTGTAATCACAATATTCACCGCTCAAGTCAAGCAGACAAATGCATCATTTTATAACGATGAATTGATTTATTATTCTTAACTCAAAAAATTAATTTTTTAAGCATAAAAAGAAAGAAGCGATATAAATCAATATCAAACATTTTCTTACAAAACTGTTGTTCTATAAGTCTTCAATATGTTATAAAATATATATCTATAATAGTTCAATCTCGTTTCTTTTCAGGCAAATAAAGTTCTCATAAAGCTTCTAGCAAGTGCATCGGGATCACCATTCATCATGCGGTTCGTATTGTGATACTGAGCTCCACTGTGAAAACCATGCGGTCTTTGATATTGATGCAATCCGCTCGAACCTGATGGAGAATATCCACTGCCATTATTTAAATAAGCTTGCATTTGAGCAGCTACGTTATGATAATGATTGCCAGTCACAGGACTCATACCAGTCGGATAATAACTCATTATAATTTTTTGGTAATAATCAAATGCAAACAGAAGATGTGCTTCTTTCAACACTTCAAGTTGTGTTGTTTTTGTGATACAACATCGTATTTTATACGTACATGTACAGACAGAAGTGATTCATTAAAATCAGTCAAGCATGAAGAAGAAACAACGTAAAAAAACAATGTCTACGTCTTGATATTGCGATACCATCAATTATCAAACATAGTAATCACTATTGGAAATTTTGAAAAGCGTCAATTTTCAATATTTCGTCTAATGAGGCAAAACGAAATGAATAGTAACAAAACAGCAAGCTATTACAACGACAACAATCAGTCTACAACACACATTCATTAAAGAAATGCACCATTAGGCAAAAGTCTTTTCTCCCTTCCAAAGAAAAAGGACCTGGAGGAATAGAGGGGAGGGTGAAACACCTCTTCCTTGGGGTGCACATAAAAATGAAATAATAATAATAATAATAATAATAATGCTGACTTTTTTTTTTACTATATCAATAGGTTTTTTCAATATTTTTAAGCTCTAACATTAGTGCTCTTGGTTGACCAGCAAGGTATAATATTATTTTTGTTAAAAACTAGTTTATTTTTTATTGATTAATAACAAATTTTAATTCATCTTAGAATCCCGAAGTTGGCTTTGAAGTTCATGTGAAAATATTCGTGCAAATCTCGTACGATAGTAAGATGATGTTCGTTCGTGACATTGAAAAATGGAATGTCTTATTTGTCGAAGATCACTCTAAATAAATCTAAAAACAAAATAACAAACAGTCAATAGTTGTTTTTTATTCGAAAATAATTTACTCGAAAACGAATATTAGCAGAATCATAGATAGTAGGATTGATAACTGTATTTGATATAGTTAAAAAACAAGATGCTATATGAATGATTTTAGGCAATATTGAGTAACTATAGAGAATTTGACATTGTACTTTTGAATAACGAACTAAATTAAGATGTAATTGAAATATATTCATAGGTAACCAAATTACAGCATATAGAACAACAACAGTGATTAACATTTTTATATCCTAGATACTAAAACAAAACGTTAACAAAGATAATTATTTCATCATTAATTTATTGCATGTTTTTGTAACTTGAGATTTTCTGAAAGTATTTTGATTCATCTCATGATAACTCTTTGTTGACATCACATAAAACTGATTATCATTTATTCTTTCGATCTAAAATATAATACTAATAACTTAGTTAAATTTAACATTGATGTTAATGTTGGATAAAAATTCGAACAAAGATTGTACATTGATCAGACCTTGTGTACAACGAATATATAAATCGATATGCATAAATAACAAAAACAGAGTTTAGAATTCGTGAGTTTCTTTTACTTGTTTTTAGTGGTAAACTTTGTTCTGTTAACAGTATCTATCACAGATATGTTTTATTGATTATTATCATGACTTTCGTTAACATCTATTTATTGAAACCATATTCAGTACAAAAAACTCCTTAACATTTCTTAATCGTACTATAAACTCTCAGCTAAATAAGGAAAATTAATTTTTATTTCTTGTTAGATTACTCATATCATCAAAATTGCGTTAGTTTTGGCGATTTATCGTGATACTTGAAAAAATGTCGTCAGTTAAACATGATTAATCGACAATTTTCCAATAAACTTCAAAAGTAAGTAGTATTATACAAAAGTAAATAATTTTTTCTTCATTTTATATCATCTGATCATCTCAGTGGACAATAAACATTATTGTATGAAAAAAAATTTGCATATTTTTAAAAGACGCAAACCCTCTCACTCGGAAACTGATACAATCAGTAGATCGAGCACCTCGACCTGATCCTACGAACACCCTGATCTTTTACCAGTGACTAGACTGACCTGGAGTAAGATAGGTACTCAAAAATCAGCCTTTTAGATGCTAACCTAAGCAAAAAAATAGCAGGAATTGGTTTTCTAAATTTGAAGCCTTATAATTGAATTTCGCATATTAGTCATTCCACGTACGTCCTGACTGGATCTACTCAATAGAGCTCATCAGATTTTGTCTAATTTAAGGTATTATTGATATGGTAGCGTTTTTGTGAATTATGACGGAAGCCGTTTTGAAAAATATTGAACCTTCGATATTTTGTGGTTGCTTTGTGAAAAGTTCTAAAACTTACGTTTCGACCGAAGGGACTATCCATGCGACCATATGTCAAGAATGACTCGATTGATTGAGCTAAAAGTTTTTGTTAGCATGTATCTCTGTGTTCTTCACTTGAAAGAAAACCTTGTAGAAAAATCACGCATTTCGTCAAAAACGCATATAAAAGAGGATTTTACTGATGGAAAAGAAATGGTAAAAATATCTGAGATTTTTAGCGAACATACATCTTTATAAACTCTAGTTTCAATAAAAATGTCAGATCTCTATCTAACTCTGTTCACGAGTGATGGAGTACCAAAGCTGTCTAAAACGTGCATTTTTGCGCATATCAGATGAATCATAAAAATTAACCACTTAATGCTTTTAGGTGAAAATTGTATCCTAAATAGAACTCATAGAGATACATGCCCACAAAATTTTCAGCCCAGTTGGTCGAGTTATTCATGAGGTATGGTTCCATCAAGATTTCTGTTGGTCGAAATGTAGGACTTTAGAACTTTTCGTAAAACGTTCACAAATTATCGACGGTTCAATATTTTTCAAAACGGCTTCCATCGAAATTCATAAAACTCTACCCTCGACAACAACATCGCAAATTGATCAAAATCTAATGAATTGGATTGGATAAGTTCGAAAATGGCTTACGTGAAATGAGTAATATATGAAATTCAATTATAAGGCTTAAAACTTAGAACGTACATTCCAGCTTTTTTTCATAGGCTAGTATCTAAAGTCTAATATTTTGGATATGTAACTAATTCGAGTCAGCCTAGCCATTGATAAAAGAAATGCGTGCTCGTGAGTGTTTATTGAACAAGCTCGATATACCGACGGTGAGAACGTCTGATTTGGGGGTGTTCACATCTTTTAAAAGTATACAAAAATTTATTTTTCCTTTAATTAGATGATTTCATCATCTCAATGAAAACAGGAACGTATAGAGCGTTTCTGGATGCGAGGGAGGGGGAAAGGGGATCAATTTTTTTGTGTACATCTTTGATGGCACTTCTTTTGTACATTATCATGCTGAAAATGTCGTAATTTGTTTGTATATATTTTTTATTCATATTTGATTGTTGTTACTCTATATCATCAGGAAATTAAAAAAAGGAAATAAGTAGTAAACAAAAAGATATTAATTAAATTCATTTGTGAAACCCAATCTACATTTTGGTTTTGAAAATACGCCAATAACATTTTCGATATTTTCTTCTTGAGCGATTTTTTTATGAATATTGATAAGATTCTAGATCATTTAATTGTTCATCATCCGCACGATGGGGCAACTACTTCTAATTAACTTCAAAACAGAAAATGAGCGCTTGACATCAGCTATTGACACGGAAATAAGTTCATAGAGTTGAAATAGGAGATAAAGTCTCATATTTCGTAGAGACTTTTCAAAATTTGTGAATTTCTTTTTATAGAAGCTAGTCGAATTGAGTTTTCAGTAAGCGCAAAGCTTCAGATCAAAATTTGAAAATTCAAGTTTTTCGAAAACCTGATGTCTTACAAGAACTTCTAGAAATTAGACATACTGAAAACACGAGACCTTAGTCAAATCTCAATAAGAATCCAAAACTTTTTAGAGTTTTATTAGAACACTATGTGCTATCTATAGGCGAAACATAATAAAAATCGAAAGAAGCAGATAAAACGTTCCCTTGTCAAATTAGAACATCGTTTGAACAATTTTGTTCAATATTTCATATTCACATTTATTAAAAGAACGTATTACATGTAGGTGTGGACCTAAAAATGAGAAAAATCCAAATAACTCTTTTATTCTATCAGGTATCACGATGATTTATATCAAGTATACATGGTTTACGTCATTCATTAACAAATGTGTATTTATAAGTTGATCAATATGACACAGAGGAAATACTTTTTCCCTGTTGTGATAGGAGAAATATGGTTTGTCAACCATCGAGTGGTGTACAAGTATTTGAATGTAATCTTTTCTTTTTGTTTTATTTCTTTTGCTTGTTTGCTGAAATAAACAATTAATTCATTTATTAGTTAGTATTCTCTTTGATTCTATGTTACAATTATATGTTCTTAAGAAAATAAAAATCTAAAAATTAATAAAAACTAAATTTTTACACTCATCAATCTTATATAGACAATAAATATTCATACTATTTTAGTTGATTCTTCTATCTCATTTTCAAGAAAAATCTATCATTCAACTAAATATTTTTGTTTCTATCTTCTATTGAGTATGATAAACATATGTATTAAGTTGATTAGCCAATTGTCCAATTGTTGTATTTGGCCAAGCACGAAGACATGGAGTATTTGTTTCAAGTTTAAATGAAACAATATAACCAATATAATTTGATTGAATTGTTTCATTACATAAATATGTTGGTTTGATTAAAGTATTATCAGGTGTCCATTGAAAATAATTTTTTATTGAATTAGTTATTGAAAAAAAAATAGGTGTCCAATTAAAAACACGTACATGTTGATTAAATATATAATTTAATTGATAATCATATTGAATTGTTGATAATATATAATTTGATGATAATATTGAATATGTTGATAATGTTGAATTTGTTGGTACTGATATATGATAACAAATACCATCGAAAAGAAAAAGATCTTTACCATAACATAATTCACATGTTAATGTTTGACTTGACCAATATTGAGTATATATTAATGGACATTGACAATAATTATTAATACATATTAAACTTGAATAACATTGTTGAGTATTACTACATAATGAACCATTATTAAGACGTGACCGACAAATTTTACTATCCCAATAAGAATTTATATTACATGTACATCTTGAATATGTATTATTACATATTAAAAAGACTGAATTATCACATTGAACATTTGTTAAACAATATTCACCATATGTAGATAAATTTGAACAACCATAACCATTCCATGATTGTGATGTTGAACATTTACATATATTAGAACTAAATAATTCAAAATTTTATATTTATTTTATTGAATTAATAAATTTATTTACCTGCATATAAGACCATCAATACATTGACTTGTTAATGTACATGGTTGAGTTGCATTAAAAGAAAGTTTTGAATTACACGTTGTTTGATTATAATATGAATTTGATGAACAATCACAAGTATTTGTAGTTGCTGAACATGTTAAATATTCCATACAAAAATCAGATTGAGTATTACATGATTGACCAAATGTAAGACGTTGTTGACAATCAATACCGTTATAATACATTCCTGATGAACAATCACAAAATGAACTATTCCAATACATATTATCTAAACAAGCACATCGTTCTGTTATCGTACTGCAATAAAGACGTAATGAACGATCACATTCAATAATAGGAGATGTTGTGATTAAATCAATAGTACAACTATCGTTATACCATCTCAAATAATTAATAGTTACTGATGATTTTTGTAAAAATGCGACCATAAATATTATAAATAAAATGATTATTATAAAAATATAACTAAACCAAAAAATACGAACATCTTTTCTTGGTAGGCAACAATAATATTGAATATTTTTCCATGGTATTCGATTTCGACAAAATTGTATAAATTTTGAGTTTGATTGTGAAATAGTTTTATTTTCTATATCAACTGTCATTGTTTGTTGATTTGAGGTTTTATGATAAATTTGATTATTATGATTTTTTTCTTTCAATATATATAATGTCATAAATGAAACCATGAAAATGATATTATTTCAATTCTTTTTTCTTCATTCATTATTTTGAAAAAACAGATTGAATAATTTCATCATCGAAACCTTTCAAAATGTTCACAAAAAGAAACAAATTTCAATAAAACTTGTATAACATCAGAAGATAATGCTATTCGATTGATTCTACTTTCATCATAACAAAGGAGTTCTTCTTATGTTCATGAATGTCAAAGTCAATCCATTTGATTCCAATAAAAATTTTCTTTTCGAATGAGATCACATTATGTTTTTTTTTTCATAGAACATCTAATCACTTTTAATTTACAAGGAAAGAAGAAACTTTTCTCTATTATTGTTTTCGAACATAATTCATCTAATTTCTAGTGACAGAGACATTCTAATGATATTTAGATATAAGTTGTCCTTTGAGAAAAAATGTTGAAGATAATTGTTAGGCTGACTAGGTCATAATAAAAATAACTTTCACTGTGAAGCCGATTTTCTTTTTAATTATTATAGTTGGGATGACATTTTAAATTTAGAGAAAAATTTACCTTTTTCCAACATAATATTCATCAGATAACAAACAGCTGACACGAACAAAATCGGTAGGTCATTAATGTATATTACGATTAGTCATTTTCGGTTTGTCGAGGGAAGTGATTTTAATCTATAATGAAGAAGGAAAAACTCTCAATCAATAAGCCAACTCAATAATTTAATCATTTCATATTGTTAATATATATCGATTATATTGTGTACAAAATATAAACAATACGTTATTTCATGTTTACACCAATCTGTAATGACAATGCGTACTACTCAAGTCAAAAAGACAAATGCATTATTTTACAATGAGAAACTGTTTTATGACATGCAGAAGACATTAAAAAAATTATATTTTTAATCATAAAAATAATATAGATACATAACTAAATATTAAGTATTTCCTCTCAAAAGAGTTCTTGAATAAATCTTCAATGTCTTATTTAAAAAATTTAGTAATATTTGTATCTCCTTTGTTTGTTTAGATGAATAAGTTTCTCATAAATCTTCTAGCAAATCCACCAGCATCATTAGCAATCATAGGATTAACACCGAAATGATGAGCTCCATGATAAAAAGTTTGATGTCCTTGGTATTGATGCAATCCGTGCGAACCTGATTGAAAATGTCCACTGCCGTTATTTAAATAAGCTTGCATTTGAGCAGCTACATTATGATAATGATTGCCAGTCGCAGGACTCATACCAGTCGGATAATAGCTCATTATGGCTTATTCGCAATAATGAAGTGTAAATAGATTATGCGAGTCTTCAGACGGTTCAACTTATGTTATTCACGTGATAAAATTTGGTAATTTATAGATGCATGTAAAGATAGAAGTGACTTAATAATATCAGTCAAGCATGAAGAAAAAAAATAACGAGAAAAAAGCATGACTTTACTACCTTAAAAATTGCCATATTGTCAGTTAAACGAAGGTAGTTATTATGTATTGCACTTGATAAATATGTTCTCTTTGAATATTTTGTTTAATGAGGCAAAACCAAATGAATAGTAACAAAACAAAAAATTATTACAAGGACAACAATCATTCTACAACACTTATTCATTAATAAATACATAAATTGAAAATAATAATAATAATAATATTGAATTTTGTTACTATATCAATAAGTTTTTTCAATATTTTTAAACACTAACATTTAGTACTCTTAGTTTTTTAAGATATAATATTAATTTTTATTAAAAATTAGTTTATTTTCTATTGATTGATAACAAATTTTGATTCATTTTAGAATCTTGAGGTCGACCTTGATGTTCATGTGTAGGTGTTCGTGCAAATCTCGTACGATAATAAAATGAAGTTCGTCCTTGACAATGAAGAATACAATGTCTGATTTGTCGAATATCACTCTAAATGAATTCAAAATAAAGATTAGCAAACAATCAATAATTGTGTTTTATTCGAAAATAATTTACCCGAAAACGAATATTAGCAAAACCATAAATAATAGGATTGATAGCTGTATTTGATACAGTTAAAAAATGAGATGCTATGTAAAGAAGTTGAAGTAATGTTCCATGACTACAAAAGTTTTGATATTCTCCTCCTTGATAACAAAGTAAATTAAGACACAATTGAAATACGTTCATAGGTAACCAAAGTACAGCATATAAAACAACAACAGTAAGTAACATTTTTATACCCTAGAAATTAAAAGGAAATATTAACTAAGCTAATTATTTCATTATTAATTCATTTCATATTTTAGTAACTTGAGATTTCCTAAAAATGTTTCGCCTCGTCTCATTATAACTCAGTGTTGACATAGCATAAAACTCATTATTTATTCTTCTGACCTAAGAAGATTAATTTTGCACTAATAATTCGAACTTAACATCCACATCGATAATTGACAAAATTTAATTGAGCCAAGGATTGCACATCAATTATTTCTTGTATACAACAAATATCTCAGTTGATATGAATAATTAAGAAAAAATGGAGTTCAGAATTCACAAGCTTCTTTTTATTACTTTTTTTTTGATAAAATTTGTTGTGTTTATAGTTTATATTCATTAGAGCAATGTTTTTCTAGAATACTTATTCTTTGAAATCTTATTAATGACAAAAACTCCTTTATAATTACTTCATCAGATTATGAACTCTCAATTGACGAAGGATAATTACTTCTTATTTTCTGTTAGATTTACTAAAGAAAAGAACTAAGTAAATTCTTCGTATGATATTAGAACCAAACATATCAAAAATTTGCCAATAAATTCAAAATATAACTAATAAATGTCTATTTATTCTTTTTATCGAAATTTGTACACGTTAAAAATACATCAATGATTCAATTATAGAAAAACTCTCGTGACAACTCTCTCTGGGGACAAATTTATTCTGTAAATTTTTAGAAATAATCACCGTACATAAAAGATAAATGAAGACATTGGAGATTTTATTTTCACGATGAATATTTCTAGTAATAAATCAAGTCACATTTTGCATTTTGAATCAAAAGTATCAATTGTAAAAAGAGTCATTATTTATATAAAATGAGCGGGAGCAAAATGATATACTCATATAACTTATAGAACTAAATTTTCTTCTACCTCACTGATAATTTGAATATATAAATTAAGTTCTTATTTATCATCTATTTTCGGCAGTAATCTGACTAACCGGATATGACAAATGAAAAGAAAATAAAGATTATATGTTGTAAAACAGTGAAGAAACAATTTGTAAATTGCGTTGATAGCAAACATTAAGACTCCTTTTTTTTGAAAACGGAAGCAGATGTTTGACATTTCGGCAAATGCGCTGTGAAGTGAAAAAAAGACAATTTGAGCTTTACTACGCAACATTTTTTGACATCAACAAATAAGAGTATGTTTTGGTAAGATAAGAAGGTTATACTACCTTTTTGATCTAGGTGTCATCTCTACTCTTATATAACACTGTGTTCATCATGTTTCTATACATTATGTCACATTCAATACATGTTCCCTGCATAGTTTTAGTGTTAATTAATATTTATTAGAAGAAATAACGAGACAACTATTTATAAAACACTAGTTCTGTGTCGAGTGATATAAGTTATTTTTGAACATATCATATTGTTTTATTTATTGAAATTTTACAAAGATAGAAAAAAACAGAATACTTAATAATTAGGTCAAATAAACCTGAAATAAATATTATTGCGTCATCAAATGATCAAATAAAAAAGTGTCTATAATGTTTTTCTTTCCGTTCCTCCAGTTAAAATAGATCAAAGTTTTTTTCAATTGTCAGCGTGACCAGGTGGATAGAACGTTAAAAGCACGATAAAGTCATTAAGCAAGAATTATAATTTAAGAGATAAAATCTCAAAAGAAAACATAAACATATACTTTACCTTTCAGCTATGTTTCTTACTCTATCCTATTTTCCATTGTTCATCTGAAGGAAATTAAATGCCACATGACAAGTTCATCTGACTTGAGTGAATTATTAAGATAATATTTTTTCATTTCGAGATTTATACAGAACTACCTAGAAAAAATGTAGTAGAACATTTGTAGTGCGCAATAATTATAAACTTTAAACTCAAGACCATTCATATATACAATATAGATATCTTAAAATCTAAACATAATTATTATTTTTATTCTGTGTATTTCCGGTTCATTGTCCTTACTTGAACTTAAAAAGCAATCTTAAGATGATTATTGTCTAAACAGAACTCTTAAATACTATATACTTATAAAACTGATGTTAATTTCACTCATCCAAATTTTCTTAACAAAAAAGAAACAAATGTTTACTTGTTTTAATTTCTTTTTAAATTGTATGCTTTCATGAGTAAATAAATTATTTATTACTGTTGTTGTACCATTAATATCATTATTTCCGTCATTAGAACGCCTCCATAACATAGCTGCTATACGTAAATAAACAAAAGCAAGAATAGATAATGGAAAAAAATATGTTTGTAAAAAGTTTAATATTGTTCGTCGAACTTCAGCTGGTCGTTCAGTTTTATTTGGTACACATTGAATTGTATCAACAAGTTGATAATGTAAATTCTTTAATAAATAATCTGATTTTAATGTATCTGTTATATTATCAATTGAACCAATATATCTTTTTAATAATGAACGAGAATTTACCCATAGACGTTGTTCTTGCATCGGCAATGATCTTGCTGGTAACCATAACATAGCTAAAGCAATACTTAATATCCATATAATTAATAATGCTATTAAATTTCTTTTATGTACAGAATAGATTTTAATTGCTAATGGGTATTTGACAGNCATGAGTAAATAAATTATTTATTATTGTTGTTGTACCATTAACATCATTATTTCCGTCATTAGAACGCCTCCATAACATAGCTGCTATACGTAAATAAACAAAAGCAAGAATGGATAATGGAAAAAAATATGTTTGTAAAAAGTTTAATATTGTTCGTCGAACTTCAGCTGGTCGTTCAGTTTTATTTGGTACACATTGAATTGTATCAACAAGTTGATAGTGTAAATTTTTTAATAAATAATCTGATTTTAATGTATCTGTTATATTATCAATTGAACCAATATATCTTTTTAATAATGAACGAGAATTTACCCATAAACGTTGTTCTTGCATCGGTAATGATCTTGCTGGTAACCATAACATAGCTAAAGCAATACTTAATATCCATATAATTAATAATGCTATTAAATTTCTTTTATGCACAGAATAGATTTTAATTGCTAATGGATATTTGACAGCACAATAGCGATCAATGGCTATTGCTATTAATGTTAATAAAACACCTGACACAGAAAATGTTTTAAAAACATCAAGTACAATACATAATTCACGTGCGTATAACCAACGTTGAAATAAAAGTGAAGTTATTGTAAATGGTATACAATAAACAGTCATTATTATATTAAATACAGATAAATTGAGCAAAAATGGTGATAGTTCAGAACGTGAACGACGACCAAATGTAAATATAATTATTGCAATAAAATTCGTAAAAAAAGAAAATATTATCATAACACCATAAATAAGTAATATGATAACTTCATATGTGTACAAATCCGATAATGAAAGATATGTTATCGGATAATGTAAATAAAGATCAATCAAAGATTGTACTTCTTTTTCAACCATATTGAATCTTATTCTTCAAAATAAATTTAATCTAGAAAAACAACATACTTATGAAAGATGTTGAGCAAAATCTCGAACAAACTATATTCACATTCTTTTATTTTTGTTTTTTTCTTCTCTTCTTTTTCTTTTCTTCATTTCTCGATTTTTTCTATCTTTTCTTTTTCTCAAATGCAGATTCTAGCGCTCATGCTATCTCATAATAAAATTTGGGATAATAAGTCATGACAAGTCAATGTAATGTATAATAAAGCTTACTGAAGGGTATTTATCTATCTCGGAAAGTTTCTTCTTTGAAAACATATGCAGATTGAAATAGAATATCAGATTTAGAAAACAAATTTATCAATAAAATTGCTAAGAAAAAAAATGAAAGACTTTTTTTCTGAAAATATTATTCAAGTAGTCAACAAAATGAATTAAATTACCTTCATCTTATAAATGAATCGATTACTTAAATTCGGATGATTCATAAAAATCATAAATGTAATAATTATCTGTTTCTTCTCTCTTTTTTTTTTGAAGAAGCTACTTATTTTTCTAGAAATGTTATACTCAATTTTATTTGTTCTGTTTATGTTGGCATTAAATTTTTATCTTCTTAAATATAGAGGTGAGAAAGCAACGTTCTAAAAGCATATCTATAATGGCCAACATTATCTTGTTCATTATGAGTGTCTTCTTCCGTTATATTCCCTAGTCGATATGATGTTTTGTGCATCTTTCCTATCTCTCAGATTGTAACAACAACAACAAAATATGGTTGGATAGATAGAGAATAGTTTGTCTATGGAGAAAAATGCTTTATATATTCTCATAAAAGCATTAATGAATACTCAGGTATTCTTATTGAAACTTAATAAATCAATGCAATATTGTTTTTCATATTGGGTACTTTCGTCATAGGAGAAGAAATTAGATATATCATTTTTTTTTTTAGAAATATTAATTAGAAAATTAAGTATGCACATAGAAATATTTCTTTTGGGAATTTTATGTTATTTGTAAATGTCTTTATGAAACTAGTGAAGACAATGTCACTATTTTATGTATACCTATTGCATGATAACAAATTTTGTTTCCAAGAAGTAAAAATCAATGTCTATTGTTAACCGGTCAGNATACTAATATGCAATTTGATGTTATACTCAAATCAAATAACACTATTTCATCCATTCAAGGTCTTATTGTACAATGAGGATATTAAAACAAAAAAGATTTTGTAAAATTTTAGCATTACAGTTCTATTAGACAAAAATGCTTATTACTATTAAAACATGACAATAAAGTCATTAAATAATAGACAAAATGACCTAGTAAACTGTATAACGTTAAAGAAAATGTGTGAACATTCATGTGAGTCCTATACTTAATCTCTCATTGCATGGCAAGCATAATTACATGCTAAAAGTTAGATTAAACTTACGCGCAATATATGTGAAAGATCGCATACATAGAAGAATAGAACTCATATTCGAAATTTACTCTGTGATTGTCGCAAAGCCATTGCTGATTTATAAAAGAATAACACTCAACATTGTTGAATATAATGAAGTTCCCATCATGAACTATATATTATAACTGGATGAATACGATAATACGAATTTATTCTATCAAGAAATGCGTAGGGCCATCTTGCAGGAAAACTCAATAATTTACGTATCACTGCATGATTGTTTGATTAAAGCCTTGCATATATAATTTACATACATCACTAGATATTGACAAGATTCTAACTATCATTTGTCTAACATACAGTTAATAATTTTGTACTCACTTCTATAGTTATTGTTTCCGGGACATGTTCAAAATTTTTCACATAATCAAGCTTGTTTGATTGAAAAACTTACAAAATTGAAGTTCTTCTCGCACAAATTCCAATATTCCCGCTCATTTATATGTAATATTATTCTAAATATAGATATATATATAGAAACAGCATGTAAAAAATTCTATCGTGATGTATGTTATACAATAACTTGAAAATTTCTATAAGACCAACGTTATGTCTCGATAAAGTTCCTGTCTATAGTCGATCTCTTTCATTTTTACTTCAATTTCTAAATAAAACCCAATTTCATATACTTACATTACCGATGATTACTTGGAATACAATAATATTACACTGTAGAAAAGTAAGAAACAATCTTATGAATTATTTAGTGAGTTACACATAGTACAGTTCGAATAAAGTTTTTTTGTTACTTCCTCTGAGACACAAAAATTAATTAGATATAAAGAAAAAAAGGTCGCTTCATGTGATGCCTGAAAGCTCTGACTTTTATCACTTCCCCGTAAATGACTTTTATTTTAGTAAATACTCAGATACAATATGCCTTGTCCAGGTCGGCTGAACGCTACTAGTGAATGAAAACTTCTTTTATTATTTTTTCTTTGTAAAATCTTAAAAATACAAAAAATATTATGTTTAATAGTCTGAAAATTTCTTATTCTTTTCATTTAGTTTAAGTGTGTGCACATATTGAATGAATCTAATATATATTCAAGTTTCTAAAAACAGAATGAAAATAATTAAATAGCTTTTTTCAACATATCGATAATTATAGAATAATATAAATCAACAATTTTTTAAAAATTGGAGATCTAAACATGCTCATTAGAATACTTATTTCAAGTGGCAAAAGAGAAATTTAGATTGATCAAAATACTTTATGTATTTTACATTACGTTAGTTGTTCGGTTTAGAATTACCAGAAGTAACATTTGATAAATTAGAATAACTAAAATAAAAAGTAAAACAAACAAAGCATTTTTAGTGTTGTATCTTCGACTTCACAAGTTTACTTGTCATTAGAATATAGAATGTTCAAAAGTACTACTAAATCAAAGTTTAATGTTATAATCATTCTGCGCTTCGATTTAGTATTTTCTAGAAAAATTCATCAAGTTTGTAGCTATAAAAAAATGTTGATATTTCAACACAGATATAAATAAAAAAAAAACCATCTCTTATTGTCAATAGAAAATTTCAATCATGTCAGAGTTGCATATTTGATTTGTTTAGAAAAAAAGAAGAATTGTTTAATTAATCATTGAAAAAATCAAAATTTTTAATAATCTTCAGTGAGTTTCGCATTATATAACTAATATATTACCTACACCATTAGTAATTGATTTATTAGCTACAGCATTTGTTACATTCGACAATTTCTCAAATACTCGATATGACTTCAAGCTAAATAATTACTAATCATATTTCTTCAGAAATGATTTGGTAAAAAAATAACCATACAGTAAATATATTATATTACTCAAGGGAAAAAGCATCTCACGGTAATTCTGAAATATATGAGAATATAGAAATGTCACAAATACGCGAAAGAACTGATAAGTATAAAAAAAGTACCAAGATATACCAAGGAATGCACAGAAAGGTCATACATTTTCTAAAAAAATAAAAATGTTTATTATAAAAAAGAAAACTTAGAAAAACAAATTTACAGAAGTACACAGATATATAAAGAAGTATGAGGAACGACGAAGAACTATATTACGGTATAGGAGGTTCTGAAGTGTTAGAAAGTACAAAAAAATATGAGAAACTATACGGAGGCGTCACCAAGTACAAGAAATGTAAAGTATGCCTTTTTGAGCTTTATATTTCTACTATGAAAAAATATTCTTCTAGTCTCTACTCCATCTATCAGTTGATGAAGATGTTGAGGCGTTGATACACGTTTCTGATGGATCAATAAAATAGAAAATTTTTTGTTTTCCACTAAATTCTCAAACTTTCAATGAATCTTTCTAGATAGAATTAAGAAATTTGATACATTAGATATCTCATTTCTATGCTCTTGATACTTATTCGAATTAATATAGAAGATAAGATTTAAACATAACTACTCATGACTCATTTCTGCTTAGTATCTAAACTAATTTGAATTAGTATTTTACTACGAAAATCATCTTTTCAATTCATACACAAGAATAATCGCATGATTTTGTTTAATTCTTTTCTTGATTTTGAAAAGGTTATGCACAACATTCTGAAAATAATCTGAATTAACTGACGTGAAAAGAATTTGTTTAATGAATAAGACATTTAACAGTACATAATTTACCGTAATAAATAGAAAAAATAATCTTCTTTTCTCAACGACTCAAAAAATCTCATTTTATTTTATTTTCATCGAGCACAAGAATGAGTTCGTATTCATCAATTCAGTCGGTCAATGATAAGTATATCCGTAAAGATCATAAAAAAAATATGACGAACAAATAGATCTACGTGAAAGAATTTTTGTTTCGATAGATTTCTATTCATTGAGTAGATGAATTTCGAATAGAGAGCATAAAAAAACATATATCTATGTCAACTATCTGTCGTATTTGTTGTTCTCATTAAAACAGCGAAGCCACACAAGAATGCATTTCAGCCTCTTTTAATTTTCAAATTTCAAACTAATTGGATTAGATATAGAATGAAAGACCATGAGCTCCTGTTTATTTTCATGCTGAAATCAAGATATTTTCATTCGACGGTAAGCTTAAACAGATTTATCTTCACAGCATACTAAATGGGCAGCTAGTTTTTGATACCAGTCAGCAATATGAGCATTTATCTGAAAGAAAATAATTAAATATGAAAAGTTTTTCGGGTGCTTTTGTGTTCAAGTTACATTTTCATAATAGAACCGTTTATTTAAAGTAATGTTTTGAATCTACTATTCGATCTTTCATTGCTTGCATTTAGAATTCGAAATATCCGTATATATTTCATTTGTTCGTTCAATTATTGTATTAATGAAATTTTCTCTCCAATTAATTCACTTCCTATTTTGATAGAACTTTCCCAACACTGCAAAACACTACATCGTATGGTCTAAAAAAGAAGTCATATAACAAAATTCCTAGTCCATTATTCTTGCAGCGCAAATTTTAACTTCTACGACTGTTATTTAAGAATTTTCAAGCAAATATCATAGTTGAAGTCGACACAAAAAATGGAGCCGAATTATGTGAGCTTCAAAGTTTTTCTGTGACTTTTGTCTTTGATTAAATTTTCACATGTGGATCCCTGCAGGGTGGTGCAGAAAAAATGATTTTAATCAAAAAGTCATTGCGGCAGTGGCTAGCAATTTCTAAACTTGTAAAATGCTATTTGAAGCTAAAAAATGGGTGACTAAACAATGAAATAGTTGTTTTAATTAAATTCATTTCTTCGCACATTCTTGAGAAAGCCCATGAGTAAAAATTTAATTAAAAAGACGGAAAAAAGTACGGTATAGATCGACTTACTTTTTTGTGCCGATTCCAACTGTGATATTTTCTTGAAGTACATCGGATATTATTCTGCTAGAAAATCATCAAATACTATTCATAGAAGTAAAAATTTAGACCTCGAGAATACTGAACTAAGAATGCTCTTATGTAGTTTACTTTTTCTAGACCATAAGATGTAGTGTTTTGCAGTGTTTGAAACGTTCTATCAAAATAGGAAGTAAATTAATTGGAGAGAAAATTTCTTTAATACAATAATTGAACGAACAAATGAAATATATATGGACATTTCGAATTCTAAATGCAAGCAATGAAAGATCGAATAGTAGATTCAAAACATTACTTTAAATAAACGGTTCTATTATGAAAATGTAACTTACACAAAAAAACCACCTGAATAACTTTTCATATTTATTTATTTTCTTTCAGATAAGTGCTCATATTGCTGACTAGTATCGAAAACTAACTGTCCGTTTAGTATGCTGTGAAGATAGATCTCTTTAAACCTACAATTGAGTGAAAATGCTTTGATTTTAGCATGAAAATAATCAGGAGCTCATGGTCTTTCATTCTATATCTAACTCAATTAGTTTGAACTTTGAAAATTAAAAGAGATTGAAATGCATTCTTGTGCTCACTCTCCGTCTTTTGCTTGAACAATAATAATTTATAAATGTGTCATATGTAGTTTATTTCACTGAATGTAAATTGTTTTCATGAAATCAGAAGTAATTTGGCAAAAAACGAAATAAACTCTCTGAAAATCTGTAGAAAATCAAAAAGGATGAAATCTATTATACTTACTAAATATGACATTTAAAAGACATAAGTTTGGAATTTTCATTTATTACGAAACATACATCTATACTTTTCTTTATCTTAATAATCAATTCAATACTAGATATAATGAAATATGATCCATTCACAGCTAGTTATAGAAGCAATACTTGATAAGGAATTGAATAGGCTTTAACAAAGACAATCAATAGATGTATGTAATGACTTCGAAAAAGTAAAGGAAATAAAGAGCATCTGATTTATAAAACAGAATACTAAGAAACAAAAGGGCACAAGGAAATATGCTTAACATGAAACATCCGGAAAATAATGTTCGAGTACACCACATTCTATATTATTGGATAGACCTTTTCAAGAACTCTAAATGTTACGCTATCATGCATCTTTTTCTCATACTATCAATACGTTTTTAAAAGCGTTCTTATAATATTGACAAATCTCGACAGAAAATCTATTATTTTGTATTATAAAGATTCCCTTATGTCGTTGTTTGCATAATTTATTATCCTGAATGAGATAGACAAAATATTGTTCAGTCTCATTTTCCATTACTATCTCTTCTTCTATATTCTCTTCGGAAATTCATCATCAAAAAGAGGTTTTGATCAGCTTTATTTTGTTTGTGATTTATGTTGAAATTTGTCTACAATCATATGCAACAAAATTAGAAAGAATTGTCTAGAGAAAATAGTAAATAATGTTAGTGGTAATCTTGACCTTCGAATTAATTAAAAACACAAAAAAGAAATAAATTCTGCTACAGTTTTCATCTACAAGTCAGATGTCACTAAAAGTCGACTTCATCAAACTGTCGCATTTCGAACATTTGTATCCTTTAAAGAGGATATAACCAAGTGTGTCTATTGAAAACGAAATGAAATATGGCTTCAAGAGAGAGAGGGAGAAAAAAAAAGAAGAAATCGATACCGATGAAAAGAGGATATAGTTGAACGTTTTGAAATGTTTGTTTTTCGAGAGCTCTTTCGATTTTTAAGTAACTTATAGTATACTTTCATTTCTTTTCATCTTTTTTTTCTTCAGATGCAAGCTGTTACACCTGTAGATGTTCATGTTGAAAATGAATGGCACGATAGTCGTCATAATGGATCATATGTTAAAAAAAGTACTTCAACAGTAAATCGTGGAGGACGCCAAGCAACTCGGATGCGTACATGCGTAACAAATAAAACAAAATCTAGTAAAACAAAATCCTTTCATATTCCCCAACAAGTCGTTCAAACTAAACAAGTTTTGTCTGTTAGTTCTCGAAGTCCATCACCTACTCGAGAACCATGGTAAGATTATATATATATATATATTGATCAAAGTTTCGAATTTAATTTTATATAAAGGGTTCCACCACCGGGTCGGTCAACAAAAGGACAAAAATTTGCTTGGCAGGTAAAGTAGTTTTTTTATTATGAAATTCTTCGGTTATTTTTTCTCATTATCTTCTTTAATTTTAATAGAGTTCAAAAGCACGTTTAGAAGTCATTCCCGTCACTGATAGTTTTGTTAATGATGATGTTGACGATGAAAGTAATCAAAATACTGAACGTAATAAACAAAATCTTCATAATCAAACAGCAAATACTTCAACGGAACAAGATGAAAAACTTCAAGAAGAAATTCGTACATATGAAAAACGTATTCAAGCATTAATTGAAAATGTTGGAATGCTGAAAGAACGAGTAAATAAAAATATTTTTAAGATACTTGTTTTCTTTTTAGTTAATTCTTTTTTTTTTCTTCAGACACGAAGTCATACTAATCAAGAACAAACAGATCAACTTCGTTCAGACATTAATTCATGTTTACGTGGCCTCGAACAATCTCAACAAATATCTAATCAAAGAACAACTAATATATTACCATCACGAATATCTCGTTCATCATCACCAATACGTAATAATTATCGTTCATCAAGTGCTGATGAAAAACGAAGTCACCGATTATTACCGAGAATTTCTTTTGAAGATGATCCTATTATTGAAAGGTAGATCATATTTACATGTTGCTTTCGTTTTTTTTCTTCTAACTTAGACTATTTAATTAATCTAGAAGACGAGCACGTAGTACAACACCAGTACGAGGTCCACTTTATCTTAATCCAGATCGTGAACGATTATTAATATCATTATCAGAATCTGAAGCTGATATCGCACAAATTACTAAACAATTATCATCTGTTAAAGATATTCTAACAAAACTTAAACTCGTACGTATTGACACATATCACTTAAACTTTAATATACTGATCATATTACAAAAGAAAAAAAAGAAATATAAACCTGTTATTAGATTATATTTGATGAGGATAAAGTATCATATCTTTTTTAAACTTGAATTTTTATTTGAAAAATTTTCTTTAACGATTTCAGACATTGTTATCTGATTGAATTTGTACATAAACATTTTCATTCAAACAAAAACACTTCACTATAAAATAAAAAAGAAATATTTACTTTTTTTTTTGTATACACACAAGTCAACATTAACATAATCGAAACTGACAATGAAATAAGAGTTGATATGTTTTACGTATTGTTTCGTTTCTTTCCTTTTTTCTGATTATGCAGTACCTACCTACACAAAGACTTTTTTGTATGTTGTAACAATTAAATTGAGTGTCGTACACATATATGTTGAGACATACGATGCGACAAACTTAACCTACTGCTGATGGGATGAACAAAATTGGAGAGTAAAAGAAAAGAACAAATTTTTCATCATTTTTCTTACTTTCAATTTGTGATTTACATATGTATTCGTAATATATACATACAGTACTAGGAAATTTTTTTCACTGACCCTCCGAAAAGCCATCGTTTGAATGCAAGTATTCTCTTATAATGCTTAGATATATTTAGCATTATGTTGAAAGTTTTAGCTTTTTAAGTCTTACGTATTTTTGTATTTTCTTCATTTCTTTCAAACTACTATTAGTTACACAGCAATTTTGATATGAGTTAGAATTCTTTCCGTGTGAAGCAGACTTCGTAATATGTTAAATTGTTCATTGATTAATCAAGAACGTGAGATGAATTTAGACTGTTATAAAACAGGCTAATTTTACTTCACATTGGACTTTGTCCTTGATAGAAAGATGGTAGTTATATGTAAAATCATAGTACGAAAGTATTCCGATGAAACTTTCAAGTCAAAACGAAAATGGTATGTAATCAGTGTGAAAGAAATGATAAAAAATACAATCATATATAAAACCTAAACGGTTGAAATTTTATACATACTTCTAAATATGTCGAAGCAATATAAGAGAGAATACTTGAATTCAAATGATGGCTGTTCAAAGAGATGGACATAAATACTTTTCTGTTACTCCATGTTTATATGGTTATCTGGCATATATTTCATAGTTGTTTAAGAAAAAAACAACAACTATTTGTTAAATATTCTTCTATATATGTATATATTAGGAACATCAACCGGTATCATTTGAAGTTGAACAATTAAATCAACAACGTAATCAATTATTACATTTAATTGAACAATTTGAACATTCAAACAATAAACTTAAAGATTTTATTCGTCATCAATATCATTTAGAAGCTGAACATGGTATTATTAATGAAAAAAAAGATACCTTATTAACACGTGTACATGAACTTCAAAATGAAAATGAACAAATAAGACGTCTTTTACTTGATCGAGAAAATGATAATATTGCTTTACAAACTGAACTTGAACGTGTAAGAACGCATGCTATTGGTTTTGACACAATGAAAACATCATTAGAACATAATCGTGCTCATCTTCAACGAGAACTCTATGCAAAAGAAGGAGAAATTAATCGATTTCAATGCGTTCTACGGGTATGAAATGAACTATAATCATAGTTTTAGTGATTTTTAGTAACAAGAATTAATACTATTTTCTTTTCATTAACATCAAATTTCAAGACACTTAAATATTAATTGAAAAGACAGATTGCATTTCTAAGGTAACAGTAGTTTGAAAGAGTATATAGAAGAAAAAAAGAATCATTTACTATATAGGATGTTTTCTTTCCTTATACAATATCTAACTACGGACGTCGAAATTAGTAATAATCAAAATGAGAATCAATTCGAATCGTATTTATACTGATTGAGTTGTTCTTTTAAAGATTGTCTTTCCTCCTTTTTTTTTTTTTTTTTGTATAAATTATACTCAGCGCTTAGTGTCATTATTTTAAGTTGTTTTTGTGAACTTAAGTTCTAGACGAAACATTAGATGTATTTCTCCAATATACTTGACAAATAGAAATGTCTGTCTAGGAATAAAAATGAAAAGAAACGAATATTTCATTCATCTATGTATATTCTTTCAATAAAATTATAGTCATTAGAACGTGATCTACAACGTAGTCGTTATCAATGTGATAATCTTCAACGAACAATTAAACGTACACCTATGTTTCCTATTACATCCTGTTCTTCAGCACCAACTGTTGTTGCTAAAACAAAAGGAGTGACTATTGAAAAACTGCAAGCACAATTAAATGATCGTGATCGTCAAATAGATGAACTTGAAAGAAAATTATATAATAATAATAATAATGAACAAATAGTTGATACAAATTCTGAAATAATTCGTTTACGTACAAAACTTGAACATGCTGAACGTTTAATTGCTGAATATAAAGAACAATTACATACTCAATCATTGAAAACATCGATTGATAATAGTAAAACTCATTTATCTGAAATAGAATTAGAAAAAATGCGTGTTCGATTACAAAAACGACTTGAAGAACTTGAACCATTACCAGAATTATTACGACAAGCGGAAATGAAAAATCAAGCACTTGAAACACGCATTCTTGAACAAGAAAAACGTTTAGTTGAACAATCAGCTTTTATAACTGAACTTGATTCAAAAGTAAAATCTAAATTTAGAAGAAAAATAATAATAATAAAACAAATATTTTAATATTATTTCTTTAGACAAGTGTTCAAAATCATATCATTGATCGCATGAAGGATAATCATCATTCATTCGATGATGATCATCGAACACTTCAACAAAAAATAGATATACTTCAACGGTATATCAATAAAATAGAAATTATTTTTTTTTTTAAATATTAATCTATATTTAGACAATTGATTACATTAGAAGAAGACAATGCTACTCTATTGAGAAATCTCAATGCTAAAGACGAAGCATTACGAAATACACAGGTATAGAAAAAAATTTTGAATACATTTTCCATTTTTTTTTTCTTTACACTGAAAACAAATAGATTCAATAGAAGTGATAGAAATTTTATTGAGATAATGTCAGAAGAATTCTTAAACAATGACCAAGAACAGTCGATTACAACCAGTATATAAATTCAAATACATTTTCTTTTCGTAGAAAATTCAATTATATCTGTTTAGTAGAGCCTATCGAGAAGACAATACACGGAATTATCAGATTGTGAATCTGAACATTTTCTGTTGAGCATATTCAATTCTAAGACAATATTCGATGTATATAATAATGAAATCGAATTTTTCCTTTCGTTCCTATTCAATTGATTTCAAAAGAAAGTTTAAATTTATTTTGAGAAAAAAAAAATAGAAAATACAAAACAAAGCTCTTGTTTATTATGCTATTTGCATATGATTATCACCATAAATACTATCATAGAGCCTACCGAATTCATTCTGAATCGAGAGCTAGTTGACTCTATTGAAAATACAAGTTCAGATCCAAAAAAATTCTTACTTAATGGATTCTACTATTCAGATGTAATGAATGATGTATTTGTTTTTGTTTTATCTAACTTAATTTTCAGTCTTTGACTCTTCCATACAATACATACTGATAGAAATAGATATCGTTGTAAATCACATTAAATGACTAAATATACTGAATATTATTATAACCGATAATTCACTTAGATGAGAAAAGACTTAATTAAATATAATCGTTGTCTTTTTTTAAAATTTAGTCTCGTCTCAATGCTAAAACACATGAATTAGCATCGATGAATAAACAAATTAATTTAACACAAACAGATATTAAAGCTCGAGAAGATTCATTTGGTTCTAAAGTAAGTATTCAATATAAGTTTTAAAATTTCTTAGTTTTATTTTTAATATAGGAACGTGTTTTTCAACAACGTATAAATGATTTGGAACAACATATATCAAAACTTCGACTTGAATGTACTCAATTAAAACGAGAAAAAGATGAACTTGAACGACGTTATACATCCCAATTAGGTGAATTACGTGATAGACTTGAACAATCAAATAATAATAATCGATCTATGCAAAATTATGTTAATTCTCTTAAAACAACATACGCAACTGTATTTAATGATACACTTCCACCACCATTCACAACAACATCTTTTACACGATTTACAACAACACCAAGTGTATATCCTTGACGCATTTATAACTCAGGACATTCTTTCTTTTTTATTGCAAATTTTCTTCTGTTTGTGCTCAACAAAAGTGATGATGAAAAAAAAAATAACATTTTATGTATTTGTTTTTTAATCGAATTATTATAATTTTTTTTTTTCTGTGTTCATATTATAGAATGTAGTCAATTTATTATTGTAATAGAGTAGAATATTCGAGCAGTACATATGAAAACCATGACAGTCTTTTGTTTTGGTTTTTTGAAATACATATCTGGAAAAATATTTGACAAAAAGAATTGTCATTACGAATAGTTTAATAGATTTGTGATCTAGAGTTCAATTTGATTAATTAAAAGAGAGAGAGAGAGAGAGAGAGATAATTATTTCGAGAAGCATAAATTATGATTAATATTTTCGTTATATAAATAGCTAATAGATCCTATTAATAGTGTTTATTATTTCGAATTTCAATCATACCAACAAATTTGCATATAAATTTTATATTATGAGATGAAATACTGATGATTAGTTCATAATCATATTGGTAGCATTTTCTAAGCTGCTTGAAAAATGTACGTAATCAGTAATGTAACTTGCATAATAATGAGTCGTATGTAATGAGACATGTAATGTGAAAATAACTTGCATTTCTTTCCTAGCTTTTATTATTTGTTCAATCTATCTTATGACATCAATAGAGAATGGTGTGTTTCTTCAATTAATATGACATTTTGATGAATTCATAGAAATTAATGATAAATTTTCTAATTCAATCGCTCGAGAAATTTCAAATGCTACAGATATTGAATTTCTATCTAAAAATTTATTCTATAGTTATTCTATTTTATTAATGGTCTTTTTTTTCATTATTCAATGAATAATAATTTTTACCGAAGTGTCAGCATAAGAACGCTAAAAATAAATACTTCGATATTTGAAAAGAAAATAAATGATTTTCTTGAATGCCTTATTAACATGACGTTCGAGAAGCTATTTTCAAATACAAGTGCATTCAGTTGAGATAAACTAAGAATCAACTCTTCTTAAATAATGATAAATCATTTGCCAATTTATTTTTCTGGATTATTAATATTGAATTCATAGCAATGAACGTTATTATAAATGCTTTTGGCACCTATATTAACTGATTTAATGTAATGAGTTGCTACTCAAAAATGAAGGAATACATGAGAAATAAATTAACATATGCATGATAACAAAAATATTTTCGATAAAAGCGTTATAACATGTACAATCGACTAAAATTTATACAAGTGAAAACAGTGAGTTGAAAAAGGTGAAAAGAAAATAATTTTTCATCCAACATGGTGTCTTATGATGCTATTTCTTTCTTCTGGATTGCATGACGTTGATTTCCAAGGACATTATCTATTTACAATTGTTCCCATTGTATAAATATTCATAGTGAATGGTTCCTGAAGAGAATCATTCCATGAATTCTATACAGATATATGTGCTTATTTCATTTCATCAGACAAATAATGTATCAAATAGAAGATTAAATTTTAAAGAAAGAAAAAATTTTTTTAATATTAACCTTGATATTTGTTTTTATTATTAAAAACTAATAGAAGAAAAATTTTTACATTGAGAAAGTCATATCGCGATAAGAGTGACTAATCTATAAAAATGCCTCTTAATTATCTTCTGTTAATTCACAAATATTTGTTTTTCTGAATTTGCAAAGAACTAACTCTTCTTTTTTATGTAACCGTTTTAACTTAATGACAGTACATGACTTAGACAGCTGAGAATGTTTACCAATATGAAGTAGTCTGGGAATGATAATATTTGAAAAAAAAAATGTTGAAATCAATTAATTACAGCAAAACCTGATGACAGATTATGATTCTACACTCGATTGGACAAAATAAATTATCTTTTACACTTGTATGAATCTAGATAATAACATGTTATCTAAGAAAACACTGTAGTAAAATATTCTGTAAACATTCTTGAATATATTCTTTATATCATTAGTAAGAACTAATTTTATCTATATCCTACTTGATTTTAAAGGGTGAAGGACACTTCGTCTCATCTCATTTAGAACTCCGGACATGCGTCCGGATGTTCGGAAATGAATTTTTCCTTGACTGGAGTTCGTAAACATTCGTGGACAGAAGATCGTAATAGAAAAGCAGGGAAATTGAAATGGTTTGACCGGATGTTCGGAATAGAATATTTCTTGATATATCTGATGCAGGTCCGGAGATCGTAATGAATAAGGTCAGATGTTCGGAATAATGCATTTTACAAAAAAAACAACCGGATGACCGAAATAACATTGACCGGCACTTCGTAAAAAAAGATTCACTGGAAGATCGTAACGGATATAAAGACTTTTATTTCTGTTTTTCTATAGAAGAAAAGCATTCATTTACTTAGCACATTCATAATTATATCAGGAGACATTTTTCTGTATCTATCGCTGTTCTGTAAAACTGTAAGACAAATGTGTCCCTTCATATTCTCTCAAAGTTAAGTAAACTTAAATATGGTTACGAACATCCTACCATTTTCCTTCCGATCATCCTGTAGTTTTCATTACGACCTTCATGTATTTGTCATTACGAACTTCCGGACTGTTTCTTTTCGATCTCCAGTCAAATTTCCGCTGTTCAACCACTAAGAAACAGTTGTCAGAGCTCGTTACGATCTTCCGACAACATGTCGTTACGAACATCATGTATTTTCCTCATATTTCATTAACTTTTGCCATTCCGAAGACCCTGTCTTTTTTCTTAAGTTCGAAGATCGTAACGGACTACTTCAACCGGAGTTCGTGATAAACAGGTGAGACAAAGTGTCCATTTTCCATTTTAAAATGAAGAGTCAAATCATGTTGGAAATACTGTTTTCTTCATTATCACAAAGATTATGTATAATAGTCATATTGTTTGATATTAATAAGTATCAAAGATTAGCTATTTCATAAAAAGAAATAAATGCACTCACATTGATATCACATAAAAAAGAACTTCAGTAGTATTTTGAAAGATACCGTTCGTTTTCAGCAAAAGAGCAAACAAGTTAATTTTTAATTAGATAGATATGACTATGCGCAAATATAGGAAAACATAATCAAGTAGTAGAAACACTATTGAAATGATATTGTAAGAATATTTGTGTGAGTAACTATAATCGATCGTCTTCAATGAATCTAACGGATTGCCATCAAAAGTCTTTTTGAGAAAAAATCAGTTTGATTGTTGATAGCGATTCTACATCGACCGTAGAGAAAAAACTTCGTCTAAATATGATGATGACACACTTTTTCTCATATCTGTGACCTTCGAATTCTACAACAATGCCAATGGCAACACATCCGGCATTACAGTAATTAATTAATAAGAATTTCTTCAGCAGTTTAGCAGAAGCACTTGAACTTCGTTTAAAAAAAGTCGTAAATAATAATAAGAATATACAAGGATTTTTTACTAATGATTAAGAAACTTTGCAAATAGCGCGTAATCTTTTAAAATGAAGATCTTCAAGGGAGTATTATAACTGAGTAATTTACTATTGGTGCTTCATTTACAATCTACTGATGAGTAGCGATGACGAATATACTATATTTTCTACTATCGAAAATTTCCCACAATATCTTTCAAAAACCGAAAGACAAAGATCAAACATCGTAACTTTCAATAAGTAAACCAGCAACAATGGAGACTACCGTACTTACCAGTCTCGTTAAAAAATAACTAGGTTTAATTCAAAATATTCATATATGTGAGCCATTTTGTGGAAGTAATTTGGCTTATTCTGTATCACTTTTGTATGTACGGCATGAAACAGCATTAAATGTGGATTGGAACTTCTGAAGACATGAATTACTTTTACCATTTTTACTTCTTGATATCATACATTGAACAATTGAAGAAGCATTATATTCCGATTTTCGAAACACTGATTTAAAACTTTCTGGCATTACGTCCGAAAAACTACACATCTATCTGAAAAATAAATTGAGTTGATTAAAGCAGATAATAAGTATGTCAAATGTTAGACTTCATAACAGAACATGATCTGAATCGTATTGAATCTAGTTTTTCCCAAGATGTATTGCATTTGATTGAGCATACCAAATTACTTGTACTCAGTAGTAATGCTGTCAAAGTTTCTAAAAAAGTCAGTTTCTATCGTTGTAGATTTAACCGACGTGGGAAGTAAAGCAACCAAGCCAAAGAATCGGCTAAAAAAAGACATGGTCAATATTTAATCAATATAAAATGCTTTCTGATAAAAAAAAGAAAAATATTATACAAGTCATTCGATATCCTACTCATGGAAATCTGTTCTTCTAAGCTGAATATATAGAATGGACACTTATCAAAGATCATGGTGGACATTGTTCTGAGAAATGTATTACTCATATTCTATTCACTGAAAATAATAATGAAGTTCGTTTGGTAATAGTAATTACACAACGTGGTTAATAATTTATTTATGTTTCGAATTTATATAGGGCGATCAAAACGTTCTGAGAGCTAGAAACATCCCCTTTAGTAAGAAGTACATTATATTTATTTGTCTTCAGCAAAAGTTAGAGGACATCATAATAATGTTCGACAGCAAATTCAATTTACTTTTGACATGTGTCAAGCTGATGACTCGGCAATTCTTTTATTGGATCTAGGTAGATGTTTAATCTATATTTTAAAATAGTTGAATAAGAGAAGTTCAGACGAAGCGAGTTCAGTTGAATATGTCCGATATCCCATACTTTTTAAATTCTCTCTTCTTTGAGAAATTTAATAATAACACTTTTTATATGTGGTTTTCAGTACCATAATAGATTTGATACCACCGATGCCTCATGATAGTCTTTCCTGAAAATTTTCTTAACTTATGCTCTTTAAACATTATGGCGAGCATTATATAGCCTTTAACAGACTGTATAGAATGCACCTGACGAATAAGTAATGCCTACGTTATCATAAAGAAAATGATAAACATTGTTTCTTTACATGTTGTCATCTTCTTACTACCACTAAAATATTTTCTCCTTGTACAAACTAGGATTTCTCTCTTGTCTCTATCTAATACTGCGATATCTAATCTGTGTTTCAATGCTCGTCATTATATCACATCATTACAGCATTCGTTTCATAAAATTCGTCAAGTTTTCAATACTAAATTGACGAGTACTACTAAAAAATAACCGAGCCATCAGTTTGCCACATGTCCATGAATACAAAAGGATTATTCAAAAATCTATCGAACATTGTTATGATGTCTTCTAACGTTTGCTATAGACAAATAACTATAATGTACTACTTATTTAAGGTATATTACTATTAGTTCTCAGAGCTTTTTGATCGCCCTATGTACGTCTACATCATGATCATGAAGCTATATTTCAACTAAGTTGAGCTAGAAAACGTACATTCTACAGAAATCTTGCAAATAGAATTATGAATCATTCAGATATAAGCTTTGCTGTGCCTGAACATCACCTTACTGTTGCAACTGGTACTTCAGTAACCAATAATCGTTGGACTTTATTAACAAACAACGACTCACATATTTTGATGTGCATTGCGAGAAGAGGCAATACTGAGTGTACTTTTAATTCCGACCATCTTATCGACATGGTTTCAGTTTATAACAAGGTAGTACAGGAAGTAATAAATGCCATGCTAAAGCCGCCATGACTCTTTGTGCATTAGGTTTTACTGAATGTATGATGAATTTTATTAAGCCTTACTCAAGTTGCAATGGTGAGTCAATAGCGAAACCAACATGTAATAATCAACAACAAAGCAAAGATTCGAGTTTTATTAATAAAGATTCTGATCATTTTAATTGTCGTCTTGCACATGTTGGAAGACTATCATAGAGTGAAAAGAGAAATATTTCAGGTGGCTATTAATTAAAATTAACCAAATAATTAAATAATAATTAGTAAATGCCTCTCTAATCATGTGAGAAAAAATTCAAAAACTTCAGGATACATTCTGCGACACAAACTGCATACATAGTGAAATTTTCAACAAGATCCGATTTCAAGAAACTTCCTCTTAAAACTCGGTTTTCTGGAGGTCTTCTCAAGTCTCGTAATAAAAATTATTGTCTTACTATAATCTAGCAATACTGAAGAAAGATTCGTACCATTTGAAATTGGTTTTAAACCTCTCATTCGGTCGTAAGAGTATTTTTTTCGTTTGTATATTCGTACTCCGTCAGATATCTAGCGAAAAGTAAATTAATTTATTTGAAAAGCCTAGACATGCTTAGAAATAACTTTAGATAGAGATTTTTCTAGTCTCAGGAGTTGTATACACGATCCACTATATAGTTTGAAAAATGCTGCCTCGATTCGGAGCTTTTTATAGTCTAAAACGCTTGAAGTGAAAATCCATGTTCTATTTCTGTGTCATGTCGCCAACGAATGATTTTGTACGTACACAGTTATGGGAGGATAACAAGATGTTATTTTGAATGGAGCTGATAAGAACATTGAAATGTTTTTTTGTATAGTTACACTAATATACAACTTAAAAAGTATCTGTGTCCTTAAATTGAAATACAGACGCATTGAATTTATTTTTATTTTGAGAATTGATCTATTCTTTATAAGTTTCTCGCTTCAAAATGATTTGTTGTTATTGTACTAGGACTCAATTTCTATGTATAATGATAGAATCAAATGAGCAAATAATTGTTGATAATTGTAATTTTAGGCTGCTAGGTGCAAAGCTTTGATCTTTTCATGGGTCCAAAGTAACTAAAATAAAATGCGTGATACTTTTAAACAAATATTTACTCAGCTGTTTTTCTTCTCATTAAAATAAAATAACCTATAAATTCAACCAATGTTGCCGTCCTAGTTGCTCTATTAAACTCAACATTTTGATGCAAAACGTCGATAAAAAATGGATTATATTTATTTATTAATATTATCGATTAGCTTTATTCAAATTTCATCTACAACAAAAATATGTTATGGTCCTTATGTTACTGCATCAAGTCTTGAAGCATTAAATCAAGATATACATTTAGTTGAACCATTGCCAATTGACTGTGGTGAATTATCATGTGAATTTTATTTAAGTCCAAGTTCAGCTTTAGGTTCAAATGGTCCATTAAGGTAACATCGAAGGATATTATTAAAACATGATTTGATTTTCATCTAAAATGTATAGTGCCTATGGTCCATTAGGAATGATGGGTCCTATTGGACATTACCTATGGAATCCAACAGCTTGGCGATTTCCATCAAATGAAATAATTGATTGGGCAACATCAGATATGTTATTTGGATTTTCTAATAATCCTCTTTCATCAGCAGGTCCATTATCATCAGATTCATATCATTCACAACTACCCTCGATTAATGATTTTGGTAAGCAATTACAAGCATTGGGACTATGGGGTGTTTTAGGTCCTCTAGGACCATTAGGTGCTTTGGGTCCATTAGGTCCGCTTGGACCAACTGGTCCTCATGATACAATGAATTTAGAAGGACATCATAGTGTCTCCGTAAAATGGACAGCAAACGAAATTCGTGAATTTGATTTAGTTGAAGTGCTTGATGAGTCACGTGTTGACGAAGAATTAGATTGTTCATTCATGATATTTGGTGTCATACGTCGTAGTGATGAAACAGATAGTTACTACTTTAATTGTAAGCCAAATCAATTTGTAACTATTGTCCTTGTACCTGAACATAGTCTTGATTATTTCAATATGACACTTTTTTCCAAGACAAATTCTTCGGAAAAAATTGCATCAAGTGATTCAATGAACTACATTAATTTTATTCAATTAGGATTAATGAATAATAATAATGGATCATTTCGTATTGATGTGAGTTTACATGAAATGCATCAATTTCTTTTAGCGCATTCATATCGTTTGATTGTTACTGGTTCACAAGATTTACTCAATTTAAAAGATGAAGAAAATAACATACAAGGACCTCATATTATTAAATGTTGAAGAGAACTTTTTTTCATCCAAAGTTTTCTAAAGAACAATTATATTTATTAATAATAATATAATAGATAAAATATAATAACTAAATTTTCAGATATAATTGCTGAATTTAGTAATATATGAATTTTATTTCTTTAACTTTTAAGAGAAAATATTAATATCGAAATGCTCTATTTTTTGTATAATTAACTAATAGATTATAATAAGAAACTACGTAGTATTTCTTAGTTATTCAATTTTATTTCTAACAACTATCTTTGCTCATCTAGCAACCATGTACTAATCGAAAATAAGATGTTATGATAATAAGTACACATTCGTATCTTACTTGACGTCCAATATTCAATCATTGCAAGCTTTTGAATGCTGCAATCAGTTTGTTCACCCACAAAGTATTTGATAATTTGATAGTAGACTTCTTCACATTTTCCCATAAAATTTACTTCGATCTAACTTGTTCATTTCAAAACAATCAATGTTTACCATAGATAAGCCTCAAAACGGCGAAAAACCATCGTTTCTTTTTCGATTTGTTCAAGACTCTGCTCGATGATCTTGTCCATTCAAATGAGTGAACCCATATACAGGACCATGCCGCCATCTCCCTTGCAGATATTATTCACACATGAATTTCAACTTTTCCCGCTATGATACGGAAGAAAATGAGATACTTTGGAATCACATCGATAATGTCTCTGTAGAACATGGTTCTATTTCTAGCATGTCAATTAAATGATCTGAAAAAGATCGACAAACCACTGTTTAATTGATACTTTACTTTCTTGAAGTACGTAAATATGTACAAAGTCGAAAAAAATCGATGCATGTGATTTTCGCCAGAATCTGAGCCTGGTCCAATCCTTCATGCCAGCGCTGAATAGGGGATATAATAGCGGTTGCAAAATTGGTACAATGATCTTCAGCGACCTTTTCAATGCCGCACAGTAAGAAAAACGATTCGATAGGCTGAAATAAAACAAACTGAAATTTTTTCGTAGGAAAGAACATACGGATCCGATAAAGAATCTTATTAGTGACATCGTTTGTATTATCTTGGTAGAATAAGAATTACAACTGCATTTGAATTTTTATGACTACTCTTGTCTCCTATCATTAACCCAGAAAAAGTAAAATCAGAGAAAAAAGCACTTTTGTCGATCACGGAACCGAAAAGTTTTCCATTGATTCACTTTGGAACAATCATTCACGATGTCGACTTTGTTTTAGGAATTAAGCAAAGAATGTTATTACAAATCGGTTGAATCAATTATCCGCCAGAGTCTAGCGGTTCTCAAGCCCGTCATATTTGACGTAATTCTTGCTTTTTCTTTCTTCGATAGTTATTGGTGAATCATAGTAACTTTGTTTTCGATAGTCTTTCAAAACAGTCCTCATTACCGAAAATATGCACTCATTGCATTTACACATGAAGATCTATTATGTATTCAATGAATTGTGTCATATTTCGGAACCGAATTTGAATCAAATCGATTTCGACTATCAAACATCAATCGACATTATGAAAGCGAATTCGTGCTCTTTGTTTTTGCAGTCTATCGGTATTATTTGTAATCTTCGAATTGAAAACATCGTCTTGATACAGCGAAGATTGTTACTTATAGCACCAGTTCGCTGACCAAACAATCTCGCTCAAAGACACAAAACTCTGGGCAAGAACAATGATTTTACCGAAATACGCATAGAATAAAACGATTGCCCATTTCAAAAAAAAAAGACTGGTGGGCATCTTTCGAATAACTTTTGATAGGAGCAAGGTAGTGATGATTGCGGTTGTCACCATTAGAAAGAGAAGATCCAGGCACATCAAAATATGCTAAAATCTGAATGGTCAGCGATGGAGCAATCGCATGCATTTTCGAGAGACATGTTGACAACAATACTTTGGACCCATTTTGCAATTTGACCTAATTGTTAATTTACATTTCTGGTAGCAAAATTGTTCTCTTTCTATCTATGCACGGTCTACCTTTCTAGCTTGTTCGGTTCAAGAGATACAAGGGTTTTTCTGAGATCTCTGATTTCAGCTAATTAACCATGGGCCATCCAGACAACATTCTGGAATAGGGTAATTCACGAAGGAAAAACAACTGACTTTATGACTTAAATAATTTAAATGACTTTTTTTGAGTTAAATGATCTAAAAGATCGAAAATTATTATTGTTTTTCGTCATGTATTTTGCTGTACACCCCATTATTACTTGAGATTTCTACATGTAACATTGAGAAATAGCGAAAGCAGTCGTGAAGCCAAGACTCTTAGCATCTCATGCAAGAGGAAAGCAACTAACTTTAGAACTTCAATGATTTTTATGATTTTATGACTTAAATGATCTGAAAAATTGGGAATCTCCATAGTCTATCTTCTTATATTTCGATTTGTATCTCATTATATTTCGTGAATTCGATTTCCACTCTTTTTCTAATTTATAATGTACTAGGAGATATCCAATAGAACACTCATCCCCATTTTATGTTGGCTCATCGTTTTCAGCTTAATTATTCAGCTGAACAACCTATAGACCAACTAGTCTACCGTTCGATTTGTTTCATAATATGTATATTCCATCGCCGTCTCTTGCAATATGTCGTTCTTTCGTTCTTGATTAGAAAACAACATGATCTTCAACAATCACATTTGATCTCAGGTTCTGCATCCACATGATATTGATGTGAACAATAATGAAAATACAATTTAAAATTAAACGAACATTCAACTTTCTATCAAAAAGTAGATGAATAAATATTATTAGAGAATCTGATGATCATAAATACATGAGAAAACTAGAGATGAGAAAAGTGACGACAATTTGCAAACTGAAAATATTGAAAAACGATACTAACAGAGAAATATGTTCAACTATAAGATGCTATTCGACTTCATGTTCTGGTTATGAGTGGGACTCAATGGAACTAAGAAAACTGTAGTCTAACTCGCGAATAGTAGCGAATTTAGACAGGAGAACAACAAAGTAATCGTTCCTTCTGTCAAAATTTTTACCGTCAACAACGAATCAAAAACTAGTTTGTACTAGATCAAATGGACCTTCACATTCATTTATACTCATTGCTCCACCGCTTCCAGAAACCTAAATTCACCATTGTTCGTGGCCCCATCCTGTGGGCCAAGTGTTAGGACTCTTTTGATAAATTTCGTGCGTATCCTTAGGTATATTCATCGGGAATGTTGGGTTGTGAATTTTACGTCTGCAATTTTGTTCTTACACAAGTCTGGTAGTTCATATAGATCCCTGCAAGTATTAACTGCAACTTTAATGTTCTTTTGTTGTGCTGTTGGATCTTCAAAACCTAACTATTTGTCAACGACCTCGCACGCAAACCGAGTTTATATGGATACTAACTATCTTGATAAAGCAATATTGTTGTTATTTAAAACTTTTAGAGTATTAGCAAGTCTCTGAAACATATCTTAGATAAGAATTTCACACCTCAATTTTTCCAACTCAATATTTCTACAAATACACCAGAATCCTAGTAAAAGAATCATAACTCTTGGTGTATAGATTACGGTCGTGAATCTTATTAGGACTTTCTTAGGCTTACTGGGTTCTCCCCTAGCTAAAATATAAGACCGAACAGCGTCCAGTACTTGGATTTGATTCCTTATATGTCAATTATATTCATGTCATTCAGTTTCTGTAGAATAGATGAGTTTTTCATAGAGTTTCTTTGAATATACACAATTCTGTGAGGATGACACGTATTTAGAGCAAATGAACGAATTAGAATCAGAAAAACAATTATCTCTGATTATTTTTCATACTCGTCGATTATCATGACGACGATTTTTTGAGTTTCAAAAATATCATGCGTATAATAATGGACCAGATTACGTTGCAATTTCGATTTTAAGCATTCAGGATCTTCGTGTTTATGAATGTCGATAACAGCTGGACGATGGAAAATTATTTCCCTGTTTCATTAGCCTAATGGAAACTCGACAGCCACAGTGAACATGAGCAGAATTCAAGAGGGAAACAACTGGCTTTTACGACTTTAAAGTCATTTAGATCACGTAGATCATTTAAGTCATAAAGTCAGTTGTTCCCTTTTGTTCTGAAGTCTTCATTGAATTTAAGTATATTGATGGCAAAATGTTGAATTTTAGTGTTTAGCTGAAAACCCTTGGTTATGAAAGGAGAAGAAATTAAAATAGTAAAAATTGACAAATATTATGACAATCTAAATCTCTTTAAATTATAAAATTTTTTCTTATACATTTTATGATTCTTACTTCAGAAGCTCCTACAAACAATTCTATTGGTTGATTACTTATCAAAATAATCCCAATAAAACTCTTTGAACTCATATATATATATATACTCAGTGTTTGACAAAGAATTCACTTTATGAAACCTCGATGTTGTGGTAATTCTAGTATAATATGACATAAGGATGAAAGCGTTTTTTTTCATTACAACACATTTTACGAAGATTATTATAGTTTATTATTTAAGCGTGAACTACACAATGAATGGTGAAATTCAAATAAAAATACAGAAACTATTAATTACAAGCACTTGTGTAAAATAAAAAGATTAGTTTTTGAATATCGTTATATTTCAATCAATAATTAATGTTTTTTATGAGATGGCGGTGGATGGCAGACAGGTCGACCGCCAATGTAACCATCTTTGTTTAGGTCAATATGTGTTGCTTTTTCAATTTTACCAACCAAACCTATCAATGAGAAAAATCATTAAATTATACTTCGAAGTTTACTTATGTTGTACCTCCATCTGGTGGTGGTCGATATCCACCAACAATTCCATCACGATTGAAATCGACATGAGTAGCTGCTTCAACTTTTGAAGTTAATCCAGGTCCTCCAATTCGGCCATCTCCATTCAAGTCAACACCAAGTTTTTCTTCTAATTTTCTTGTAATAAAACCTTTACAAAGAAATGTAAATAAATCTTCGATTTTATACTTTAAAACATACTCATTTTTATTATTCGATTTGTTTAATCAAAATTTTTCGATTCACTAAATTTGTGTCCGTAATAACACTAGTTCTCTATTCACATGTCTCTTTTATATTTATTTTATGCGAAGAAAAATAAATGAGTCACAAAATTTTTTATTGCGAATCGAATATTGCCTATACTATTGCATGCATAGGTTACCGGTGAATCATTTCTTAAAACCAATCAAAAAAACACTTCATCGAACGAAATGAAACACACCTATAGTGAACAACAAAGAATGATCAGTTCATAGTTTCATCTTTGAATTCATTGAAAATTAGATCGATAGAGGCTACTTCGACAATATTGAAATTTGTGATTCAAACAGAAATCACTTTTTTTCATAAAATATGGTAGAAGTATTTTCATGACTAGTGTCTTGCAACTGGGTTGGATAAAAGTATAGGAGTGAAAACCGATTTGATCATGATTGAGCAATTTATTGTATTGAAGAATAGATAATTGATGTGCAAAGCAATATTGTTTTACTAATAGAATTCATTTTTCATGAAAATTCATCTATAGATGATGATGAACCATATGATGACGTAACTGAATACATGGAGCGGAAAATGAATTATTAAAAAGTTGAACATGTATTATCGTAATGGAAAAAACATTCATGTATGTATCCACAACCATGTCGTTTCTGATCGACATTGGGTTCCATTTTAACATCGTCAACATTTTTGTGAAATTTGAAAATGATCTCGTTTTTTTGTTGTTGTTTATGAACGAAACTAAATAGTATACTTTTTCATGTAAAATAAGTTTCAAGGCTTTACTGTGACTGTCAAACTATTCGTCAGATGTCGATTAACTCAAATTTGGGCTCGGATATAAAAAAAAGTGCCTATCCGAGTTCGACTGCGAAAAGTCATACTAGTGCAGGACACTATTGATGACATGAAGAGTTCAGAAAAAATCGAAAGATATTCCTTGCTAAGAATGGAAAAAAGATATCTTTACTATTACAATAAATATTTCTTAAAAATTAATTCAATACTTTCTAGACTATCTTCTCTTTTTTTTATATAAAATAAAAACAACAATCACAGACAATAAACAAAAAAAAATCAAACGCACATACTTTGGAAGTTTTTGCTTTTTTTTCATATATATGAGAAATGAATAAAAACATACAACACTTTTATCAGTAACAAAAAAAGAAAACAATAGTGATCGATTTTTTTAAAATGCGAATAAATTGCGTCGTTATTTTATTCTTGAAAAGAAAAAAAAAACACGTTCAATCTATTACATTCTAATATAATAAAATAAATATCTGAGAAATGTGGTTTTTCTTCTTTTTTTTTTCACGCACCAAAATTTTTTCATTCAGTCAAGACGACGTAAATTTTTCAAAGCGCATTTAGCTGCTGCATTTTTTGCTATTCGATAATTTCGTCCAACACCTTTAAAACGTCCTTTACCAATTATTTCAACTGTAACACGTATTCGACCATCAAGTAAACGTTCAGGCTTTTCAAATTTTACTGTTTCAGGTTCAAGTTCAAGTAATTCACGTATTGGGGATTTTGGAACTTTAGTTGTAAATTTTTCAATAAAGGGTTTTAACATACGATAATATATTTTCCATACTGTGTTAAATGATTTATTTGAATCAAGAAATATTGCACCAGCAACAGATTCAAATATATCACCAAGACATTTTGGAACTTCTGTTTCTTCCCATTCGTCTGATTCATTAGTTGATTCATCATTTTGTTCATCATGTGAATTTGATAGATGTTCATCATCAATTGTACATGATGTTATTGCATTACTATATGTATCTTTATTATTCGATGCTGATGATGTTAAAAAATCATAATAAAAAAATTCATCATTTTCATCGTCATCATCACCTAAATTACATTCATCAAAGCCACACCATGTTGATTTATCTTTTTGTGTTTGAACAAATTTATCAATTAAAAGAAATAATTCATTTGAATGACAACGAAAATATTTATGATAATCATATTTAACAGCTATATATGCAAATATATTATTATTGACTAGAGCAGAACGAAGGTCTGTTAATTCACCGGGTGAATGACGTTTCGGATGCTAAAAACATAAAAATGTGTTTGTTTGTTTTTTATAAAAAAAAAAAATTTTAAAAACTGATTGATAAACTAACTTCATATAGATAGCGAGTTATAACATAATCAAGTACAGCATCACCAAGAAATTCTAAACGTTGATAACAATCTGTTATTGTATTATAAGAATAAGAGGCATGAGTGAATGCTTGAATGAGATAAGCTCGTTGATGAAAACGATAACCAATTAATTGTTCAAATCGATCGAAATCATACGATTGAATTGTTGATAGAATTGATGGATTTAAATAGTCAACTGGTGATGGTAATGGTGGAAGTTCACCAGTCATTTCTGTTCCATCCTCTGAAAAATATTACATAGATAAAAATATTTAGAAATTATAATCGTCTTTGTTTTTTGTCAAACAATATTTCGTAGGAGATAATGTTTCCTATTCTATTGTAGTGAGCGATAGGACAACGAAGATGCTATTATTTATATGAAGTGAACACGATGGATTCAGATGAGTTCTAAAATCCATGACGTTAGGATATACGAAACAGATACTTGTGTAAATTTGCTAGAACATATAGACATAAGCAAGTTCACATTTATTCTATCTTTCGAGGTAGGTATTAAGGATTTCAAATTGACTAAAAATTTGTTGTTTTACCTTCACATCAATGATATTTTTCAATTTTTTTAAGATTCTAAAACACATCAAATTATCATTGATGTTCTAATCAAATCATTTCATGTTTTTAAAAAAATCACTGCTTAGGTATTCTAGATTATAATTTCAGTTATCGTTCTGGAATATCATTAGATCCACTGAACGAAAATATCATACGATACTCATCGAATGCAGAAATCAATATAGATAATTTTTTTCTATTTGGTTTTTTTCGAAAATTTTTATAGATATTAATATTAAAATAAAACTCAGTCCGTAGATTTTTGTTTTACTACTCAACTGATATTCCTCTCTTCCATACATTGCTAAGATTCCTACGTTCATTAGTTCAGTCTACTAAACTATTTCATTAACTTTTCTTTTTCAAAAACAAAAAAAAAAAAGAATTTTGTTATAGGACAAGATATACAGATTAATATTAGTTTTGTTTTCGTCTGTGTTTCATATTTGTGGATTAATGTGCAAGAACAGTTTAAGAATAGATTACAAACCGAGTCGAATTTTAGGAAATATTCGTATTCCAAGCCAAGCCATAAATCGAAGAGCAGCTTTTGGTCCACTTGCAATCAAATAAGCTCCAATTAAAGCTTCAACTGCATCAGCAATACTTTTATCTGATATTAAATGTTGTGTACGACGATCATATGATGGAGTCCATTGTTGTTCGTTAATTGATGTTTTCGTTGAAAAATTAGGTGTTATTTGATTATTGAACATTGTAATTGTTGATGTCGGTACTGATGGTGATGATTGTAGATTATTTTTTGCTAATCTTCGTTGCTCCCGACGTTCTTGTAATTCAATCCAATCGACATTTGTTGTCGATTCAGATTTCGTCCATAATTCTACACCTGAACTTGATAACAAACCATATTCATTTGGTAATCCCGATGTAAACAAAGGTCTAATTTTAAAAACAAATAATATTAAAAAAAGAATTCTTTTTTCATTTCAAAGACTTACGGAATCCAATTTTCAAATGGTTCAAATTTCGTACTAATTAAATATTCTCCTAAGAATTTTCGTTTACCAAGTTTATATAAATTATAATTTGAAACAATTTTTGAACGAAAAAAACTTAATTTTCCTTCATGTACTTGTGTATACGTACAATAAATATAAACTGTAACAGCTTGTTTAAGAAATGAATCACCAACTGTTTCAAGACGTTCAAGATCAAAACCATCGCCGGCATTTGATAATGTTAAAGCTTGTAAAAGTAATGCTGGTGATGGACCAGGATGAGATTCAGGTAAATATTCAAAATCTAAATTTATATTTAATGGTTCAGAAAAATCATCAATTATACCACTATCATGTCCATTTTCTAATGCAAGAATATTTGTTTGAGATTGAATTGACGATTGTTTTAATGGTAATGGTGATGAATGTTTTAGTTCTTCTTCCTTTTCTTTTTCTTTTTCATCATTGTCATCATGTAAAACTTCTTCAATGTTTAATAAACGTTTCATTATTGGAGTTGCTTCAAAATGAATAACAGAAGATATAGGTGATTGATAAATTTGTGTTGGTTCTTCAATTTTAACATTAGTTAAATAATTTGATTTTTCATGATTTAATTTTTTAAAATTATTTGTTGTTAATTCATTCGAAGAAAAAAGATCAGTTTCATCTTGTTTAGTTGAATCAATTGTCGGTTGTGCATTAGCCATGAGTTTAGAAAGAAATTTTTTTGATTTTGTTTTAAGATCTTCATGTAAACGTGATAAATCAATATGATAATTTGTTACTCTTGTTTCTGTTAAAGATTTTTTTTCTTGTTTTTTACTGTTTAATGATAATGATGTATTATTTTGTTTTGTATCTTCACCAATATCATCATCATCGTCGTCATCTTCATCATCGTCTGATGATGATTCATTTAATTGTTGTTGCGAAGTAGTTGACCAAGCTAAATATAGATAAAAAAAGGAATTAAATATTCGATTACGACAAAGAATCTATACTTGATATAGGTCGACCACTTTGTTGTGAAAGAGGAGGAAGAGGAACAGGCAAAGGTGCATGTTGATCTTCTTCATCATCTTCAATATCCATATCATCATCGAAATCACCATCTTCGAACTAAATTTGTAAAGACAAAAAATATAAAAACTACAGTTATTTTCTTTGCTCTTAAGATAGAAATTTAACAAAGAAAGTTATTAAACAAAACCTTAAAAAATAATTTACTTAAGATTCATTTTTAATCGATCCTTTCATAATTCATGTATCGTCATAAATAAGTGCATTCTAGAATGATCATTAAGTGTAAACGGTATTTAGCTACAAGTGCAGAGAGGAGTACACAAGAAATCAAACTTATCCTAGTCTACCTTTTCCTTTTATACCTATAAAACATTTTCATTCCTTTCGTCTCCTTAGTCCTTTTACTCCCTTTAATCCAAAGACACTAAAGGGATAAAGATTATTCATAGCTGCAAAGGAATAGTTAGCCCTAAATATTTTTATTTTCTCGTGGACTTATAAGTACAGATTCATAAAACCAGAAGGATAACACTACTATTATTTCTGAAATATTGAAAAGCTAAGGATGAGAATGAAATTAATAGTTTGTAAAGTATTTGCATCTAATTTTAATCTATTTTCAATGTTTTCTTTTCTTGAAAAGGATTTTAACAAAATACCCATCGAAGACTAAGTCGTATGAATTCAAATCAAAAGTTTAATCAATATTTTTTTTTTATTTGAGCTTATCACAACTATTCTTGTTATGAACTTCGAAATAATTTTCAAAGTACTATTCATCAGTATAATATAATGTAACTCATTGATTTTCATCATTTATTTCAATTATATAAGACAAAAAATTTATCAATAATTTAATGTTTATTTACTTACGTCAGCAGCATTAATCATAATACAACGATCTTTAGCTTCAAGCCATGCTGAATCATCTAAAATAATAATATAAAAATTCATTTGAATTATTATTTTTCATTTCATACTTGTCCAATTACGTATTTCATTTTCATTCCAAACACTAATTTCAAAATTCCAATTCGGATCAATTGGTTCATCAGTAAAAAATGCATCATTATTATCTAATAAAGCTGAAAATTGTGCTTCTTTTTTTTCATCCCAATCAAAACCTAATTTATCAAATTGTCCATCTTCTGGTGCCCATGCAACACCAACACCTGTTTCTAATGCAACTGTTCTTCTTAATTGTTCAACTAATATTAAACAATTGATTCTATAAAGCATACTAGGTAATGCTATTATTCCTTGCCATAACTGTGAATTAATTGGATGTATTATAACTAATTCTGGTATTAGAAAAACTCCTTGATGATGATGATGATGATGATGTGTTGAACCATTTGGTTTTGAATGTTGATTTGTACGATTTGTATTTCGGTTTCCATTTGTTGATTTCATTGTTTTAAAATTCATATAACGTGGAATTAATTGATTCATACGATGTGATGTATGTGATACACATAATAATGGTTGATTTTTATTTGTTAAACGTAATTCATATTTTATTTCATAATATGATGAAAATGTATCATATATTGTTGATATAGATGGAAATGGTGATAATGGATTTTTATTTGTATCAATAGAATTAACAATATAATATTGTGGTTGTGTTGAACGACGATATGATGGTAAAACAATAGATGTTTGATTAAAATCATTTGCATTAAATACATATGGATTATCTAGAGTATATTTTTGTAGAAACATTGATTGAATAAATGTAATTATATCTTTTGTTAATTTCCAATCAATTGTATATAAACCAGATGAATCTTTTTTCAATAAAATAATAATTAAATGTGATTGAGTTTGTTCAGGATTAAAATTAACTAATGGACGATCAAATCCAAGTATAGAAGAAAATAAATAATAATGAACAGTTTGTAACATTCGATATTCATCAGATGTAAAATGAATATTTTTCATAATCATTTCGAGATTATAAGTTTCTTCACCGGCACGAGAAAATAATGAAAATGCTGGAATCTACAAGCAAAAACTTGTTTTTTACTAGTAGAAAATTTTTATGTGTTTTTTTTTTTTACTTCGAGAAGATAATTTGCTGATAAAAGACCAATTCGATTTGGATTGGATTCATGAGTATAAATAATTGTTGGCTTTTGTTGTTCATTAGATTGAATTAATGGTGTTGTTAATTCACCATTGAGACAATAAACAAAAAAATCTGAAGAATTATTTGTTGAAATTGTTTCAGGGATAACCTATAAATAAAAAGAAAACAAATAGATTATTTTAAAAGATAATTAAAAATTCATACAGCTTTATTATAAAGTTGTTTACGTTGAACTGAACCAGGTTTTGGATTTGGTTCAACATATGAACCCCATTCAATAAAATCATCATCGTCAATAGTTGAATGACGAAGATAAAATTGTTCACGTGTTTCAGGTAATAAAAATTCATTTAATTCACCTAAAAATTAAAAAAGATTACTTTTTTAAATTCAGAAATAGATTTCGATACTAACCTGCTTGTAAAAGATGTTCACAAAGACGTTTTGCTGCAGAAAGTTTTGCTTGTTTAATTGTTGAACGAATAGGACCCTAAGAGGAAAAAAAAATAAACTTTAGTAAGTAAGAACGAATTTCATAAAAAGAAAATCCTCATACAATGATTGTTGTTCTTGCTGGTGAATTAACAGGTAATGAAAGAATACATTGATATTGTTCATGATCAAGTTTTTTTATTTCACAGGATGGTACTAATGTTGTTAAAGCATCACATGGAAGTCGAGCACAATATCTAAAATAATAAAGATTTCATTTCGATAAGTAAACAGTACAGCGATTAATAATAAGACGTACCTGTTGATTACTTCAACAGCATTTGGCATTCGTTCACGTTCGATAGTTGTTGATGGAAGAGGATTATTGTTTTCTTGAAAGTCTTTTGTTAAAACCTTATATAAAAACAAGAATTAAGTTTAATTAAAAAAATCTATTATTAAAAGAGTTTGGCTTATTTTAACTTTTCTAAGGAAATTCTCAGTCTTAAAGATCTAGTTTCTTTTAAAACTCTTTGTTAAAATTTAAGTATGTGCAGGATAAGCTATCTTTTACCGTGTACTCTAACTGACGAGGAAACATTTTTAAGTGTCATACTGTTATTGAGTTGAGATCATGTAGATTCTAATGAACCATGAATACTCTAAAAAGAGTTCGGGCTAATAGCGTATTGCTGCTGCGATAATCTATTTTTAGTAGAATGCCGTGATCCCTCTCAAGAATGCCAAGAAAATTTAGTTTCGAATTGAAATTTTACATAAAGACAGATCTTAACGAGTATAATTTTTTGTAAAAAATTCAGATCTTCTGATTGCTTCTGTCTCAAGATACAGCTATAATAAAGGCATGTTTTTCAAGCTGTTCATATACAACGGCTACCTCCGATGCTTTTATTTCAAAATAGACATAATCAAAAAATCTGAAACTTTGACAATAAGATATTCGACCGAACTCTTTTCAGAGTATTCATAGCTCATTGAAATCTACATGATACACACATGGGCCCCACTTCATAGCGATTTGACACTTGAAAACATTCTGTTGTGAGACAAATTTTCTGACCCTTATTGTATCGAATAAACTTGCATATTTCTATTTAAAATTAACGTTCTATTCATGTAAAGAAAAAAACAAAAACAATGCATGTCTACATTTTTTGTTTTCGTACCGATGTTTTCCATTTGAATTCATATCAATATAGCCTACCTGTTCAATGCCTTTATATGAATTAAGATTTGTTAGAAATGTATCATATTCATCTTGTTCAACAAGCATAAAAAAATGTGGTGTTTGAGCTCGTGCTTTGCCCTATTAAATTTCCAATCATCAAGAATTAAGTCATATAAGAAACAAAAATTTTTACTTTTGATTGCATATACGATCGATAATTCGTTGGTACATTAAACCGAATAACTAAATTACAATCTGGTATATCTTTTAATTCTTCAAGAGAACTCAATGCAACAATAATATTATTTTCACCAAGCCGAAATTTACGCATTACTTCTTCCTAAAATCAACGTAACAACATGTAAAGTTTTACTCATGAAAACGTTTTCTTTTTCTTTTTATACTTGTTTTCTACTATCCATCGGTTGAATATGTTGACTAGTCGATAAATCATCTGTTGATTGCATTGTTGAATATCCAATTAAAAAATTTGGTCGAATAAATGAATATTCATCAGCAAAACGTTTTGCAACATCTTTTAGTAGAGCATTAAGTACAGCTGTTTCTTGTTTACGATCAACAAATATAATTGCTGACCAACGACGATTATGTACATTGGTTGCATCCGATTGAAAACGTTTTAATATATCAAATAATGAACGTAATTTTGATGTTGTATATTGTTCAAATAATGTATGAGAATCAAGTGTTTCAATGGCAGTTTTAATACGTGACCTCCAAAGACGAAGTAATGTACAAGTCCAATCAAGAAATAATGAATATGCACGTGGTGATGAGAGAGAAAGATGAGATGAAGAAAAACTTGAGGATAAAGAAGAAGACGAAACTGTATTTTGTTCAATAGCAATACTTGAAAGACGTTCTAATTGAGTTATAATTGGTAATGATGAACGAAGTAATGCCCAAATGCCTAGTTTATCAACTAAGCGTAAACATTCCGTAAGTACTTGACGAGGAATAATTAATGGTGATGAATTTTCATCACAATTAGTTGATAATGAGATTTTTGACGGTTCTAATTTGTTTAAATAATCAAGAGCTTCATGAAGTTCCTTTAATGAAAAGAAAAAATAAATATTTTATGAAATTTAATATTGAAAACAATAAATATCCAGAAATCGAACAGTTACTTATTGAAAAACATTTCGGTAAAAAAAATCATTCTTCATATAAATCATAATCTCGTATTCATCTCAAACATAAATTGATCATTAGTTAAACCATACATTGATTACTTACTAACAAGAGAATCTCTTCAGCTGCTTCGTTTCGATTTTAATAGTTTTTTTGCTTATAGATATACTGTACAGTATTGTAATAAGAGTCTAAAAAAGAATTTTTGGTTCCTAGCGAGATTTGACTAAGATATTGAATTTTGATCTGAAACTTTATGTATATAGAGAGCTCAACTAGACTAGTTTTCATTGAAAAAAAATTGTCAAGTTTTGAATAAAGTCTCTTCGAGAAACAAGACTTTCAAGATATAGACCTTTTTCCATGAATAATGTATGTAACGTACAATTTTTTAAAAGTTTCATATCTCGAAGAGTTTTTGTTCAAAACTTTTGATTTTTTGTTGCATTTAGTCTAGTTGATTTCTCACTCAATGTTTCAGATTGAAATTCGATATCTTAGTTAAATCGTAACAGAAACCAAAATCGGTTCAGGATTTTTATTAGAACATTGTGTAGAATCAATAGGAAAAAAAGCATCACTGAAATCAGAAGGGGGTAGTTGAAGAGGTTCCCTGGTAAGTATGATGAATATTTCTTAAACTTATTATTATTATTCAATCTTGCTATGATTTCTCTTGAATTCTATGTCAAAACTTATAAAATACATTTGAATAGCTACTGTCTAAACTTTAAAAATCATTAACGTCTTCAAAGAAAAAAAAAAGTCTAACCCAGAGAGAGAACTTTTTGAATTTTGACAATTGACAAAGTTATCTTATATTACAATCAACTCTGTTAGACATCTAATGTCTTAATCAATAATAAGATTAAATATTGATTTATTCGACAATTTCACATAAAATTAATTCTAAATAAAATATTTCAAAGTTATTCATACTCGTATTATTTCAAGTGCAATTTCAGGTGGTTGTTTATTATTATTTTTACACACAATTATTGTTTCTTTTGGTACTTTCGATAATCGATTCGACTGACGACATATAAGATCCGTAGCAGTAAATACAGTTGAGCTATAAAATTAAAAAACAATAAATATCTAATTTAAACCATTCATATACAAGAGAAAAGAAAAAGAAAATTCATATACCAAAACAAATCATGTAAATTTTCAATACGTTCTTCAAGTTGTATTGGTGTACAATGTGTTTTAAGTAAAGCTGTAGTTATTGAAAAAAGACGAGGTAATTGTATATTATTATTATCATTTTTATCCCAACGATTTTTATATTGTTTAAGAATAGATCCATATGCATGATCACGAATAGCTTGATGACATTCATCGAGAATTAATAGTTTAATATGTGAAAATTCTATCTTATCAAAAATATTAAATTGAATCAAAATAAGATTTTTTGTTTTTTATTTACCTATATAATTTCGATTAAGTAATTCGTGAAAAACGGTTGGATGCATAACTAATACAGAACGTATTTGCATTTCTTGTAGCCATTGTTCTTTTTTCCATAGAAGTACTCCATGTTCAATACCAAATGATCCAACATCCACTGGTAAATGACGATGAATCATTTCAGCTAATGCAACAGGATCTTGTTCTATAAGAGTAAAAGAAAGAAATGAAATTATAAAACATATATTATTTTCTTTTTATGTTTTGTAATCATACCCATTGAAAGACAAATAATACGCTGACCACCTTCGTCAAAATTTCGTTGAAGGCCATATGAATATTCTCGTATAACATTTATAATAAGAAAATTTTTTGATGTATTACTATGTAGACAGACAACTGTATTTTCACGTTTGACTTTATCAAGAACTTCGATCTAAAGAAAAAAACGCATATACATTAACAAATAATCGATAAGATTTTTTTTTAATAGTGTTTAGATAATTAAAAAGATAACAAGAAACTCTGTGTACTATGTAAAGCAATTATTCGATATACATGTTCACATTTTAATTGTGTAAAGCATAGACTCTAAGTTTCTATTAATATAAAACGCACATGGAATTGTTTCAATTTAAAAATGTTTGTCAATTTTCATTTAATATTTAAAATATTTTTTTTTCAATTCTAACAAGTGTTATTTCAATTAAAACCAATAAGATATCGATTTGATTCATGACAAAGTGACTCTTCAAGAACATAAATATGCAAAACTTAATTGAGTTTCACTAAAGCTTCAAATTCGATTGAAATTTAATAATACTAATAGAGATTTATTTGGATATTTTTACAAATATAAAAGAATCTCTCAAAGTGTCAAATCGCTTTTCGACCGATACGATGTTTATTTGATGAGCGTTATTGAGTCATAGAAAAAGTCTAGGATAGTTTGATTTTTCGAATCTTCGTTCTTGAGATATCGAAATTTTACTGGATTTTTCGTTCCCCCTAAAGTTTCGTGGAAAATCGACTTTTAGCTTCAAACTTTGCACGGACAAAGTTCTCAAAGATATTAATTAATTATGCAAGTTTTAAGTTTCTAGAGATGCAAATATATGAACAAAATTTATTTTGAAACATGAGAGAATTTTGAATATTCCATATCTCTCAGGATAGGAGATACTAGAAAAACTAAAGCTGACAAAATCAACTAATCACATTGAGGACTTTGTTTGCGTAAAGCTTGAAGTCAATTTTTCACGTGATCTGAGGAGAATGAAAAATCCAGTAAAATTTCGATATCTCAAGAACGAAACCCTAGAAAACTAACCCATTTTAAGCTTTTCTCGTACTCAGTAATACTTATTTAATAAACATCGTCTCGGTCGAAGAGTAATTTGACACCTGGACAGATTCTATCGTCAATAATGAATCATAAGTAACAGAACCAATTCATATCGATAGAAAATTGAAATCACTGATTGTTTTTCTTTTTCATTTAATTTTTCAATGGCATTGACAAGCAATATAAAATTTGAAATTTTATTTATTCTTCCTGAATAATTAAATATATACTTTCGCATATAATGATTATTATTAGTGAAAAAGCATTTCATCATTAATTAGTAATTGTTTCTTAATCGTCTTTCATCTGACAAATGTCATATCATTTAATATAAAAAGAACTTTCTTGAATGAATACAAAATAATACTCACTTCATATTTCGGTAAAGTAAAACTTTCCGATGGTACATCATCTATCCATAGTGTATTTCGTATAGTTCGTCGTCCACTTGCAGCTAATAAATAAGTTTTGACTTTGTCTATATTATTCGTTGATGTCATTATATAAAACTCTTAAATAATGTATGTATATTCAAACTAGAAGCAAGATAGAAAAAAAAAACAACCATAATAATTTCTTGATTTTTCCCAATTAAATTTGTCTTGTTTTTCGTTTAAGCAGAAACAAAAAAATTTTAAATGTTCATATAAGAATTATACACAGAAAAGAAAAATCGAAAATATTTATGTTTTAAAAGTTTAATGGTGATTGACCATTTGTAGTTGATGATGATGGAATGACAAATATTTCATTTGAATTTTCATTTTGATGAACTTCAACTGTTGTTACTGGGGGTTGAGGTGGTGGTGGTGGTGGTGGAGGAAGATGATGTTGATAATGTGATGAACTAGTTGTTGTTGTTGATTCATAATTAAGAATTTCTCGATGTGCTTCACGAATATATTGACTTTGTTTATAATAAATTTTTGCTGTACCTTTCAAAACAATAAATGCAATACCACCCTTAAAAAAGAAAATCTTTTAAATTAAACCAAAAGATAATCTTTTTTTTTTACTAAAAGTGTTCGTTGAAAATTTGAATGAACACGTTGAAACATAAATTTTCCAAATATTGTAGCGATTGTTGGTAATATAAGACCACCACAAATAAGTCTTGTTAATGATGCTGGATTAGAATTTCCATTACGTTCAGTTGGAACACGAGGTAAATATGATGTATGCTCTAGATAGAAATTGATGTTTATTATTGAAAGAAAAAGAAAAAAGAAAACTCATGTTTAATTTACCATTTGGAAATAAATAATTCATTAAAGGCAATTTTGATGAATGTTTACGCCAAAATTTTAACACAGCTTCTTCCCAACGTATCATTCGTCCAAGAATTAAAACAATAGGTATTGTTGGTAAACCAATAAGAAGAAAAAGTGGATCAGCTTTTTCCATTACACTTAAACCTTCTTTATGTCCAAGAATCTAAAATATTATTTTACTTTTTATTTATTTATAGAAAGAAATCTTTTCTACCTGCATGATTGTAACTGCACCATATGTAACTGCTGTCCAATAGACACTTCCAACAAGAATACCACCGGCAAGAAATGGACAAAAACGATTTAAAATACGTTCAATTAAATCAAGCGTATAAACTAATGGACCTAAAAGAATAAGTTTCATATTATTATATAGATAAACATATTTTTCTTTTGCCTTGTTTTGGATATACAATAATGTATTCTGTATTGCACTGTGGACATGCAACTTTAACTGAATAGAATAAAAGAAAAGGAAAATTTTCAAAAACAAAACAAAAGAATAATGAACCTCCAGTTGATCCTTGTTGTTTTTCGTCAACCCATCTTTGAAGACATTCTTGATGAACCCATTTAGCTGTACCACGACAACGGCATGGTGATACCCAACAAGCTGAAAAATCATCTTCATCTGTTGCAAAGCAAACCCAACAATGTTTCCCAGGAACACTACTACGTGAATGAATTGTATTTGTTAATGAAGTTCGATTACCATTTGATGGTGGTGGTGGTGGTGGTGATAGTGGTGTTTGAGAAGAAATAGAACTATTTGTTCTTGGTACTATTGGAATATTTGTTGATTGATTAGAAAGAAATGAGGATGAATTAAAATTATCCATACAGTACTTCTAAAACAAAAATTAGCTTTTTTTTAACAGAACTCAATATTAAGAAATAAAAGAAACGAGAAAATAAACACATGAGACATTCACTTTATTTTCGTTGGTGGGATTGATGATCCAGCTGAAGCTATTTGACTAGTATTACTATTCATATACTAATGCCATCTAGTATTGCATGTCAGGAATCAACAAAAAATATTTCTTTTCGTAGAAAAAAATAGACCCTCAAGAAAGGAATAAAATAGGTTACGTGACTCTGTTTTATCTTGACATTTTTTTAAATGTTAGATATTATTACAAGATGTTACACAAAAAAATATAAATATTCAATAAATCACAAGCAGAAAATAAATATTCATTTATAGGTTTTTTTTTATCATATATTACTAAGTTAACAACATGTTTATTGTTGATTTAAATAAACAATCAAATTTAATTCAAGTAAAAACTAACAATGAAAATAATTCCACCATTGTTGCTGAAGGAAATTTTGCATTCGATGAACCTGATCTTACTGTACTTATCATCTTCAAATATGTGATAATAACACCAGATAATCATCAACAACTTGATCAATTTCTTTCAATTGTAATGTCTTATGTCGGTAAATTATTTAAATCACTTATTTGCATACGTTTACCAAATATGTTTGATAATCGAATTGATATTCATAAATTTAAATTTAATAATAATATTTTACATTTTATGTCTGTTAAAATCGAAGATTTGAAATATTATTCTGATAATGATATACAAAATAACCAAGAACAATATGAATTAATAACTGATAAACAATTAATATTAAATTATGCTGAACAATTACTTAAAATAATGAATAGAGAAGGATTTTGGTGTACAAAATGGAATTTAATAGAAATGGAAAATCGAATAAATTCAGCAACATATAACGCAATGGTTTTAGATAAAATAAATAATTATCCTTGTGGTTTTGGACGATTATTTCTATTAACAATAGATGATCAAATATTTGGATATTTATCAGATATTCTTGTAGATAGTTCTCATCAATCAAAAGGTCTTGGTAGACTTATAATCAACCATCTTATTGGAATGTCTGTTAAACAAAATGATAATCATCAGAATGTTCATTGTACACTTTGTTTACAATGTGCTTATAAAGGTAGTGGAGCTGTATCTGCACCAAAACTATATAAAAGATCAGGTTTCGAATATATCGCTGATATTGGCAATCGTATTGCTATTTTTGCTGATGAAAAATATCTGATTGAAACAGTCAAATAAATGCTAATTTCTTTTTTTTTTTATTAATACTAATGTATAATTAATTTTTTGATCATGAAACATACATATGATGTATACATATATATACATCATCAAAATATCTTGATGACTGATTATGTATAGCTTTTTAATGCTGCTGTTATTATTGAGATAAATAAACGCAAATGTCCTTGCTGTATGTAAACAACTGTTTTATAATCAATCATTGAAGCAAAAAATTATTATTTGTGTATTGGGAATTTGAGATTTGTTTTGCTTTCAAGAAGACAATATTATTAATTGTGAATATATTTGTAGAAAACTTCATCATGATACTACATAAATTTTGTTTATTTGCAAATCATGCGTAAGAAGGAGTTTTTAATTACTGTTCATGCTTTTGTAGAATATTTATATTTTAATTTCGTATGTTTTTTTTTTCAAATACGTACTAATTATAATGAATGGATCCATTCTGCTTTCATATCTTTATTCTTATTGAAAAACAAAATACATATAAAACCTAATAGAATTTAAAATATGTTAGTTGAAAAATTATTAGAATTAAGAGTATGTGATAAAAAGTCATCATCACAATTATTGAACATATCAGATCAAAATATTTTATTGTCATCGTTTATTATTTCAGAAAACAATAGGTTTTTCTTGTTAATAATAACAGAAGTAGTTTTATATGTAAGCCTCATCTTCCTGTCAGAAATTTATACTTATCACACAACAATCGATCTGGCTGAAAGTTTTACGGAAATGTGTATCTGCATCTTAATAGTTCACAGTAAAAGTTTCGACCCAAAATATTAAACAGTTCATAAGCCATAATAACATCAAAACTCAAACAGTGGTTGTTAGCGTGACAAGGATTTCTTCTTCCCATCTAATGATGCAGATTTTGGATTGGTTTTAAAATGTAACATAGACCTGTCGCTACAAATCAAGAAAGCATAATATTTTGAAATATTGTTTTCGTACTTCTAATGAAAATTTTCTTTATAAAAGTTCGAAAAATCAGATTGTCTCTATAGAAAACCATACATTTTTTTTTTGAAAAAAGTAAATCGAAAATGAAAACTCCGGTTGTATTTAGTTGTAGAGAGTAATTTTCTTTTCAATTGAAAATATTTCCGAGCTGCCGAGCATGTACAATGACCAAGAAATGTTTGACATACGAACAGGAAAAAATTAAAAAAATCTACTTCGAGAAAAATGCGAAACAAAGTTTGATTTAGAAACTCAAGATTCTTTCTTAATAAAATACTACAGAAAACAAATCGTAACAAAGCATTATAAATTCAGTAAATCGTATTAGACATGAAGGGTTATTCAACCGAGTCAAAATCTCAAAATCGAATTTTTCGATAAAAATCACGATATCAGATAGGAGATGTGCCATAAAAAACTATATAATCTTATTCTCTGATTTGAAAGTGAAAAATAAATATTCTGTCAAAATATGGTCAATAAAGTTTCTAATTTTGAAGCTTTTCTAATCTGAAGTACAAAAGTATAACATCAGTCTATGACTATTCGCCGTATTCAATTTAGAGTATTATTTATATTTAAAAAAATGTGAACTGACACTAATATGATATAGAGAAGAACAAAAGCTAAAGTTACTTTTTAAATAGAAAAAAATTCAAATAATCCATTTCTACATTTGATGTTACCCATTTTCATAATTTGCTTTAATATATTAACCCTAACATAAAGAATATCTCATAATAACTGAGGATATATTGTCAACGATGTTATTCATGCTTTTTCTTGGTGTTGAAGACTGAAATTTTCTCCACAGATATATTTAATCAAGATCTTTAGTTTAGCAAAGTTTCAGCTTTCTGACTCAAACTACTGCTGAAATACCTTAACAAGATTAATAACCATGAATTTTCTTACTTCATCTTTGTGACATCTTTATTGTTTGACCTGTGATTTTATAAACATTTAATAGAAAGAAACTTGACAAGAGAAATCTTTTCAAAAATGTAAATTTAAAAAATCTCAATCTGTATGAACATGCTCTCTATTGTTTTCTATGACCAATTGTACATGAACAGGTACTCCATCTATTATTTTTACATATTTGTCGTTCGAAAATTTCTTCGATTCTTATGAATTTTCTTTTTCTAATTCTAATGATGTATCAAACACTTTTCCATTCAATGCACGTCACATATTTTCAGTTCTTCATGTATTAACAAATTAAGTATCACTATCTGCTGATTCTATGCCTGGCTTAAATAATTGTGTTACGAACCGTGCGACCAATAGTTCATTTTGTTTTCCGACGATTTAAATTCAATACAAATCATTTATGGTCTTGTCTTTTTTCTTAACTGATCGACACTTAAGGTAAAGTTTCTCATTAGGTTTTAAAGACTTTTGACACAAACGCATTCCTATACAGTTAAAATAATCCTTAGTTGCTCTGTTGTAATAGACTATGTAATATAATATTAGAAAAATTTAGCTATGACAACTCATGTATGTTAATCTTGTCCGTTTATTTCAGCCGTAGTTCCACTTGGACAGCTGAAACTTAAGAAAATGAAAGATCTTAGTTAGATACATATTTGATAAAAATTTTAGCCTACTATATCAACAAAATGTATGAAAAATATCGTTGATTTCAACTGCTATAAAATGTAGACTCTAGAGTCTTTGAGATAGAGTTAAATAAAACTAATCATTTCTTTCTAAAATTACCTAAATGATTGAAGTTAATAAAAAAAACAAACAAAATAAAAATAAATCATGACATCTATTTTAATTACGTTTAGACCAGTGTTCATATAAAATAGTATGCAGAAATGCTAGCGAAAGAGCTGTTTTGCAAAAAGAAACGTCTTTTGATGTACTCTGTAGATTTTTACAATGTCAAATATATTTTGAGATTGAATTAAATTATGTTTTCTTTTGATTAAAACTTGTATTTAAATTTAAATAGATCATTATATAAATATTTAATATTTTCACAAGTTAAACTTTGTTCTATAAGTCAAATTAGAAAGAAACAAAGAAAGAGCCCTAGACAACAACGAAGAATTCCTAACATGAAGTTCTAGTTTAGTGTTTCTTTTATTTAGTTAATATTTCTAAAGAAAAGAATAGAACGAAAGACATATACACGGCATAAGGAACAATAATATATCATCAAAAAAAGAATGCTGCAATAATAATAGTTAATAGGAATCATATTTTTTAAATTTTGTTCATATACGATAAAAAAAATCATCGACAAATAATTGATAAATATCAATCTTTAATAAGTGGACGAGTTGCTGTTGTCGTTGTCGTTGTTGTTGTAACATTACCACCAGTTGCAGTATTTGGAACAACTGAACTTGGATTCGATTGTTTAAAATTAGCTGCTGCTTGATATTGCAATTGATATGCCATTGAATGAATTTTAAAACCGTAAAGTCGAGCAACAAATTGATTTGTTGGTCGTTTTGGTCGATATTCTGGATGAACCATGAAAAGCATATGAGGAAAACCTGTACTAAAATATGCTCCATCAGTATGATGATGTCGAGAACTTTTTGGCGTATAAACATCCATACATTTTGGACAATAAAGTTTAACCATAGCTTCTCCAGGAACTTCTGATAAGCCAATCTATTATGAAATCAAAGGTTTATATTACAGAACAAAAAGAAACTAAATAATACAATCTTTCGTACCGGTAACATTGGTTGATTGTCACAATATATACGAGGGCATAGGCCAAAATCCCCATTTTGGAATTTTTCAAGCATTTGTGCTATACCATTATTCGTAAGAATATATCGAGCATGTATAAGACCTATTACAAAATGTGATTGATTTTATTTTTTACAAAAAATTAAAAAAAATTAATTACCATAAAGCATTTCAGCAGCTTGTTCAATTAAATCTGATTGATTTGGATTTTCTTGATTATCAAGTTCATCATCAGGCTCAAGATCAAGAATCATATCGAGTGCTTGCCGATAATGTGGTACTTGTTCATTAAGACCCGTCTATAAGAAACAATAGTTTGAAATAAATAGAAATGACATTTTAGATTATAAATAACATACTAAATTAAATTTATCCTGTATATAATCTTCGTCAACTTCGCAAAAAAATTCATTACCACGAAGACCACAGAACCATGAAATCCATGAAACTGACATGAGAAAAAACAAAATAAGAATTAGATTGGATGACAAAAAAAATACGCAAAGAAAAATAATTTCGCATACCTTCTTCTGACGAACTCATCGAGCTTGATTTTGATTTAGCACCTCCGGCAGCAGCTGAAGACGATGAGTGATCGTCTTTTACAATAGAATTAGCTCCAGTCGAGGCCAGAACAACAATACAGATAGAAAAACCTGAAGAAAAATTAATTTCCTCTTCTAATATAATTATCAATGCATGAAATTAAAAAAACAATATCTTCTTTTTATTATGTAATATATAAACACAAGGTATTTAAAAGAAAGAAAAAAAAAGATTACAACTTCATGTTTTTATATCAACAATCGATAGCATTTTTTTTGCTACTATGTTGCTTAAAAATAAACATGATTTAAATACACTCTTGAATGTTAGTAGGTGAACAAATCTAAAAATCAAATATACCATAAATCTTAAAAAGAAGCATCTTATATGAATGAGGAAGAAATATCATTTTTTTTATGCACATATATATATAATTCTATTAAATAAAGCCGTACATCAATATCATCTGACAAACACAAAAGGCAAAGGTTTAAAAAGCATGAACAACACAACAAAGACAAAATGATTGTAAAAAGGTGCATTGATTATCGTTTAAGAACATACAAAAAAGAGAAGACGAGCCAAGTACATATGTTCAATTATCAATTTAAACATGAACCGGTGGTTTTAATTGTTTATCAACAACATAAAATTTTCCTTTATCACTAAAAAGTCCCCATAAAACAGCAGTTATTTCGCATACAACAACAAATGGAATCGTTGCTAATGTACCAATAATTCGTAAGATAAATTGCACATAACCTAAACGTACTAATGAAAATGATCGAACGGCACCAATTATATATAAATAAATATTAACAGCACCAACATAATTTATAAGAAAATTTAATGTCCAATGTAATGGTATTGGACAAAGTGGTGCAAGTATAACATTTAATGCTGTTATTGGTAATGTAACCCATGAATAAAGTGCAATGCCTAAACCAAGTCGTACACGAAGTGGTAATCGCATATCATGAACAACAAGTAAAATTCCTTGTAACCATCGTTTACGTTGTTTAACAAAATCTGCTAATGTAAATGGACTTTTTTCCCACATTTCACCTATATATGAAAAAAATGAAACATTATTATGTTTTTTCTTTACTTTATCATCTTTTATAAATCTAATACAAACCTTCAATCCATCCAAATTTTTTATTTTTTGACATAGCTAACATAGCAAAATATGTATCTTCAGCTATTGAACCAGCTCGTCCATTATCAAATTTAACATCAAATTCACAACCAGCGCGACATACAACAAATGAACCTTTAAATAAAAATGGTGGCCGATGAAGTTTTTTTAAACAAAATCTTAAACATCCTAAATCAACACCAACACGCATACTATCAGCTAATGTTGTTATATAATTAACAATTGTTTCATTAGCATATGTTATAAGACCTTGTCCAATATCATATTCATTTAAATTAACAAAATTTAATATACCACGTACTGAATTTTCTGTTAATAATGTTTCTTCATCTAAATGTACAATATAATCATCGGATGATAGTTGATTAACATCAGGTTCTAATGCGTATTGTAATGCACGTGATTTATATAAAGCACCTGATTTTGTTCGATATGTACTTGGTACAACAACTTGTCGTACCATATTAGCGGTTAAAATATGTAGATTTATTTGTTTATCAGTTACAATTTCTATTTGAAAATTATCTAAACCAACTTTTGCACAAGTATCTAAATTTCGTTTAACATTTGTATTAATTAAATCAGGATAATCACCACGTGTTACAACACGTATACGAATTTTAGGACCTAATAATGGTGAATTTAATAATTCAGGTCGATCAGGAAATATATTATAGAAAATTAAACCACATGTATGACATATAACTAATGGTAATGGTAACAAAGATAATAAACGTATAAAATAAATAATTATTGTTAATAATAAACCATAATATTCAATAGGATCTGAGATAAATACAATTAAATTTGATGACAATTTATTTAATGGAAATATATTTATACCACCGGCTATTACTTCAAATACGAAAATAAAGATAATAAAACAACAAACATGAATTATATGACGACGATTTGATGATGTAAATATCATTATTATTTCATTCAATAGAGATCACACTGAACAATAATATTTCTTCCTAATAAGGAAAAGAAACAATATATATATATTTATAGATGAAATTTGCGTGTGCGCAGAATCTCAATGTAACCAAAACAGCATACTAATAAATCACGAACGCAAAAGAACGGAAAAAATGAAGGCTGAAAATTCTTTGGCATGACATTATTAAAACAAGTCTCGCCTGACGACACTTTAATACGTAAATAATTTTGCACACATACACATACCTGTTGTTATGTGAACGGTTGCTAGAAAGAAATATGTAAAGTTTTCTTTCTTCTATGCTCGAAATCAAATTTTCTAAGATATTTATACAATATATCTATGTTTGCTTTGATACATATATCAAAAACTTTGATCTTCAATTCAATATGCTATAAAAAGTATTAAAAAAAAAACATTTTCTATGTAATAGACTGCGCCCCTACAAAGATATTGGCACTCATTTTCAACAATTAATCAATATTTGTCATCTATAGCTCTTTATAGTCCAAGGTTTATTTTGCGATGCAAAACATATTTAAATACACCCTCTATCAAATTTCAGTGACGTAAAAGAACCAATCTATTTGTAATATTGACATTGATGATATTTTTTTTTTGAAAGAGAAGAAAAAAAGATGAAGAGGAAGATCCAAACGAGAAAATAATGGTAAATCAATATTTTTATGTAACCTCAGAAAAAATAGTATGTCAGACGGAATAAAACGTTTTTTCTTCCTAATAGAAAATGCTAATAGAAATGAACATGAACAAGGTCGTGGGTACTGAATCAAAGAAAACAAATTCAATTTATTGTTCTGCCCAACAAAGTCAGTTAAAAATTAAGAATACAATATAAAAAACGATAACTATATTGTTATTGTCTGATGCGTAGGATGTAGGCAAATGGTGAAATATAAAAGAAAATAGAGCATATAAACGAAATAGCATCAACTCAGACATTCTGTCAAAATAAAAAAAGAATCCTTATTTGTTCTTCATCTTCGTCATTTTATTTTCTATACATTGCAACCAGTGCAAATAATTGTGTCAAAGTTTATGATGTTAAATACGCATAAGAAAAAATTCACTTACCATATCTGATTTATATTTCTGTATAGAAATAATTCATATTTTGACTAGAGACATCAGACTAGATTTGTATCTGAAAAACAAAAACACAGGAATATATGTAAGTAATCCCTTCTTCAAATGCTCGAAAACTATAGTTCGCGAATAAATTCAAGAGATAATAAGAATTCATTCTTTCATTGTTTAATCATATAGAACAGAGAGAAAAAAACAAGACAGAGCATAAACAAACGTTGTTTTTTCAACGAATATATACTATTTACAAACATGTCAATATGAATATTCAATCATCGAGCTTCTGGTTTATATTTTGGTGGTTTAAATAACGTCGGTGCCTTGCCTTTAACCGAATCTTTTGATTTGGCAACTGTTTGAAATGATTTCCAACTATTAACACGTGTTTCACGACTTTCCTAAAAGAAATAAAATCCATGTTTTCTTTTAACTATGTTAACGAAGGAAGTCCTCTAAGCGATTAATCACTTTGAAGTACGAACTAACTATGTGCATCATGTAAATTCTAATTAACCCTTTCAATCTCGCATGTCATCTACGAGATGACATGCAGAACGAAAAAGAAATATATTGCGTTCTTTCGTCTTCTTAGACGATGAATATCATATGATATGTTCAAATGAAAATCACTTCGTATGGATATGAATAATGAATCTAGAATTCGAAAACATGATTGTGATAGCTGAACGCACGAGAGAGAGATTAAATTATCTATTTTCATGTTCGTGCAGAACGCAAGAAAATGACGGGATTGAAAGGGTTAACTATAAATGCACTGAGGAGTTCAGACCTTTAGCTTATTACTACAGAGATTCTGTATTTTTACGATATTTGTTTTTTGGTTATTACTGTGTTTCCCCTCAGATATATTAGAAAAACTCATTTTTGAGTTTTTCTAATGTTGATGAAGGGAACCACGGTATTGACTTGAAAAGAAAAACTCGAAAAAATATAGAATTTCAACAATAATAAGTTAAGGACTAAAATTCTTTTCACTGTATTCATAAGCTTATCAAGATCTATATGATGTACTTAATTCGAACCCCAAAGGGATTTACCAATTGGAGATATTCTCTTTGATCTTTTTGCTTACTTCATAATTTTTATCCCATTCTTTTCGTAACTTCGTTCTTTCTTCACGGTCAGTTGTTTCATCTGCTTTTCGTTTTCGTTCTTCAGCTTTGTTTGCTTCTTCTCGAACACGTAACCGTTCAATATCAGCAAACAATTTGCATGTTACTGACCAAAGAGATTTTTTATACTAAAATATATTTTCATGAAAATATGAAAAAAAAAACAATACAAAATTATGATCAAGAAAAAATTTACTCCTTCAGTAGTATCTTCTTCAATTGGTTGATTTTTATATTTGAGTCGTTTTTCTTGAATCTAAATATATATATTTAGAAAAATTCAAATCAAACAAAATGTCACATATATATATACATATAAATAATTAATAAGAAAATTTTTAACTCACCAAATTGTCTGAATGATTGAACGAAAGAATTCGTCGTACAATGCACACTAGAAGGAGGGTAAAAAAGGACCCATCGCTCGAGCGATCTCAATTCTTAGTCTTCCCAATTTTATGAAAGAAAATTATGTCTTTTTTTTTTTCTTTTTCTTTTCAAATAATTAATAAAATACCAACGAAAAGAAGGGAAACGAAACGATTGCAAAATATAAACAAAACAGAACTTACCATTTTGTCCACACGTTCTCGAGCTTCTTCAACAACTTCAAGACATTTTTTACGTTCTTTTTCATCTTCAAGCATTTTATATGCTTTGTTAATTGCTAAAATAAAAAATTAAATTCTTTTTTTCTTATAAATGATTAAATAAAAATTTATTATTTAACATGAATCAATCAATATAGATATTCATAAAATTTACTTTATGACGCATTGTTTTTCTATTTATTTATCAGTTCAACATAAGTCTTTTGTTCGCATGACAGAACGAAAAAATATATAAAAATTTTATTTGAGAAAGAAAATTCAAGGTTTTAGTTATCATGTCAAATGGCATTTTCAATATGTTAACGTGATAAAAGACAAATAGAAACTACGTAGAAGTTATCTTAAATTATAGCCGACATTGGCAGGCATTTCTTCTGCGAAGAAAAATTTTAAAAATAATGAGTATCAGATAATACATTGAAATAAATATAAATGAAGTTTTTCAATCATTTATTATTCATATAGCATATTTACTTGTATATCAAAAGTTAAAGAATCTTAAGCTCTACAAAACTGTGTACTTCATTTTTATAAAAAACCTTTTTTATTTCTTTCGATACGATCAAAACACTCTGGTGTACACAGTTTATCTCGGCGGCAGAACTAAAAGAAAACGAACATGTTCTCGATGAAATGGTCTATCTTTTAAAAGTGTCAACGACAGTTACATGTAAAAGTTTCCAATATAATAAATGAAAAAAAAAAAAAGAAACTAACGTAGTCTGGTACAGAGCAAAATACTGTATTTTTTTCACTGCGCGAATGACGGCTTTGCAGCTGAACTTTAATTTAAAAAAATTTCATTGTTGAAAAAAATCCGGGCAAAGTCATCATGAAGGATATTTTCAACTCTCGAGAGTTATTTAAATATATAAAAATAGATCAGTTAAATACAGAACTAAACTCTAACTTTTGATATAAAATTCTTTGCTTACGAGATCTACCTCCTTGCATTACAATTGGAATATATAAGATATCTAAATGCTCGAATTGCCATAAAAGAAGCGAAGCATTCTTTTTTAAAGTAATGTTTGAAATTTTCCATCTTTTGGATTATGAATGAAAAATTTCTTTTTTTTAATCTAAATGAGGAAAATTGAAGATACATTGAGTCCGAGTCATTATAGCCCATCCGTTGTACTATGCCAGAAATTTAAAAAAACATGCTATTGATTTTGTTGCTTTTCAATAGAGAAGTTCTGTTTTAACAGAAGTTTGTTTTCATTCACTAGTAAATAATACATTAGTTTAGATCAGAGATCATCTTGAGATTTTTATAATAAACACTAGTACTCCATCAAATGAACATCAACTAAAATTTGAAGTATGAGAACAAAGACTTTTATGTCAAGTACTTGCAAACCTAGAAATCTCATAAAATGAAATATAAAAACTGAAAGAAAAGAGAAATTTTGAAATGTTTCTCTACATAGTAAACTTCAATAGAATTCTACACAATAACAATAAAATGTGAAAAATATCAAATGACATTTAAAATGTCCCTGCGCAAAAAAAACAAATGATGCAGAATTTTAATCTTATTTAAATAAGACATACATACCTTCAAAAGCAAGCGAAGCTCGATCAGTCATCGTTGGATTTTTATCTGGATGAACAAGCATTGATAACTGGAAAATAATCATTTTAATTTAATAATAAATATTAAAGGTGCTTTTATACTTACACGTCGATATTGTTTCGCAATATCTTCAAACGGTGTTGATGGATCGACTTGAAGTACCTAATAAGAAAACAATTCGAATAGAAAAAAAAAGAACAAATTAAGCGTTAATTCTATACTTCATATGGATTGAGATTAAAATATGTGGCACCGGGACGAAGAAGTCGATTAATTTGTTGTTCAGGTGTTAAAACAGAATCACGTTTTTCAATTGCTTTAACCTATATAAATAGAAAAGATTTAATTAATTAATAATTATTCAAATTATAAATTCATTACTTCCGAATGAAATTGTTCAAATATTTCATCTTCTTGTTTCTTTGTAACACTATATTCTTGTTTTATTGTTGTAGACTGTTCAGAACCTGATGAACTAGATAATAATGGCTCTTGTTTGATGGTTTCCTCAGTAGGCGAAGCCATCGATGATATCTTATTCTCTAGAGCAAAACTTCTAAAACGAAATTACAAAAAATATAATTAGAAATGATGAATGATATTGAAATAAACAATCGTGAATGAAATACAGTTGAACTAAGAGAAAAGAAAAAACAACATTCGTTTATTATAGTGAGCAGAAACCAATGATTATCATTTGATTACAACCAGTGTCATCTGTTTACTCTCAAAAAAACAACAATCGAGAATGTAAAAGAACAAGAAAATTACTAGGATGTCGTTGATAATCAAAAAAGATTCTATAATTTTTAGAAAGAATTTGGAACAGAGGATATGTAAAACAAAAGAGGACGCCAGATGTCAAAAGCTTGTCAAAGTCACGAGCGATCTATCTAATTACATTTCTTGAAACAATAAAATATTTTTTTTGTTTCTTTTTTGAAATATAAACCAATAAACAATTTTGTTACAAATAAAAAATTTTCATCTTTTGTGTTCGTTTTCAAAAATCTGTCAAATAACTATGAAATACGAGATAGAGAACATGCTTTTTTTCTTCTGACACAGCAATTCCAACAAGGACCTTGCAATATATATTTGAATATGTGTTGATTACTTTGCCGACTAACTTTATTCATTTGCGTTACTAATGAACCGAAGTTTCTCTGTTCATGTATATCTTTGATAAGTTTCATATTTATTTTGGAGTCAACAAAAGTTATATAGAGATTTTATTTTTTACAAACTCAATAGACTTTTTTAAACACCGGAGATTAAGAATTATTAACCTTTCACTATTGTTCTGCGATCCAAGTGGATCCATTCGAGAGGTTTCGTGCAGTACTATAATAACATTTGGAGCTTTGCTTCATTGTTCTTCTCTAATCCGTAGCTTTCTGTTGATGCATATTATCCCTGTCATAATGCATGACAAGATCTAAGATGGAGGAAAATATGAAAATATGAGCCCGTATAAGTCCCACAACAGCTACGATCTTGCAGGCATAACTTTGCATTCTGCTAAAGTTGCCGTTTATCTTCCTCCAATTGTTTGTATGTCTATCGTTATTAGTGATGATTCGCATTTTCTTTCTACAGGATGAAATTTGTAATTATGTTTTGATTAGAATCATGCATTCATCGTAGTTTTCAATTATAAATTCCAATTGTTTACATTTTTTACACAAGCACGCAGGAGCTGAAGACCAAGAAGCCATATTTTTATAGCTTTTAATCATGAAAAAAATGCCAGAGACAAAAATAATGCTAAATGAAGCGGGAAATTTTTCACTATTTTATTCACAAAATAATTATATGTGCTAATATGCAAATATATTTATACGATTCTAAACCAAAGTGACTGAATTTATGATTTTTGTGAGTTACATATCAATGTTATTAAGAGCGCAGCTCCAGACAATCTTTATTTTTTTGATATTGTATACTTTCATGTTGGCATCATGGAAAATCATATGTTAATTGCTATGAAGCGAGTACCTAGATATCTATATTATATGAATGAATAATTTGAATGAAGAATAGACATTGATTATTTTTGTAATTTTCTATAAGTGGCTCCGAGTGGACTCCAACATAGTCATAAAGTTCCAAAATGAGAGCAGCATCGAAAGATTAATTATTGTGAAATATCAACAATATGGTCATAAAACAAAATTTTTTTCAAGTAATTGCCCATAGGGTCATAAATTTCAAACAATATTATTGATTGATTGAGTTAAATCGATATGATTTGCATGAGACTTTTGGACATAAATCAAATGTTTTTAGAACAATTGTCGTGGAAATGTCCTTGTATGTATGCATTGGATCAAAATGCGAACCTATGAATCGCTTTGACCAGTCGATATTACTTCCACTTGCCACAAATGATTATTCTTGTTGTCAATATGTTTGATTTTATCGATACGAAACATAGAGTAGATCGTAAAAATGAACTCTTCATCTGTTTAACAGTAACCCATTTGACAAGTATTGACTAAAGATATCGATGAGATTGAGAAATCAATGACATTGACAAATCGATTACCGATCAAAATGGATTCGTTAGAATTGGGATGATTTTTATTGATATATAAAAAGAATATTAAAGAACAATAGGCTGCAATTTGCCTTTATCATGTAATTAAATTTTATTGACAATAAATCAATTCAGGCAGCGGTGATCAATGTATTATTTGATGTGAAGTTGAACAATCTTTTGATGGCGATCTCGTACAAAAATATCCATTTTAAATAGAATACCGACTTCAATCATGTTTGAATCTCAATTGAATGTTGAATAAAGAATATATGCGTATTTATACTATCAGAAACAGGTGCATATTATTAGTATTCGCATGTTAGTTTATTGATGCATTGTAATTAGACAATACACTATCAACAAATTGTTCATGAAAATAAGCAAGAAAATTTATAGTATGCTGTAGATCACAATCGATTGTTGATAATAGATCTTTTAAAGCTTGAGTATATGAAAAAGATTGATCTCACAACTCCAAGTTTTAATTTGATGATTCACCCCTCGGCGAAGCATTCGGAAACTGTTATAATCGTTCATTCGCACGATCACAAATAATTTTACTATGGAAGCGAATGCTATTTCGAGCACGTTTTCAGAAGAACTAGATATTTGTGTGTTCCTCTTCCTGCCGGTTAAACTTCCGGTTATTATTCTCTTTAATTTGTCCTTGACAATATGAAATACACAAAGTAATCTTCGTTGAATTTGTCATCAATTTGAGAAATTATCTTGATAAAAGTTATGTCTTTTTTTTTGGTTTTAAAATACTAGCAGACTACGCTTATTTTTATTTAATTGTGTTATTGTACATAATCAAAGAGCGATAATAAAGAAAACATCAGTGAAAATTTGGTTTTTACTGTGAAGAATGTTTGTTTTTGTGCAGTCCTGTTTTTTCTTTTCATTTTGCATTGCCACGCAACTTTTTTCGATATTTTTTTGTGCAACAAAAAAATGCAAGAATACAACTACATCTTATTTTCGCAAGCTTGCTTTTTCGTTCTAATCTTTTATCTTATTTTCTATTAATAGTATATGGTTTTACATCATATAAAGATTCATTTATGATTATTTTTGTTCGATCGTTTGATTATCATATGTAAAGAAAAGAAGCTATATGCAATTTTCGATTTTTATTGAATGTATACGTCATTTATCAAATGAATCTTCTGAAAGAAACCTAACGATAAATAAACAAACGAAAAATAAAATTAATAAGATAGACATTAATTTAATTGTATTGAAACTAAAGCTTAAAACCAAAAAAGAAATTTCGAAATATTGAGAATACATGTAAAATTATGGTTATTACAAAATGTTGAAGTACTGTTATTCACATACATCATTATTTATCGATTCAATTGCACAAAAATATACGGACTTGTTTGAATCGTTTATCATGTACATTTATCCATAGTTAGAAGTTTTGATCTGTCAAAAAGTTATGTGAGGGATTGAAAACTGGAGCAATCATTCTAAATAACTTTTGTCGTTCGAGTGTGATTGTGTTGAGATATAGATTTTTTCTAAAACTCAGTCTGATAATTGAAAAGAGGACGCCAGAAGGTGGCATCAGAAAAGTTTCGAATTAAACAAGGATCAAATAATAAAATCGCTTGCTTTTCGTTTTTTTCAACAATATATAGTTAAATTTTTTAAAGTAAATTATGATTATAAAACGTGTCGAACGTTGCTTAGTAATCTAATAAATCAAAAAATAAAAATGTCAATTGCTTACACTTTTCATAGGCAATGTTTTTATCTACAGAAAAACATTATTTTATTCGTCTTAGATAGATTTTAATCATGGTGATCAAAACGTTACCTATACCTACAACGAAATCTAATGGTAATAATCAACTTGGATCAAAAAAACAAGCATTACTTAGTCAATCTCGTTCGTAAACTTGTGCATCATTTCTGATTTAAATAAAACTTCTTATAATAGTTTCATGTCTACCAGATGATCGAACAGAACAACGACATTTACCTGATGCTGCTGATCTTCGTCGAATGTGCATAATAACAAAAAGTGATTTAAATCGAATTTATGATAATTTAGATCGTCGTCAACGTGATAAAGATGCAGTCCGACAAGAACTTGAAAGAAAAAAAGAAATGGCTGAGCGTTCAGCACAAATAACAAAACAATGGCCAAATACAATTATTGTAAAAAGAAAATACAAATTGATAAATTAAAATTTTAATTTTAATTAAGTTGTTTTTTTTTTTTGATGAAAGGGTGCTCGAGAACGTAAACTTGAATTGAAAAAAATTCGTGATCAAGAAGAAGAAGAAAGAAAAAAAGTTTTAGATCTTGAAGAAGAAAAAATAGCTGCTGAACGTCGTCGTGAACACATTGAAAAAGCTAAACAATTACAATATTATGAAACAGATCGTGTTCGGACATTTCATGTAAAGCAGCTTTTTTTTTTGTATTATTTTTATTCTTCTAAATTTTCCTTTTTTCATTGTTTTTTTTTTTATTCAGAGCGCATTATTACTTACTGAAGTTCTTAAAGAACGTGATTTACAAATTGACATGAAAAAGCGTATTGAACAAATGCGTCAATCAGATGAAAATGAAGAACGTCAACGTTATCAAGAAGCTCAAAATGAATTTTATAAAGCTGAACAAGAAAAAATTGAGCAAAAAGCAAAGTAAATTTTATTTTTCTTTAAATTAAAAGAAATAAAACTTGCTTAATTTCCTTTTGTCTTATAGAGATCGAGCAAATTTGGCTAAATATCATCGTGCACAGTTAGTAAATCATTAAAAAAAATTGCCATTATTTTATGATAGAAGTTGTTTTTTGTTTTCAATTCTTTTTCTAAAGAATGGATCAACGTAAAACTCACCATGTTCAAGAAAAAGAAAAAGATCTACAAGAAGGTGATGAATATCGACGTTTAGCTGAACAATATTCACTTGAGCAATTAGAATTAGAACGTTTTAAGAAACTAACACAAAAGGATACTAAAAATATGTATGATAAAGTACTCGATGATAAACAAAAAGTTAAACAAATTGAACAACAAATGGATGAAGTAAGTTGATTAGGAACAATTTTCTGGTTTCACAAAAAAAAAGAATGTTTTTTGCTTTTAGGAAGAAGATGAAGAACTTCGTATTTATGCTGAAGCAAAGAAAAAAATTGCTCGTTTAAGACGTGAAAAAGAAATTCAAGCTCATCAGTAAACAATTGAAAATGATTTATTTTGATAAAATAATGTTTTGAATTTTTTTGTTTAACATAGAGAAAAACAAGAAGTACGTGATCACATGATTGGCTATTTAGGTACATTACAAAAACGAGCTGAAGCTGATAATGATACACAAATATTCCGTGCTCGAGCACTGAAAGAAGCCAAAGATTTGCGTGAAGAGCAAGAAAAATTAGAAAAACAACAAAAAATGCGAGAATCCATTACTAAACATCGATTTGAAACTGTATGAAGATTTTTCCTTTGTTAAATAAAGAATCTAGGTTTGTTTGTTTTGAATAGATGAAACGACGTGAAGCTGAACGTGAAATGGAAGAACGTGAAGATGCTGAAATGCGTAGAAAAAAAGCTGAATCTGATCGATTATTTCTTTTATATCAACAAGAAAAAGAAAAACAACGTGCTCAAGATGCTCAAGCTATTTCAGAATCTCATTTACAACAAGCTGTAAGCTAGATTATTTGACAGAAAAATTAATGCTTTCTTTTCATATAAGATACAATTGAATGGGGATGGAATTTGCTTCTTCAGAATAGTTTAGGATTGATCTTTTCGATACCAAAAAGAAAAAAAAAAAGAGTAGCTATAAGATATAAATCTACAACAAGTTACTTTTTGATTCATTTTAACCGCTTTACGATAAAGTTTAATGAAAGTTTATTATTATAAACAATCATTTTTTCTGTTCATAATATACAATCATAACGATTACTTTTAGGAAAAACATTTTCTATTTGAATAGTAATCAATTTTAAATATTGCTGTTATTTGAATTTATCACAGTTATGTTAGACTCAAATTCATGTCTCATGAGCTTATTATTTTCTATACATCTCGTGAGTAAAAAGTCTTGATTGAAACGTTTCTGTGTGTGTGCGAAATGCGCTTCTAAATTTAGTTACTACCCATGTAAAAATAAATCAAGAAAAAACGGGATTTCAATCGATTTTTTGTGATTAAAAATCGATTAAAATGAGACGATTTTCATCAAATTTTAATCAGATTCCTTGAATTTTAATCAGTTTTAATCGCGTTAACGAAAAACTGCGTTTTTCTCGACCTTTAGCCCAGAAATCATAGCTTTTTATCGCTTTATCTGACTCCTCGCGTCGACAAATGGTAGACACAGCATCAAACCAACCTCGGACAGACATCGCTGAATTCGTGAGATAATAACGATCTGTACTTACGCATTCTTTGGTTATCGTGATTAAAAAGGATTAAAAATTAAATAATCAATTAAAATTCATTAAAACAAGAATAATCAATTATAATCGATTAAAACTGATTAAAATCAGAAATAATCGAATAAAAGGCAAGAAGTGTGATTAAAATCGATTAAAATTCAAGGAATCTGATGAAAATCTGATGAAAATCGTCTCATTTTAATCGATTTTTAATCACAAAAAAATCGATTAAAATCCCGTTTTTTTCTTGATTTATTTTTACATGGATAACACAAGAAAGAGATAAGAAGTTTTACATAAATTATGTTATTAGTGAAACAAGAGTATTCGAATGCTGGTGATCAGCGATTTATATAAGATTGTAATAGAACAGGCAGCGATATACAATAAAAAAGAAATCTCAATACAATAAAAGAATAGATGAACAACTTTTGACTCGAATAGATTATATACAGGGTTCCCGATTAGGGTTGGATGGGGAAATTTCCTCTCCCCTATCCAAGATGTCAGACTTTCTGCAGCAACTGAATTTTGAAACAGTATTAGTCATTCTCTGAAAGATAGTGAAATAAAAATAGGCAAGTCATGTCCTTGCAAGTAAATAGGATTGGAAAGAATCACCCGGGTAGTAGATCGTCTGTTGTGGATGGACCTATATCGTATTGAGTTTTGTTCTTCCTTATATAATGATCATTTAACAACCTTCGTTCGAACAATTGACGAAATCATATTTCAAAAATCAATTTTAATGTTTATGTCTTTTTTAAAAATTATGTAGCAAGAACGTAAAGATCGTCACCATGACTTGAAAGTAAGTGAAATGAATGAAATACAACTCGACAGACACATGAATGAAGTCGAAAAACAACAATATCAAGACTACACAGGACGTGTTATATCATATATGGACGAAAATGGTCGTAATACTTATCCAATGAAACGAGTATGTCTTAGACATTAACATTATTTTTAATTAGTTAAAATTTAATTCAGGTTGTTGCTGATGAAATTAAACGTTTTGATCAATTAAACTATGCTTATAAAAAAGCTGATACGCCGCCAAATGGAAATGATGAGAAAAAACCTGGTAGTCAAGATAAAAAGACACTGGATGAAACAAAGAAACATTTGGGTTTTCAATGGGATATTCCAAATAAATGATAAACATAAGCTTCCTTTTTTTTTTTTGTATCCTTTATTTTTTTTATCAGTTTTATGCACACAATATATACAAAAAAAAACAATAAATGATTGATCGATAAGATTACTTGATTGCAACCAAATCATTATATGAGTCACGAGCTAGATCTAATAACTGATCATTAGGTAATGGTGCTGCTTCTTCAGTAATACTAAAAGTAGGACAATATTCAAGGATTTTAGCTACGATTGCACCAGCAAATGTGTAAGCAAAATTAAATCGAGCTGGACAAGATATTGAAAATGGTAAATAACTTTTTTCCTGTTCAGCAGTTAATTTTTCCTTAAAACGATAAGGATTAAAATCAAGTACATCAGAACCCCATACATTTTTATCACGATGAATTAGTAGAACATTAATGCATACATGTTGACCAGTTTTTAAATTTGTTCGATAGATATTTTTAGTCGGTGGATATAATCGTAATGTTTCTTTTAAAATCCATGTAAGCAAAAGACAATCTCGATAGGATTTTGAATAATTATTTAATTGTAAACGTAGTTCGCAAAGTAATTTCGGTTGACGAAGGAGTTCAAGTAATGAATAAAATACCAGTCGCCACATTGTTTCCCATCCAGGAATAATAATATTCAATGGATTAGAAATTTTTTCATCAAAATCATTTATTACTATTTTTGAAATGATATTTGAATGATTGGATAATATAGTTTGAATTTGTTGCCAAATATCCGATTGGGAAAATTTATTTTTATTAGCTAAAAGTAATTTTTGTAAACGATCTTGAGCTTTTTTATCATAACGATTTTTCCAAAGATAAATAATTAATTCAGGTAATTCTGTAAGAAGTTCTTCGGTAGCATTAACATTGAGAATACTCGAAAGAAATGAATCCAATGTTACTTGTTTGACTAATTTTGATAAATAAAATTTTGAATTATTTAATTGTAATAATGAAAGTCGATATTTAATTCGATTTTCAATTGTTGAAACAAGGTTTTCATAATTTTTCTCATTACTCCAATGTGCTAATGTTGTTATAACTTTATTTTTAAATGCTTTAAGAAGAGATTCATCATTAATAGTGAATGGATTTACAATAGACAAAGTATCTATAAGCCATTCGTTAGATTTATGTCGCGTGTAATCACTTGATTTTAGTATATTATGTGCCGCATCACCAGTCAATATAATATTCGATCGTTTATTTTTGTTCCAAGCAAAATAAGTGATATACCTTAGAATGATAATGACCACAATAATAATGATTATGAATGTTGCTGCCATTTAATAGTCACAATAAGTCAAAAAACTCAGTGATATAATTACTGTAAATATCGAATTGTATGTGTCTCAATATTAATAAAATAGACTATGAATGTATTTAGTTTCGAAACTAACTGATCTGTGCACATTTTATCTTATAACGATGGGTTTTTCCCCAGTGTCGTTGTTGTCTAGGTAACAAAAATTGAATCATAGATTATCATGGTGTTTGATTCATTTTTATCGTTTAAATAAAAAAAAACCCACGAAACTGATTCACTTGGGAAAAAATAAAATTATTAAAATGCTTTTTATTAATTTAACAATTTTAATAATGTTTAACAACGACAATTGTTATACAAGGATACAAATAATTAAAGAACATTATTGATGCTTGTGGTTTTACTCAATAACTAACTTAAATAATTCAATGTTTTATGAGACAAATTTTACAAGAAACCTGAAGATCATGATAGTAAATAAATCTTATGAGTCATAGCCCATGTCAAGTTATCAAAGTTATATGACAATAAAAAAAAAAAAAAAAAAACTCATTGTAGATAGATATTCTAATGATTTGAGGAATAATTTCTTTTTGAAATCAATGAATTATTTTATGAAAGTAACTTGAAAATAGATACAAAAATCTCTGCCGTGATTGAACTTTTTACAGAAGTCTTCTGTCAATTTTATTTGTAAATCAAAAATAGGGAAAAGGCTAATAAATCAAAATCTTTCTTGTTTGTTTTCACTATGTCATTTAAAGCAACCCGCTTACACACCAAAGCCGATCTGGTTCTTTGGATTGTTCTTGAGAAAAAAAAAAAAGTTCGAACACAATTAGTGTCATGTTTTTCATTATAAGTGCATTCATTTTCTTTTTATGGATCTTTTCAACACTAAGTTCTTTATGTTCTTTTATTAAGCAAATTAAATTGAAGAAAATGAATATATTTAATATTCAATCGAACTTGACGAGAATTACGAACAGTATTTACTATATAATCATCAATACAGACAGAAAAAAAAAACTTTAAAGCTGTACATCACTAATCTTTATCAATTATTAATTAGTTTAAAATAATAGTGTCTGCCTTGAGGAAACACAAAATAGTTACTACAACTAATTATTCAATAAGTATTATATGTTTTATAATGGCTTTGCATTCTGATAATTACTTCACTTGGATGGCTATTGCTACAAAGAGTGCCATTGGCATAGTAATGAAAATCCCATCAATTAATAAAAAATAAATAAATTATGAGAATCTGGTAACTATAAATAAAGCAACTTCACACTTGAGAAAACAATACAAGATTTTTATGATAACATTATCTCAAAATAGTTTTTGAATTTTCTTAAAATTTCAAATTATTTTCGTCAACAATAATACATTGGCATCAGATAAAAGAAATTTAAAATCATATATGAATCAATTGTTATTAAGATTGACAACTATCGAATCACTTTTTTAAAAATACCAATGTAATCTATTTTAAAATAAATGTATATGACTAAAAATAGTCAAAGAACAACATGCTATGTATCTCATTGAGAAGTATCATGTGACAGTTTTATGCAGCTATTATATATAAACAATAATGAACTATCGCACACAAATAAAAAATACTATTCATTTGTTTATGATTATTATAACAGCAAAACTTTCAATAGCTGCATTGAGCTAGTTACAATCGTGTACATGATGGAATTCGATTCTTTTAAAAGATTTCTAGAAAATATTGAATTTCTCTTTGAAAAGATTTTATTTGAAAATCTACATTGAGTACGTATCATGTAACAAGAATTTGGGCGCCAATTAGAGATGATAATCAACATAATCAAAACTTTTTATTATTTTACCTCAAAATAATTTTTAAATAATTCATTTACTCAGTAGTTTCAGTGAATAATGTTACGACACGATCCCAGAATGTGATCGTGTCAGTATCAATGATTATAAAAGATACATGTTCGTTTGATCAATCAGTAAAATCTGGTACGTTCTAATAACTTCTGCTTCATCCTAAAGAAAAATGCCGAGTTAAAAAATAAAATAAAAGAAGTCAATAAAATACGAACTTATTGACACATGGAACCGGAAAAAAAATTCATCATCAACATTTTTTGTTATTACATAATGGTCTTCCAGTGAACAATATACATGACCAATAGGAAGATTTCCATGTATTTAACATGTACTTGAATACTTTGTTGATCAGCTGATATAAAATCATCTAATTTCATAGCAATATTATTATCTGACACAAATCTGCTACATTGACTGTTTTTCACTATACAACAATATTTGTAAAACAACAGTTTTCTCTCGATTTTCGAAACAGTTGACTTCAGACTAAAATTCATTTAATATTTAATATTTCGTATTTCAAAACTTCGGTCAATAGTTTTTCAAATTCGATTTGAACTTCGTTACCAATGAGACCATCTCCCATTATTCTTAACAAAAAAAAAGTGAATCATTATTTAATATCAAATTTCAAACAAATTTTACTCAACTAAATTTAAGACATTATCATACCATTATCAGGCCTCGCAGCGTGTTTACTTTCCTGATTTATTCCTGATTTTTTAAGACTGTCCTGATTTTCCTGTTTTTGACCAAAAATCCTGATATTGTCCTGNAAGGCATTACGAGATATTTTATCTACTCTTGATCGATTTTGACATCGTCTGTACACAATCTAAACTTCAATTAGCCCAGTCACACTTGATCTGGCGACACTAGAATCGATATGTAGTGTCCTGATTTTTACCAAAATTCCTGATTTTTTTAACCGAAGTGTCCTGCCTATTTTCCTGATTTTGAGGCATAGGCCGCTGCGACCCCTGCATTATTTATAGATCATATTTTTCTTTTTCATAAAAATCTCCAATATTTATTATTGAAATAGTTCATTCTTTTGGTAGCATATTGATTATCATATAAGGATCAATACTTTCTTCCACCAATGATTTACATTATCTCTTTGTAACATCGGTTTTTTCTTTTAAATACTATAAAAAAAATGATCCACTTGCACGAAGAACTCATTGTTGCAAGACAAAATCGATTACAAAGACAACAATGGTAATATAAATGAGGTTTATCACTTTTCCTTGTATGTGACAACTATTATTAACAACAAAGACAATATACTTTGAGTATTTAAGCCTTCTGCCAACAAGACATATCTTTTGTTACCATTAAGACTTGTTTCTCTTCAGAAAAATTTTAATAATAGTTTCAATCTACAAAAATTCATTTTCCATGATTAATATTCTCCATTAGTTTTGTGTAATATTTGTCTTTTATAGTCGATTTCAATTTAAACTTACATGAAATAAATATAATTTGATATTCTATGACAAAAAACTTTTAACATTCACATAGGAAACTCGGATACTTGCAACTAAAAGGATTATGATTGTTCTTCTTGAATAATAGTTATGCGTTGTAGTGAAGTGCCTCGAAAGCGAACTGTAAAAACACGAAACAGGAGAGCTACTAGATCACTATCCATAGACAAGCAAAAGCATACTTCAGAACTCTATAAAGTCACAATAGACATCACACAATTGACGATATATTTTTAAGACATGCACGTTAACTCGTTAACTATACCATTTCTACACGATTTTAGTACTACAGAAGTAAACAATGATTTTGTTGTCCTCATATGGCTAATGATGAATATCCAAGTCAAAATAAAATATCAGCTCGTCCTTTTATTCGCTACAAATGTTTATTATTCTCAATAAAATAAAAACAGCTGCACTAAAATTCTGCGACTTACAAACCTCATAGTAAGATAATGAATGAATATGTGCAAGATATTAAGGCTAAATAATTAACATTCCCCAAGTCAAGTATATATTATACTTCGCTGAAAGAATAAACAGTTTCGTTACATTCGTTGTTGTGAAAGTGCAACATCTTGAATACTGTTATTAGAATACCACTCGATTGTAAGTACCAATAAATGTTTTATCTGATAAGACAAGTTAGCATAACTAATAGGTGGCCGTCGGTTGATCATCGTGACTAGTGTTTCGTTTTCTTCACTTGAATTTGTATAATAGAACGGTAAATGTTACTATTATATGGCTTTATAGGCAAGCAAAATCGACGTACATAAGTATAATATCATTTTCACATTTTCAACATTCGATTTGTTGTACATAACTTCAAGTGTAAATACCCAGAATGCACTGAATAGAAATACGATTTTTCGTATATTAATAGTAAAATATCTCTTTCCATGATTTCATGCTCCACTGTTCAAAATGACTACGCTTCCACTTTTCCACTGAAAAGTTAAATAGTGATTTTAATGAAATACAACCCTTTCCCTTATTCAAGAGTACCTCCACAACACAGAAAACGTAAATCCTTATGAAAGCCGAAATGAAGAGAAGAACATTAATCAAGTTCAAGAATTATAGGGAAAAAACTAACTCGTGAAGTGAATATTTTTCAAAATTACAAGAAAATTGTGCATGAATAAACAATACTCTGAAACAGTATCCTCTGGTAGTTGATATTTCATCTGTTAAAGAAACATATCTTCTAGCATTACGTCAACACGACAGAATTGAGCTGGACTTTTCTCCTCTCTTTTCATTGTTAGACTCTGTAGTGATAGCGAGCGTTAATCTGTTGAGTTTTTGTCGGACAATGCCAAGAGCAACTTCACATTTGTCGTTAGCGACACTGTACAAACTTGAACCTATTTTTTGTATGACTTTGATTATCAATTATTTATTCAAATTTTAAATCACAAAATACTCGTTCATTTGTGACCACTGACTCTCTCTAATTTATATTGTCGAAGTAATTTAATTCATGCATTTGATCTATTATTTACTGTTTTTTTATGAAGTTTATTTAGTTTTTAACTCTTATGTTGCAATAGTTCTGTCATACGTATATATCGTCGAAATGTCTAAGTTAAAGTATTGCACTCGTACGTATTCGATATGGATTTCTGTACTAGAAAAGATCGCTTGAAATCATGCATATTCTCTCAAAAGAAGAAGAATTAAAATGTGGTAACCGGTGTTACTGCAAAAAAATATCATCGATATGTGATCCTTCTGTGAATTGTTCAAAGAAAAACATCGTCGAATGATCTTTGTGGATCAGTTGATTACATCACGAAAGTGTTGACATATACATGGTCAAGAAAGTTTTTCAACATCAGATAATTGAACTATCTGAAAAATATTCGTGGCTGATCGTCCAATCATCTCATCTCTGACTAGGTCAGTCATAGGTTTTTTTCTCAAAAGAATCAAGTATTTGACTATTGTTCAATATGGTTCTGTATTGTTAGGACTATTTGAAGACCAATAAATGATTGTGAAAGAAAAGAAAAATCAAGAACTGAAAAGACTTCGAAAGATCTTATATGATAACATAAAAATCAATTTTTTTTTTCGAAATAATCATCAACTTGAAAAAAAGATTCACAATAATTTATATCTCACTTGAATAAAGGCTTAGTATTGATATGTACATCAAATAGGCAGATTTCGGATCGACACTGATAGATACAGATTAGATAGTTACGTTCTCGTATTCTGATGTTGATCAAACTAAATCGAGCATTTGCTTTATTATCGATGGATAATCTCATTGATATGAATGCAGTTTGATATTATTTAATATGGAAATTCCATCGGAATAATATACGATAATAATAAATTATTTTTTTCTCAATATTTCGAGTTGATGATTGCATCTGATGTTAGTTTGATATCTAGATTATAATATAATAAGATGTCTCGATCACTCTTCAACCTCGGTAATAACAGTGAGTTTGAGCAACAAACAAACATTTTCTTCAAGTTTAATCTCAAACTTAAAAAACTTATTTCATAATATATTAACATAATATTCAATCATTCATTTTTGTTTCTCGCTTTTTTTCTGTATTTTGATATAGTAAATAAACAATAACTTTTTCTTTTCAATTCTAAGCAACTCTATTGAATAATTTTCATTTCCTTGCTTTGTACATCATATTTTCAATCAATTATTCATTATTACCTAACGAATTGATCTCCTACAGCTTGATAGTGAAGTGCTAACTTAGTTGTTATCATTTTCGTCTATCTGTAAGACATATACACTTGAGACTTATAGTTGATAATGATCACAGCTAATTAGTTATCATTGTTTGATCCATATACTCAATGGGCTTTTTTTAACCTAAAATTATGTTCAATTGAATAGCATATCAATTGAGGTTAGTTTCTTAAAATCATAAGAAAAATAATAAATTAAAATCTCATATACGTATAATATATTACTTCAAAGATATGAACATTTCTCAAGAGGAAAAAATCAACAATAGTAAATAGATTGTTAATGATGATGAAGAAAACAAAAAACTTGAAAAACTAACAATAACAAAATAATATCCACTTCAAACAAGTTATATTGATATACATGCTAATCGAGCGATAGTATGCCGCACGCGTATATATTGCGCGATAGGCTCATTGAAAATGCCAAAATAGATCTATAGAAAAGAAAAATGATGAATCGCTTGTCTCATTTGTCACTATCATCCATCATTTTCTTGTGTCATTTTTCGTTCTTTTTTTTTTTGGAAAAAAACAAGAAAACAAAAAAAAACGAATAAAGTTATTTCAACGGTCAAGGAAAATTAGTCTTTTTCTTTCCTTTTTTTTCATATATAACGTGTTATTCGTTGCATAAGTTTGAATTTCACACAGTTCAATCAAAATATAACTTTATGCATTTGATTATTTCGAAGTGTATACAAAATCACGTTCATTTTTTTTACATGTGCTACCTCTTCTCATCATCAAACAACAAAAATATGCTTTCGGACACACTTTTTTTTTTCAAAATTTTAATTCGATGAGTTGTCGCCTTGAGATTATATGCCGTCAGAAAACGATCCGTAACGTTAAAAAAGAAACAGAATATATTTCAAGTGATTTAACCGACTTTTTTGGACATTGGTCAAGAGAGAGAAGATGATATGATGACAATAGAATATGACACCTTGTCGTAAAAAAAACAGAAAAAGAAAAACAAACGTCTGAACAGTGAGAAAAAAAAACAAGAATATTTTGCTTATCTATTCATTTTTGTTTCTTTTTCTTCAAGTTCAAAGATATGAAGAATCATAAAAAACTTCTCTTAAAACGTAATCATCAAATTTTAATTGAATATATTTTCTTTTTTGATCTCAATATAGACATATACTCATAAAATCTAACAAGCCGCAATTATCACACTTACTCACCGTTTTTCTTCAACGTCAAGAGTTCGGCATCTTCTTTTTTAGCAAATTATAGAGCATAACTGTGTCAAAATCTTTTTTTTTCTTTTTTAATAGATCATCATCATTTTAATGTTGTTCACTAGGTCTATTTTAATAACATAATTTTCCCACAATAACAGTCGGATAATTTTTTTTTAGGTGACACGAGCCACGAGTTAAATATAGACATTCATATAAATAAATTGAGTGAAATAAAGCGATTGACATCCCGGTGATCTAATCATCTGTTTCCAGGTTGACAATCGTACATAGTTTATATCCTAGTGTGTATGTTTTTCTAGCACATAACGTAAATGGCACGTGAATTATTGGCATCATTCGTTCGATTGAAAAGCTCGCTCATAATTATCTTTCACATTCCCATACAAGAAGATGAATGACGACATTTTCAAAAACAAAAAAAAAAGAAGAAAAAAAACGAATAATCTACGATTCAGCTAGTTCGTTTTTCTTTTCGTTTTTCATATTCAATTAAAAGAAAGAACAAACCAAGAATGTCTTTTTATGCTTACGCAAGTGTACTGATAAGAATTTAAATAGGCTTGGCACGCGTTGATGAGTCAACAACAATTAAATATACCCTACGGAGAAGTCCGTCATATCAGTCAAACAGAAGGCAGCCAAATACTTGCCTCCTGCTGTCAAACGATCATTAGTGCATTCACTATTTTCTTAGCGAAGTGATATGCTCAATAGGTAACCGAACTTGTTTGTCTTTAGGCATTGTTGAATAGTTAAGGTTTTTCTTCATCGACAAATCTATCCTTCTCAAATATATATTTGATGTGCTATTGATGATGTGTTAAAAAGGTGTGAACAAGACCGAGAGTTCAAAACAAAAACGATTTGTTTTCACATTTGATCGACAATAATAGAAGTGGGTGACATTCGTTTTTTTTTTCGAAGGTCACATTTTGATTGAGCATCTCTTAGAGAATCTTTCTCTTTCAGAATTTGAACATTATTTACTTATGAGCACAAAGATGTATTCAAGGAGGTTGCAGGAAGATGTATACCTTCCACTTTTAGAAAATTATATATGTACTTTTTTTAGCTTTCAAAAAATTTCCTTACATTTCTCTGTCACTTGTTTCTCTTCGCTACATCCCTATATTCAACACTTCAAAAAAGCAAAAAGATCATCAAGATAGTTCCTTCCAATCAAGGTTTCAAAATTTTTGAAGCATTGGAACTTGATGAACGTGTTGATCAATGATTCCGTATCAATCGAAATTTGATACCTTCTAACACACACATTCAAACAATGTTTTATCAAACATTTTCTCTTCCAGAAGGATGAACATCTATTTTTCAGAACACAGATACATAGTGGCTGGTACAATAATCGAAAATTCTGCGATGCCCTACTTGCTCTTTGAAAAGACACCGCTCTCTCCCACCATTCAAACTAATATAGATTAATGTTTTCTATCCAATATTCATGAACATATCAACAATAGAACAAAGCCTCTTGAAGATTATGGAAATTTTCATTGATTAGTCAGAATATATCAACGATACTTATATAAATTGCGTATTGTAATAATTTCGAACTTGATTGATTGAAAATAAAAATAAAAAGAACAACATTGAGAGATTGTGTCCAATAAAATTAAATTCTTTATTTCATTTTAGAAAATCATTCCATTTGAATATGTTTCATCTCAAAAAAGATGAACAATAGACTGAATGTACTCTAATTACTTGAGAGCTTAAATGGAAGGTCATACTAGGCAAAATTTTTATAATCTTCCACCTAAATGTATCTCATCTCACTACTCAATATGAAGCATTTTGAAAAATCCCTGAGGTTGTTTATGTAAAGATTTCATTTCCTAAATAACTATGAACTAAGCTTGTATCAATACGAAATGTCTTCCTTATCAAAAATTTTACATTAGTTATTCTTATCCATGAATCATAGTTAATATTAATTGAACAAAAAAAAAAAAAAGCAAAACTTCGATGTCAATCAAATCTATTTATTTTGAATATATTATTTACTGAAACAAATACAAGTGTGAGAAAAAAAAAATGAAATATATAAAATAATTAGGACGATTCATTAAGTCGAAGTCGTGGTGGTGCATCTTTATATTGAGCTATTTCATTAAGTAATTTCGTTAATTCATTCAAATTCACACATGTTTTTCCTTGTTGTAGAGCTGAAATTTCATTAGCTGTTGCGAATCGTTCACCAGTATCACGTTGTGTTTGTAAACGACGACGATTTTGAAACCATATACGTATCTGTTCTTGTGTAATACTAAGTTTTTGAGCAATTAAATCACGTTGTATAGCTATAAAATAATAATATGAATTCATATTTACATTAAATTCCACTTACCATTTGGATAAGGTGTTCGTTTGAACAATTCATTGAGTATATAACGATCTTTATTTGTATATTGTAATCGTGTAATTTTTGAAGATGATTGTTGAGTTTGAATCTAAATATTAAATGGAATATTATGAGAAGATAGAAACAAAAACAAAAACCATTGAATAAAACTTACAGATTGAGTTGTGATAGATGGTGTAGAAATCTAAAAGGATTGAATATAAGTCTCGAGTTTCAAGAAAAAAGTGAAAAATAAAAATTCTGAATGACTTACTCCATTGCATGATGAATATATCTCTTAAAGAAATTATTCTTACCTGAGTATGTTGAGGAATGAAAGGAGAAGTCGGTGGGGAAAATACGAATGTTGATGATACTTGTTGAGGATAATATGAAGCTGATGAACAACAACAAGTACAATATGATGATGAAGGTGTATTGAAATTGGAGTAAATACATGATAATGATGGTGATGAAGCATAGAAATTATACGATGGTGAATATGAATTCATGATGAAAGAATTAGATATGTGTTGTGAATGATGTAAACCTGCGTTTTAATATCTAACTGAAAATTTTCTATCACTTTCTTTTCGTTTACCTATTCTGATTAATAAGACTGTATCGATCATTCCAATTAACTGTTTGTCCTTTGAAGTGTTTTTAATTAATAGAGATTAAAGAACAAACGTTCTGTTTCCTTTCTACTTGTCATATGTGTTTGATGGAAAACAGAAACATCTCTGATTATTTTATTATTAAGTAACAATAGTTCGATAGATCTTTTCAATATTCGTTAAAAGTGTTGGTAAAAATCAAGAAAAGAAAATTTTGTATGATTTTTAGTTCAAATAAAATAGAATTTATAATTAGTAATTTTCAAAGTATAATATATGAAATATTGTGCATTATATTATTCTGCAATCGAACTAAAATCGTTTGGTTTCTGGATTTATTGAAATATTAGGACATTGTCTGTATGGAATGCGTACTGACAATATATATGATAGTTGTTTATATAAAATGAGAGTGGAATTCTGAAGTTTTCTTTATAGTTCACATTAATCGTTTGGATAGTCATTAGTTTTATTCGTTCGGTATTTCAAAATTTCAAGAGCTTCAATGATTGAGTTCTACATAAATAATTGGTTTTTATTGGTTGAAGAATATAGCTGAAATGAATGAAGAAAATCAATGAATTTTTTCGATCAGCTTGGAAAACTTTCCAGTTTTGAGCTTCTCAAAAAAAAAATTTCCATTATGCATTTGCCAGCGTCGACTGTTTCATATATTATGTTGAACGAAATTGTGTGGCATATGTCTTGAATATCTGGTCATGTATAACACAACTCAAATAGCAAAATTGGAACTGAATATTTTTGATAAGTAAAGACATAAATTTAATATTAGCCAAAAATAGTTCGAAAAAAATAACGCAACAGGTTTTACAACAATAAAATACTTGTACCATGAAAGAACAAAGATGAATGAATAAAAAAACAAACAAACGAAGAAGAAGAAGCACCAATTGATTCAAATCTTTATATTTAAATTTTCTACCGATATAATGCAAAACTACAATTTTAAGAAAGATCGTAATTGATTATTGTTTTAAAAATTGTATATGATCTTTTGATATCTTTGATGATTCAAGATGTTTAAAGACATACCATGTATATGATCTCTCATTGCTATTTTTAAAGAATCTTGATGAATATTCATAGCTGATTGTTGTATATTTGCATTTGAATGCAGAATAATGAAATGATCATTTAAAACGTTATCTATCATATTATAATGTGTATCCATATGGTGTTTATAAAAACCTTGTCGGTCGGAATTTTTATTTGATGAGTATATTGATGATGTATCGCATGAATGCCGTTTTTTTCTTGATACAGTATTACGAGATGTACGATTACCCATGTGTTTTATTCTGAAAAAAATATAAGCCAAGAATAAAATATGTATATTTCTTTTTTTGTTTTAATTCAAAGTACTTAAAATTTCACTTTTGATACATAAAATACTAAATGATAAAATAAGGTATATTTTGTCACACATCTACTGATCGAAAAAAAGAATAAATACCAAGGACACAAAATTGCTTGCATTTAGTCAATACTCAATTAATTTTTATACGTTTTTATTAGACTCTCGCATTTTTTCTTTCGTCATTTGTTATGATTGACAGAATAATTTTTTTACTTTTTTATTTTTACATATCTAGGTTTCAGACGTGAATTAAAGGAAAAAACACATCGATAAGAGTAACGCTTATCATAATATAATAATGAAACGGTCGTATGACTTGAATAATTTTCTTCTTTAATAACTATTTCTCAATTGTAATTGTGTATTACAAGCGTTAAAAAAATATTTCTATTTATAGTTAGTATTTCACAATAGGATAATGAGTCATGACAGTGTTACTTGAGCAATTTTTAAGAAAAATAATCTTACAGAAATAATGCTTGTTCTATTAATCATTACTAACGATTAAATATTTCATAAACAAAAAACGTAAATTTTCTCTTATGTTAAAATTTTCAAATATTTTAGAAAGAATTTTTTTATTGTATTATACTTTTACAGATATATTAGATTGAAATGCTTGGTTTTTCTTATCATAAGACGTATGGACAGTTTCTTGTTCAATAATTTGAAAGAAGCGAATAATAATAATAATAATAATGATGAATAGTTATTTTTTGCCAGAGGTGAGTACAGTCTTGATTTCTTTTTATACAAGATGGATCGGTGAGCACATTAAAAGGTTTGTGGCAACTTCGATTCAACTGTCGAGAACCATAATGGAACTATCATAGATCTCAACACAGACAATAAATTGATATATTCAATAGCTCCAACCTATCGGAAAAGAACTAGATGATCAGAACAAGCTTCGTTTGTTAATATGAAACTGTTACACACTTGAGCAGAATTAATTTTTTTTGTCACTCAATGAATTAGATAATTAAAGAAATGCATTTAGTTCAATCTATCATGTAGTTCTTTCATGAATGAGGTTTTCGATTATAGCATATAGAAAGAATTTACACTCAAAAGCTTTGTTTCCAACAGTTTTGTTTTCCATACGAAGTCAATTGTTCTACAATTAAAGACTGTTTTTTTTCTGAATATACATGTCTAGCTGTACTGTTTATGACATCGTAATCAGTAAATATAAAATGATATCAACGACTACATTCAAGTAAAGTATATCAGAATAGAGTAAACAATCATTTCGAAAAATTAATGACCAATTAAAAGCTATAAAGTAAATAAGATTCTGAAAATAAAAGGACTTTTTGAAATATATAAAATTCGACAATGATCATCTTCATCTATTATAAATATTATTTTCATTTCGCTATATTTTATTTCTTATGGAAATTAATAAAGAAAAACTTAGTTTGAATCGTTATTTGATCATGAAAGAGAATATTCAAGTATATTGTTTGGAAAAACAAACTCTAACGCAGTATTGTTGAGAATTAATGTTAAAGTTGGTTTGTAAATCTTGTGTTTTTTTTTAAAATCTTCTTATTCATTCTGACCAATTAAATATTAATGCATATGATGATTATAAAGCTAAACATCAATATTATTTCGAACTTTATTTTAATATCAAAGACAATAAAAAGTGTTTTTCATTTATATGGTAATAATATTGAACGATGAGCATTGAAAGTTACTTTTTGAACATATTAAAAACTAAGGACGCCCACGAGCTGTATTAGTTGGATTTCCCGTATCACCATCACGAACTGTTCCCGTTCCGCTACCAAAATCAGATGGATTTGAGTCTGCTGCACGAGCACGATTAGGACCCTTCATAATTTCTTTATCGACATCATGATGACCAGGGTTTGTACTGCTACCTGTTTCACGTTCATCTTTTGGTGCACGGTCATGTTTTTTAGGTAAATGAAGACGAGATTTTACATCATTGCCCATTTTATTTGATCAATAAAAACAAATTTATACAATCTAAAATTTACATATAACTGATTAGATTTTCTTTCCTTTTTTCTGTTATCTGTTATTAAAATACAAGATTTATACACCAATAACTAATATAGATTTCATCATACTCACGACAGTATCGACTTCCAACTATAAAAATAAATATTAAATTGGAGGCCATCGTGTTGTCAATAAATGATAAATATTTCTCTTTACGCTTCATATACTTTCATGCTATCTGTATTTATTTTTGTTGTATACATTAATTAATCACAACCTCCTTCTCCTTCTCCTTCTCCTCTTCCTATTTTCCTTTTTTATACCTATATTTCAATAGTCACATGATACATATAAATGTATGCTATGATATAACTATATGTATCCTTGTAGAAATAAAAATGACGTTGTTTTTTTCTTTCGTGAGTGGGTTTTTTTTTACAGATCACTTTAGTTAAATATTCGTTCATGAATAAAAACAACAAAAATAGGAACAATTAGTCAATCGTTTTTTATCTTTATCTTTATTGAGTTATTTTGATAGTTTTTCATCGAGCTTCAAATATTATTGAGAAAAAAAAAAACTCTAAATATATACAAATAAAAAGTTTCATTCTGTTAAATAACAACGTGACATTATATTGAAATAATCACCTATAAGCACAAACAATTATTTACTAATAGCAAAAAAGAAATCTTATCTGTTGGAATTTCTCAGATAAAAAATTTTTGGCTGTATTACTTATTACTATATGAAAATTTATACATGTTTTGAAAATAGATACTATATTAAAGTTCAAACAAAAAAAGGCAAACTTTAAAAAGATGCACAATTCATGCTATCACATTGATAACGAATTGTTTTACTTTCGTTAAAAACAATTAAAATTGATCTTTATATGTTTCATTAAAATTTTTAAAAATTAGATACAGAAATCTGAAAGATGTTTTAACATATATAATCGACATGAAGTCTTTCATAAATCTGTTGAGCATTATAGATTTTATTATTATATGAATAAGAAATTTTAATTGGTATTAACAGAGAAGTTTTGTTTATTCTATTATACGCCATAGAATGCTGATAATAGACTTAAATAATGATTGCTATGTCATTTTGTCTGATGACACCAACTAGATGCACGAGAAGTTCTAGTTCAACAGATAGAATTTAATTTTGTTTGAGAGAGAAGCTCTAAAAAAGATTGATTTCTGAAGGCAAACTTTTCCATGATAAACTCGACTGTGATCTGATGCATCATTTCATTTGGTCAGAAATCTCAAATGATTTGAAGGAATGTTAGTTATTATATACGGAAAAATCTTTGCTGTATGTAGTTTTTCAATTCAATTATGAACTATGAATTGTCATGTATTTAACAATAATTTGTATTAATCAAAATAGTGATACAAATGTAACAATATTTTTCTGTTTGTTCTGCAAGTGTCTAGCATGAAATTTTTGGTTTCTCAGTCTTTCAAAATGCGTTTAATTGTTTTATCTTAATTGTTAACCATATCAATCTAAAGATAACTAATATCTAACTTTCTTAGATTCACTTAATTATTTAAACGTATTCTAAATTGTTAATTCGAAAAATGTATTTTAAATATATTTTATTTTATCATCTTGAAATAAAATTTCAACTTCTAGCGCCATCTTATAAATTCTTGTTTCTTTTTAAAAGCAACATCTATTCGTGTTTGATCTACAATCAATAAGAAAAAAGTGTACAACAGATGGATAGACGAACGGTAGACGTGGTAACTTTTGAGAATCATTGAATGAAACATCATCTAATAATCAGTATTGAAAATTAGACAAATATAAATAATTCGTTTAAGAATGCATTATCGGCTTGGACGTATACTTCGTTTAATTATTGGACTTGCGCTTCTTATTTTTATTGTGCCTTTTCTTATGTCCAAACTTGATTCTGGTACTAATCAATCAATAGTTGAAGAAAATAAAGTTGATTATTCAAATGTAAAAATAAACACATTCTCTTTCTTTTCATTAACATTTTTTTTGAAATATACAGAGCAACAAAGCTAATCGAGAAGCTTCTAAAGTTCGAAATCCATCAAAAAGTGATAGTTTACAACCAAGAATGAGTAATTCACTAGGAAATTATGAACCAAAAGATAGACCACTACAATCAGGTCCAGGCGAAGGAGGTAAAATGTAATTAAATTTTCAAAATAATTGACCTATTTTTGTTTTGAAATAGGTGTTCCTGTAAGAGTTTCTTCTGCAGAAGAACAAGAAGCACAACGAACGATAGCTCAATATGGTTTTAATATGGTTGCTTCCGATAAAATATCCATGGATAGACAAATTAAAGATACAAGACCAGATGAGTAAGAGAAATCAATAGTGTTAGAAACATTTTTTTTGGCCTATTAAATTTCAATAGCAAACAAAAACATTTTATTAAAAAAAAAATTCTTTTTATTTTGTACATAAAATCTTTCTGTATAGATGTAAATATTGGATATATCCTGACGTACAACACTTACCAACAGCTTCTATAATAATTGTTTTCTTCGATGAAGGTTGGAGTGTTTTATTACGTACTGTACATAGTGTAATTAATACATCACCAAAAGAATTACTTAAAGATATAATTCTAATCGATGATGGTAGTAGTGATCGTATGTATTTAAAAAAAAAACTGCATATGGATATTATAAAGAATTAATTATTATTATTATTTTTTCTTTAGCTGCTCTACTTGAACCATTAGAAAAATATATTCAACGTTGGACTGGTCTTGTTAAGCTTTACCGAACTGGAAAACGTATCGGTTTAATTGCAGCACGTACAATTGGTGCAGAAAAATCGACTGGTGATGTTATTATTATACTTGATGCTCATTGTGAATGTGTATGTCTACAAAAAAAAAAAAACAGGAAATATTTAAAGACGATTTTGTTCTTGTTAGGTTGTTAATTGGCTTCCACCGTTATTAACACGTATTGCAATTAATCGTAAAGCATTAGCTGTTCCTATAGTTGATGGAATCGAATGGAACACTTTAGAACATACAAATATATATGGTTCAACAAATTTTCGAGGAATTTGGGAATGGGGATTTCTATATAAAGAAACTGAAGTACCAGAACAAGAATTAAAAAGAAGAAAATATTCATCCGAACCTTATTGGTATATAGAAATTAATTGATTAATTTTTAATAAATATATTTATTGTTGTTTTTTCCTAGGTCGCCAACACATGCTGGTGGTTTATTAGCTATTGATCGTCAGTGGTTTTTTGAATTAGGTGCTTATGATCCAGGTATAAGAGTATGGGGAGCCGAACAGTACGTTTTATTTTGATTATAAAATTTTTTTTATAACAAATAAAAATTTTTTATTTTATATTTAAGATATGAATTATCATTTAAAGTTTGGCAATGTGGTGGTGTTGTTGAATGGGTACCATGTTCTCATGTTGCACATGCATATCGTGGTCCACGAAGTCATTCATCTCATATACCGGATACAAGTCCATATCAAACATCTATAAATCATATACGTTTAGCTGAAGCATGGATGGATGAATATGCTGAATATTATTATATACGTGAACCAGCTATTCGTAAATTAGATTTTGGTGATATATCAGAACGTAAACAATTAAGAAATAAATTACAATGTAAACCATTTAAATGGTTTATGGAAAATATTGCTTATGATGTTTTACAAAAATTTCCACCACCACCAAAAAATGTCGTTTGGGGAGAAGTATAGAGAATATAATTTTTTTTTGATTAGAATTTTCGAAATAATTTTTTTTTTATAGTGTAAGAATGTTCAACATTCAGTTTGTTTAAATGATCGAGGAGCTTCATTTGGTCAACCGATTGGTGTTAGTGGTTGTTATAGACAAGTAAGAATTGATGTTTTTCTTTTTTTTGTATAAAAGATTATTAGAGAAATGAAGTGTTTTACTTGAAAAAAAGATCATACGGATCATATATTGTTTTTTTTTTTTTTTGGTTATAGAACTTTAATTATACTTTGAAAAATGATGAACTGACATATAAAAATGGACATGTTTCAGAGTCTATATAAAGTCTACTGTATTTTTGAGATGCAGAAATTTTTATTTCAGTGAATTAGTCGATGATAAAGGACATAATGAATTTTGAAATTAAACGAAAAAGTAAAGAAATTAGATTTTTCAAAAGTATTAGATTATTTTATGACATAGTTATTTATGATATAAATGATGAGTAACCGGTAATAATCTGAAATTTTTCTAAGTTCGACAAATGAAAAGAGCAACTGTCGTTCGAAGTTGATCTTAGATAGATTTTACGGATTAATATTTGAAATCTATTCATATTTGTAGTGGAATTAAGTGTTTGCCAATAATAGTGAAAGAAGAGGAAAAAAAATAAATCACCAGTAAAATTATTTGCATAGTACTTTAATTTAGGTTTATAAAGTAAATTTCTGCGTGTTAAAACTCAATATGCTAAACTATTTAACTGTTAATATAAAAAAATAAACTCCTCTACAAAGAAGTTTAAACAGTACACAGTTAGATTTAGAATACCTTTTAAATATACAAAGTAAATTTTAATCAATCGAAGTCTTTTTTACATTCTGAACAGAATAGGTATAGGCTAATGTTGGCATCAACACTAATTGATATTCAGAGTTTTCGAAATTTTGTCAAGGAACAAGAGATTAAAAGCTTAGCAGACAGTTTTCCGAAAATAGCTCGAAATTATTGTAGACACAAAGGAAAAAGTTAGGAAGTCTATCCCTACCTTAGCTTCTCCAACAGCAAGATCTATGTTAATACTCAATACCAATATCGATCAATACCAAATGGTATTGGTATTTTGACATGTTTACTAGAAAGTTACGGAGTAGTTCTGTACATCACATTATGTTAATACGTACACGTATCAAAAGTAAGATGACAGTCATTTCTTACATGTTTTATTGTTATTGTTTTTTCTTTCACTATAATTTAAACATATTGTATTCAAATATTTGATATAAAATATTTCTTTAGCAAGTTTGGCGTTTAAATGAAGAAGGTGAAATATCATCCGGTGAACATTGTTTTATATCTGATCATGATATAGTTAAAAAGAAGTTTTGTTTGGATCATCATGGTCGATGGAATCCAGTTGGTGAATGGCAATATGACAACGTAACGAATGAAAAAGATATTTCTTAGAACTCTTCATATTATTGTTTTTTTTAGTCAACAAAACAAATTCGAAGCAATAAAGAACATCTATGTATGGAAACAGATGGCAAAGATTTAAAACTATGTGAATGCAATAATGAGAACGAATCCCAAAAATGGATTTGGACAGAAATTTATTATTAATATTTTTTTTTCTGCAATTTTACAAGATTATTTAAACTTCTATTACTTGTTAATGTTTCTTTTTCTTTTAACTAAGACAAAATCAGTTAATGTAAAACTTGAAAGTTGATCTCAATTGAAATTATTTTAGTTAAAAGTTCAAGTTTCAATTGAGTTATGATAAACAAGAAAAATAAGTTTCTCATTCTCACTCGTATACTGACAGAAAGAGTAAAAGTAAAGTACAATGAGAATGTATAAGACATTCTTGTTATTAATCATAACTTGATTGGAATTTGAAATTTCAACTGAAATTATTTTAATTGATTTCAAACTTTAGTTTATACTTGAATGAAAAGAAATGGAAGTAGTAATTGTTCTTTTTTTTTTAAATATTGGTTAAGTTATCTAATTATTGTTATCTGCTTGTTTTTCTTATTATAACTCACTAATGTGGATAGAAGAAGAGAAGAAATTTCTATATATATTTATCTTACTATGGAAATAGTTGTTTTCTTTTTTCTCAATTTTAAGATGTCAATCATATTCAATAATTTTCCTCGTTATAGTTTTTTTACTCGAAGGGTATGTGTTATAGAATTGATGAAAATTATTTCTATTGATTTTCAGATGACAACATTAACAAGTTCAATATCGAAAAATGTTGAAGGATTTATTAATTTTATTAATAAAAGTCCAACAGCATTTCATTGTAAGTTTTTTTTGTTTTTTATTGATAGAAATTCATTTTTTATTTTTAAATATTATTATTCAATATTTTAAAGGTGTTGATAATGTTAAAACAACATTGACTGCAGCAGGTTTTAAAGAATTGCGAGAAAGTGAACAATGGAATATTGAACCGTCGGGAAAAGTAAAAGAAAGATAAAATAATATCAAATTATTTAGTATTTATTTAGTATTTTGTTATTAAAAATGATTCATGTATCGCGGCATTTGCTGTTGGAGGAAAATATCAAAATGGCAATGGTTTTGCTTTAGCAGCAACACATACTGATTCACCACATCTTCGAGTATGTAATTTAATGCGTGAAATATTACTTACATAACTGAAAGAGTTTCTATGCAGGAATAACCTATACGACAGACTTAATTAGCATCTACTTTTTTTTGTATTGTAGCTATGATTTGATTCGCTTACATACACAGAAGTGCACATGGTTTAAAATATTAAAGTTTTCAAACTATTCGGAAATTTCGATATGTATCAACGAACGAAAAAATTGACTTTTCTATTTTTCTCATTCATACATTCATGTGTCATTATTATTTCATCGATCTTAATATAGATACGTTAAACTGCGCTTAAATAAGATACTTTCGTTTGGGAAATTATCGAACTTGAAAGGAGTTGAGAAAAAACTTCTATACGATTATGACAGGTGATATCATCTTAGAAGCTTATACAAAGTTCTAAAAAACAAGGAAATCCATTTCAATTATCTTGAAAGAAGTGTGTAGTATCCTGTTTACTAGCAAATGAGAGCTTCTTATTTTTATGAAATAGGGAGTATTTCAAAAATGGGTATCGTACTCATCTCATACCGGCACTCGTTTTGTTTTTTTGAGTCTGATAAACTCTCACGTAATTTCAAGTGACCATCGTTCATCTTTGTGAAATATCTCATTTCACAGTTAAAGATTTTTTTCTAGACTGTATAATCACATTGAATGAACAAGTCCAACAGACTACTATGAAAGCATGCCTATTTTCTATGCGTTATTTCATGAACAGCTGCCTTTCATTAATGTCCATGTGTACATATTGTTTGGCTCACGAAAGAAAATTGTTTGCTCGTTAATGAACAACACATTGAACAAATGAAATTAGTCTTACTAAAGAAGTTACAACTAAAAAGTGAAAAGGAATGAGCTAATCTATTCAATGATTTACATTGCTATTTTGTGCTCGTTCGAATAAGGTGGGTTTCTATTCTATAGGAAGAGAGAACTGAGTGAATTAAACATCTGTAATTGAAAAGAATTTTTAAAGTTGATCAAAGTTCAGTATTTGTTAAGTATCACATTATTTTTATCTATTTGCGTACTTTTGAAATGTACTGCATTTGTTAATCAATATTTTCCATCAAAGTCTGAAGGAAAACTAACCAATAGTGTAATTTTATCACTCGATAATTCTTTTAAGATTGACGTCGACCACTTTTCCTGATCTTAGGCTAAAAAGAGAAACTATTTTGCATAGAAATAATATTTACAATTTAAAATCTTTTAATGACAAATCTAATTTATTAGTAGAACTTTAATTTCCTTCAATGTAAGTCTTCACATAAATTTTCTGATGTAAAATCTCAAATTTGTTTATATGATGAAAAAAATTAAGATTAAAATTATTCTATCTTATAGGTAAAACCTGTATCAAAACGAGAAGAAAGTGGTTATTTACAAGTCAATGTTGAATGTTATGGTGGTGGTATTTGGCATACATGGTTTGATAGAGATTTAACAGTAGCTGGACGAGTTTTCTTTCGAGTTTGTATAAGAATTTAACGATCAATTTTTTATAATATTTTTATTTCAATAAAGAAACAAAATGGTAAAATTAATCAACATTTGGTACATATCAATCGACCTATACTTCGTGTACCAACAATTGCAATTCATCTTAAACGTGATACCAATGAAAAATTAGAAATCAATAAACAAGAACATTTGTATGATATGAATTTAATAAAAATATTTCGCTTAAAAGAGAAAAAAATCTTCATTTAGACAAGCTGTATTATCATTAAAAACTGAAGAAGAATTAAATAAATCAACAAAAGAAAAAGAAACAACATCAGATATAAATAAAAAATTAACTGATGAAGTAAATATATAAATGTAAAATTTTAATTTAAATGAAATTAATTTTTTCTTTTTGAAAAATTTTAGTCAAAAAAACATCATAGTCAGTTATTAGAATTAATTGCTAATGAATGTGATTGTCAAGCAGATGATATTATTAATTTTGATTTAATGCTTGCTGATACTCAACCATCATGTGTCGGTGGTCTTAAAAATGAATTTATTTATTCTGGACGACTTGATAATCAAATGAGTGCATATTGTGCAATTCAAGTAAAAATCGAAATTAATAGATTTATTATAAATTGTAATTTGTTTTTATTTTTATTTCTAGGGTCTTGTCAATACACTCGACACGCTTTCAGATGAAACATTTATTCGTGGAGCTTTATTATATGATAATGAAGAGGTTAATATAATTTATTGAGATAGACATGAATCATATTTGATTAGATCATCTTTTCTTGTATAGAAAATTTAATGTTGAATTTTTTTCTTATTGAGTATCTCATTGGCTCACGAGGAAACCATTTCAACTGACACTCACCATTTGACCTCATATTGAACCCTCAGGCAGACCTCATCGAAAATAGAAAAGCCTAAAAAGGTTCGTCCTCATGGGGCCGTTATGGCCGAGTTATGATCAGTTTATTGAATTTTCGATTCAAATGTCGAGAGTTTCCAAAAAATCAAGTGACAGAATTTCGATCTAAAATTTTATCCCTAGATGATTCTAATGACTGTTGGAATATTCGGAAAGTTTTAGACGAAAAGAATGGTCCTTTGTCGAGTTGTCGAAGTTTCAAGTAAACTCGATTTTTGTGATGTGTCTGTGAGAAAGAACAATTTTTGGAAATTCAATATCTCGACAAAAGAACGTTCTTTTCAGCTGAAATATTGAGTATATTCTAAGAACAATTAGATCTATCAATAAGCAATATTTTGAATTAAAATTCTATTATTCTATCTTTCGAGGAGTATCTGAAAATGGGTCAAAAATCCAGTAAATCGATCATACCTCGGCGTTGAAGGCCAACGAGGACGAATCCTTTTAAACTTTTTATACTCTCACTAATAGTTACCTGTAGGTTCAATATGAGCTCAAACAGTATTTTTCACCTAGGGTAATTCCTTCATAAGTTTTAAAAGTTAATACTCGTCATAGAATAAAACCTCAGCCCTAAGGTTATCAGTTTCGAACATAATATAATTCTACTACCTCCGACCTAAGTACTACACGAATTATGTAAGAATTAAATTGATTAGCTTATTTCTTCTCAATTTTCAATTATAACTTTGTTTATATTTTTAACTTTTTCTTTGTTGTTTATGGTTTCTAGCAAAAGACAAGGCAATTATTTTCGTGACCGGAAAAATGCTTATACATACGTACTACTTAAAGGTAGTTCTCGAAGAATTATGGAAATAGAAATTAGAAATTCAATTATATCATTCGGTTAGAATTATTCTCTCTATAGATTTTTATGTAGTTCGAAAACGAAATGATATTAATTTTTGTTAACTATTGCGTTAACCATAACTGTTTGTATTCATACCAGGATCCACTGAGCATTGAACATAGATAAGTATGTAGATATGAAAAGTAGTGTAAAGAACTCATTATTTGATCTACTCAATAATATGGCACTTAGACAGAGCTGACAGTTAATCTTTGATTCCACAGAAACTATTTTAGGTATTCTGAAACTGATGACATAATATGAAAATTTCGATTTATCAATTGTTTTACAGTTCGACACTCGTAAGCTAATGAAAGCATAGCTTCAATACAAAAAAAAGAATTTAGTCATAACAGTAGTTCACCTTTAAAATTTTGACTTTCAAAGCAAATTAGAAGCCTATTGGGTTTCTATTCTGTAGATGTAGAATTTATATGGTTTTGAAAAAATTTAGATTGGTTCTGAAACTGCTCAAGGTGCCATGAGTGAATTTACTCAACATACATTACGTCGAATGACACGTGATGAATATGAACGTTCAGTATCAAATTCATTTCTTGTTTCAGCTGATATGGCTCGTATGTATATTAATCAAAGAAAAATAACTAAATAGTTTTTTTTCTTTTAAAAAAAGATGCTGTTCATCCAAATTACAGTTCTCTCCATGATCGTGATCATAGACCATCATTATTAAATGGTGGAGTTGTTGTTAAAACAAATTGTTGTGGTCGCTATGCAACAAGTGCATTTACAGCAACTTTAATTAAAGAAATTGCTCGTTTAAGCAATGTTCCATTACAGGTGTTTTTTTTTGTTATTTTTTGAGTGTCATTTATTTATCTTTATTAACTTTTATTTTCTTTTTATCAAGGAATTTTGTATGAGAAACGATATGCCATGTGGTACAACTGTTGGTCCAATACTTGCTACTCGTCTTGGAATGTATACAGTTGATGTTGGTGCACCACAATTATCAATGCATTCAATACGTGAAATGACATCAACAAAAGCATTAGAACACTATTTAGATTTCTTTAATGTAAGAATTATACAAAACATTTTTTGTTTTATATTTTTTGATTTATTTTAGGGATTTTACAAGAATTTTAAACAAGTTCACGATTCAATTGAACATTAAATCATATGATGACTTTCTTTTTTCTTTTTGCGTTTTATTTAATCAAGAAAATACTTTGATATTGAACATGATTTACTGACGATTTTTTTTTTTTTGTATTCAAAAATTTTAGATAATATTATGACCGAAGACAATATTGTACCACCTAGTGACCATCCTGTTAGAATACGTTGGTTAAATGCAGCTGGTAATTATATCGAAATTGATTTAATATTATTATTATTTTTTCTCATTCAGAACAAAATTCAGCGATTCAAAAGCCAATAGCACAACATCCACAAATCCCTACAATAAAAACAAATAAATTTACTGCACCATCTGTCATAAACAAAGCACGAACAAAGGTTAATTAACTGACTTTTCAACTTTGCTATATCTGTTTTTGTCTGTTTGACATATTTTAAAATAATATAGAAGTGACCTATAACTATATAATTTTCTAATAAACAAAAAAGTAAAAAGGACATTTAATGAGAAATATTTTATGAAGAAGGTATTTTGTTAATTATAAATATGCTGTTGTTTTACAATGATAAACCTTATACTTTTCTTCAATCTTTTATATTCAATTCATTTCGCTTCAATGAATCTTTTCACGATTTTCATAGAAAAATGAAACATTTTCAATTCAATAGCAAAATAATTTATACTTAAGTTTGAACAATATAGGAGTATCATTTATACATAGATTCTTTTCATGCTAACACTTCATCAAAGAAGTCTGTCCGAGATGGTTTTTAATGTGGTGCAAAGCATAACATAAAGACTAGCTCGATGCAGTAGTCAACATTGGGAAGATAGACGTAACGACTTTCATGTCTTAGAGAATGCACGAGAAATTCTTTAATCCGCTGGGCAAAAAACAAAAAATTTTCTTGATTTAGGAATATCCAATCTCTGTGTCTTAATGATGAATTTTACAAAAGGTTACTTTTCATTTTCATTTAGACTATGATCGGAAGATTTATTTTCTCATTAACCATGACGAATAAAAATTTTATTTCTATAAAACGTTGTAAAAACAGTTATTTGTTTTTCCTAATGAGATATCTGTTTTTTTCAACAAGCGACATTCGAAGTTTTGCAGTGGAGTGAAACTGAAATATTATCTAGTTTTAAAACAGTATTTCATATTTTATATAGGTTTCAAGTGCAACAAATGTCGTTCGATTTGTTGATCAACCTATTTCGACTACTTCGGTTGATACATCAATTCAATCTTCTAAAGGTATTAAAGAATTAAGTGCTGAAGATAAATTAAAAATTGCTAATCTAATTAAAGAACTTGCTCGGTATATATTTCTAATTTATTTTTCATCGATAATTTCATTTGACTTTCTTTTTAGTATTGCTCATGAAAAAGAACTTATAGAAAATAAACTTGAACAAGAACGAAAATTATTTGAACTACAAATGAAAACATTATTAACTGATTATGATAAATTAATGAAAGATAATCAAAGTAAATCTATTTCTTTTCTTAGGATTTTTTTAATTTTTGTTTTATTTAGAACTGCTTACACGATATAATGAAACGAAACTGATGTTAAATGAATATGAAAAAAAATCTCAAGTATTATTAAAACCAACAACAAATGAATTTCCAAATCCTCAACGAGTAGAAATTTATTTTTTCATTTTAATTTTCAATCTTAATTTTGTTATTTTTTTTTTTGTTTAGTCTTCAACACCAATTAATTTACCAATAAAAGAACCTTCAACAACAACACGTAATACACATGAAAATGATTTAATTCAACCATCTCGTACAACAAATTCAATAATAAATGAACAATTTCAATTAAAACAATTAATGATGGAAAAACAATTAGAATTACTTCATAAACAAGTCTTTGATCAAATTTTGTTTTTAGTACATAAAAAAAGACATTTTCTTTGTGTCTTTTTTTAGCAACAAATACTTGAAAAAGAATTTCAACAAAGAAATATTAATTCTTCAATTGAACAAACAGCTAAATCTTCATCAAATTTAACTGTTCAAACTGCAACACGTGCTACATCACCAATAAAACATGAAATAAAAACAACCGTTGTTGAACGTGCTACATCACCTGTTAAACAAATAGCAAAACCCATTGTCAAGTAACGAATATTCTAGATGAAATTTAAAATGAAAAGATAAAAAGAAAAGAATTTTGTTTCTTAGAATTTCTGATAAACAAGCTAATCGTCCAATTCAAACACAACGATATGGAATTGATAATAATGATGAAGATCTTTTAATATTATCTTTAAATGAATCATATCATGAACCAATACAAAAAAAAATACCCATAAATAATAAATCTCAAATGAATAAAAATTCCATGAATGCTGTAGTAGATTCCGAAGAACAAAATCTTCTTAAGGATATCTTTTTTATTTGTTAAACAAAAACAAAAAACTCAACAAATTTTTCTATAGATTGTTTTTTAATCGTTTTTTTGTCAGTATATATAAATAGTTATAAATAATTGTAGAATAATATAAAAAACAACTCTTTGAAATTGTTTTCATTTTTTAAATATTAAATCATAATTAAAAATATAAATGCTTTTATCACACGTGGAAATTATTCTATCTGTTTTCTTCCGTTTAATATATTATGCGTATAAAATAAAATTGCAATAAAAAAAAACCTGTTAGTTATGCAAGAGTGACCATGAAATATTTCTGATAGATATTTTCTGGTCAAATCCCAAACATTAATAGAAAAAGTTACGCATATATTAGCATTAACATCCTTGGTAATAACCTTCACATAATCGAGTTAACATTTTTCCTTCATTCAGTCGGAAAGAAGAAGATGATGCTAATGATAATAATTTACATTTAAGACTAGACATATTTATTTGAGATGTCTTTTTTCCTTGAGTATGTAGGATAGACGATCAAACAATAAGAATGAAAGAAAAAAGTCCTAAGGAATATTATAAATAAAGCCTAAATTACACACATTCTAATAAATCGTTTATCTACATTAGCCGTCTAATCATTCTGTGTGTATACGCCGATTTGGAAGGCAATGACTTAAGTAAATAGTACATACGTAAAAAAAAATGATTTACAAAGAAAAAAAAAGACAGCAATACAAGTATATGCATACATGAATCAGCTAGAACTCGTTTATTTTCTTTTTTTTGACTATATATATGCACTTTATATGCGCCTTTTTTTCAACAAGATTATTGCTTTTTTCTTTTCTTTTGTTTCGTTGTTAGTTTAATGTAAAGGTGATAAAAAAGTAGGAGGACTATATTTATGCTATTGTCATGAAAATAACAAATATTTTTTTTTTATATTTACTCTTAATGAAAAGAAAAAACAAAGAATATCAGATGGATTTCGTTAATATTTGTTATCAATATATGGCAATTAATTGATTATATATGCATGTATGGTGAGACGATCTATTTATTTTTGATATATTTGAATGAGTAGTAGAATGTAAAAAAGAATTGTATTTTGTTCTCGTGCTATATAAATAAAATCGTCCGATGCAGGTAAAAAAATAATGTTTCGATACTTCTACGAGATCTGCTCTCCATCATCATGCGCGTGTAGTTTAAGGCAAACTGAGAATCTGTTATTTTTCTTTTCCTTTTTTTTCTTTTCTTTCTTTTCTAGAGTAACACGCAAATAAAATGCATTCAGTTTCATTTACTTTTGTCAAGTAGAATAAAATCCATCATCATTTATTTCAAAAATTCGAAAATGTATGTTGGTGAAACAAGTTCATCAAATACAAGAAAACATCATCGAATTCATCCAATAACTGAACATAATTCTTCAACAAATGATAATCTAAAAGAACATACTATTATAAATTTATCATCAAACAATGATGATGATATAGCATCATTACAAAATGTAAAACAGCGTACAAATTCTCAAGCATCAAATTCATCAACAATTGATATGCGTGCAAGTGATGTTATTAAACGTATAACAAGTCCAACTAGTACAATATCAAATACGGATGAAATACTTCCACAAACATTTTTTCGTCGTATGTCAACTAATTTTAATATGAATACATTTGTGCAAATAACATCAACATCAACATCTATTTTACCAGCTATACATGATGTTAATTCAACAAATACAAATGATGATAATAATGTACATTCAATGATAACAACAATAACAAATTTAAATAATAATACCAATGAATGTGAAATATGTTTTTCATCAAATGAATGTGAAAATTTACGAAATTGTAAACATAAGTTTTGTTATTTATGTTTGCAAACGTATCTAATTGAAAAAATACGTAATGGTTGTTTATCATCATTAGAATGTCCACATAGTGATTGTAAAGAAATACTTCATCCAAATGATGTAAAACGAATTTTAAATGATCAACAAATGTATGAACGTTATGAAATATTTATGTTAAGACGTGTTTTACAAAAAATGCCTGATACAAGATGGTGCCCGTAAGTATATAATCTATTTTTTTTTAATAAATAAAAAATTAAATAAAAGTAAATTTTTCTATAAATTAGTTATCCAAATTGTAATTTTGCTGTTTTGGTGGAAAATACACGTAAAGCAAATAAATTTGATTGTCTAGTTTGTAATAGACCATTTTGTCAACGTTGTTCACAAATTTGGCATCCAAATTTAACATGTGAACTTGCATCAGCACAACGTGCTGCTCAAGATCCTACACTTGAAATGCTTATGAAATCGAATTCAACTGGAGGAATGATTCGACCATGTCCACGATGTAAGTTTCTTTTTTGTTTTTATAATAAAATAAAAAAATGTTCAAGTTTTGAATTATTGGCTTTTTTTTTAAATATTGTAAACATAGAAATAGAATCGGAAACTTTCATGCAACGGATATTCATTAAATCAGTGATTTTTAGTTAATTATAGAGAATCATTCAAACGAATAAAAGAATCTAACAGTTTGATATGCTTATGACAGAAATTGTAATAACGAGTTTTACTGAAATAGTGTCTATGAAGTGTTGAATTCTAGTATGCACGAGAAATATGAACTTATTCCGTGTCTTGTGTTTTTGAAGGATAGATTTTCAATCTTAGTCCATTTTTTTTCTACGGTACTTATGTTATTCTTTTCTTTACAATGACAACTTTTTATATATTGAATTTGGATATTAGAGAATTTCTTAATAGATTAAGCTTACAAAAAAGGAAGATTATGTTTTAAATATGTTTATATGATTTGGTCAAATAAATTAATATTTCGTTATCATAAATAAAAACATGAATACTTAATATTAGTGAGAAAAATATTTTGTATCAAAATACTATTATTGATATCAATAAAAAATAACTTTTGAACAAATTAAAACAATGCAGTTTATTCAATAAATTTTCACTTTAGACATATTGAATAATAAGTCGTAATATTTACAGTATCAATTTTATACAAAAGAAAATGATTGTAATGATTTAAATAATAAAATGCAAAAAAAAAAATGAGACATATTTATTTTTAGTATTGAGGATCTATACTTAGTTTAGTAGAACGTATTTTTTCTTATGAATATAAAAGATAAAACATTCCAATCATTTGTTATATTATAGAGAAGCATATTCAATGACTTTTTTTTCAATGCAATAAATAAATTTTGAATTGTGTTGATAGTATATGCGGTTGATTACAAAAGATAAACGATATCCTTCATTTCAGTTTTAGAGTACAAAATGCTTCAGGTTTGTTTTTGTTAGAGAGCACAACAACATTTCAAGGTATGAAATGGACGAAGTTACATACAAAAAACATCGATCTATGAATTTGTACTTGATTATGCATCATGAAACAAAATAACGCTCTCAATTGCATATAATCATATTTCGACAGATTGTAAATGTATTTGAATAAATTTTTAAGTTTGTCTGTACATCTTGACAATATCATTCGTAGGATAATTCAAGGATAAAATAAACTCGGTTGTTAATTATCAAGACTAAAAGACTTAACTAGCGACTATTACAATCGATGATAAGGAAGAAATTCATGTAGATTTCAATGTTTTGCGGTAGTTTTCTTTCATAAATCATGATAAAAATTAATAAGAGATCCTCTCAGAAAAATCAAAATTGAGATGTAGTTCAAGGTCTGACCTTCCATAAATGACATCCTTTTTTATTTGTCATTTCGTTTTTTTCCAAAAGTGCCGGTCATTTTCTGCTAGAGAAATATGGTTTCTCTCTTGTTTTATGATTCTTTGATCGCGATTCTTAGAATTCTCGAAGGAGTCTAATTGTAGCGAATGACTTTTTCTTGTTTGAAAAACAGTTTCACAGCAGTTTCAGAAGTGTAGCTAATGGAAGGTGCGTGGGACGTAATACCTTCTGGTTTTGACACTTGCTAATGTTGCGTTCCCTCTGCCTTCAGTCATGAGTTATATCCCTGCAGAGTTTCTTTTCTGAATTAAGTTTTGTACGTTTATAATTAGAGTGTCATATTTTTAAATTTTGTCAAAACTTGGAACTATCTTCCTCTTAAAAAGTACGAATTTAATCTTGTCTGCTGAATATCTCGCAAAAGCATCAAGACATAGTACTTAAAATGTCATCATAGCCTCTACACAATAGCTCTAACATATTCTGACAATCTTATGCGATTTGAATATATTTAAGTCACAGATTGACTCATGAGGTCGAGTCTTAATATATATTCATTTGTCATATCAAATTTTGAACTCATAACCGATTATCTAAACATTTTATTTTATTTTAGGTAAAAGTCCAATAGAAAAATTAAACGATGGTTCATGTAATCACATACGTTGTGCTATATGTACCTGTGAATTTTGTTGGTTATGTATGAAAGAAGTTGATAATTTACATTTTATAACTCCAACTGGTTGCACATTTTATGGTAAAAAACGTTGGTCAAAACTTAAATCAATATTATTTTTATTATTATCATGGATATTAACTCCTATTTTAGCCATATTAATAATTGTTGTTGCTATACCTATATTATTAATAGCATTACCAATAATAATAACAAAAAGATTCTATCAATATACGTTTGAACTTGATATGGGCTCAATTCGTCGTTTTTTTCTTTGTACATTTGTATTTATAAGTACATTTATTTTAACACCACTTATTTTGGTTGTTGGTTTACTTATTGGTATACCACTATTCATTTTTTTTATTTATTTTTATATGCCACGAAGATATATATCAGCAAATTTTTAAAAAAAAAGAAGGAAAGAAAAAAAGAAAAATCTTTTTTTTTGTTTTGTTTTTGTTCTGTTATTAGTTTTTTTATTGAATACGCATACAATGTTTAATAGAATAAAGAAAAGTGAATAGAAGACGATCAATGTACATAATAAAATCATTTTAAGCAATAGTACAAGCACTTTCAGATGGTGGCATTCCTTGGGGTATTGGCATTTCTCGAGCTTCTTTTACTTCACGTGCATGTTTATCTTCTTTATATGGCTAGAATATGGAAGGGTTTAAGAATTAAAAGAAAAATAAATTTTCCTGTTTTTGTTTTCTTACTTTGCCAACATTTCGACCAATATCGAATGCTCGATAAGTATTCTCAGAAAACAAACTATGCAATTTAGCTGGAGTATATTCTTCAGCAGGCAAAATTCCATGTGTTGGATTATTATCAAGTGGTGGTAAGTCAACTGCAGCTCTTTTATGATGACTAAAGAAATAAAACAAATATAATCATGAGAAGAATTATGAGAAGAAAACAAAAAAAAACAAACATAATATTATTTTCAAATTCAACTGTTGATTGAACACGACGAATTAATGAATCAAGTTGAAGAAAAAATGGATGACGTTGTGGCGATCCAGCTCCTTTAGTTTTAGAATATTGTTCACAAAAACTGGCTGCTTGTTGTTGAACTATATATAGATTAACTAATGTTAGCGAAAAGACAAATAAATATGACTTGCTTACCTTTGCTTGCTTCGTCAGCAGCTTTCAAAGCATTGGGTGCATCATTTTTCTTGAGAAAATCTAATGCTTGATATGCACGTGCCTAAATAGTAATATGTTATATAATAAAGCCTTCGATAAAATTCATACTTCAGCTAAATAAAATTTTGACTTAAGACCAAAATACATACGCCATTGTCCAACAACTTTTTCATCTAATGATGTTAATTGTTGGCCTAGAGGATATTATTTCAATATATCATATCATCATATTTATTTTTCTTTACCTCCCATTTCAAAATATTGTGATATTTGATTACTAATACTTGAAATAAGTGTATTATCTTGTTTGGCATTCATTGCTCGTGCTACTGTAACTGCAAATAGATAATTATGAAAAAAATTTTCATAGAAAATTTTTCTAATTATAATTTATAAATCTAACCTTCGTGAAATTCTCCCAAGCAACTATAATAATAAGCAGCAAGAATTTTTTCATTCAGATCAGAACAAGGTGGTAATTTAACATCATGTAATTTTCGAATCTCAACATCCTATTTTATTTTATTGAAAAAATGAAATATCCCAATAAAATGAAATAAACAAACCATAACATGTTTAAACATTCCGGCTGCAGTTCGAAGTGATTTATGTACATCAAGTGCATCCTTATCACTTGGCCTTATTTATTTTTCAAAATTTAAATTTAAATAACAAGATTTTATTTGCTTATTACTTACATACTACTTTTAGATGCAACATATGCAGCATGTTTTGTATACCACATGGCGACATCCATTGTCATACAACATATTTCAAATTGTGCATCTTGAACATCACTAGAAAAAACATTCAACTGGAAAATATTGTTGTTTTCTTTTCTGTTATTCATACGTTATAATCTCGGTTTTTGTTAATGAATCACTCCAGTAAAATTTTGTTGTATAACGTAGTTTGGAATCATCACTACTACCATCTGGTGACATTACAAAACCAGTTAATAATGAGATATATTGATCAAATATATCTCGAATATTTGAAGTTTCAAGCATTGGATTACATAATGATTGTAGAAGATCAAGACGTAATTGGCGAAGTTGACTTGAAAGAAAAAACACAAAAAAACAATTTTTTTTCAATTTGATATCATGAATTTATTTTTAGTTTACTGGCATATTTGCATTGCATCTGTACTTGATGGTGATGTTCGATGATCAAACGACACAAGAGCCGTTGATTTTAAAGGATTTCGATGAAACCAATGGTTAATTGTAAACATCTGAAAAAAAAATAACGGTTTTTTTAAAAAGACTTACGAATACAAAAGTAATGAGTAATTCATCTTTCGTTTTTGCATATGTAACTGAACTATAAATACAGATTTTTTTTTTGTTTGAAGAAGATATGAAGAAAAAATAAGAAAGAACGATGAGAAATCTTCGATGACATGCCAAACAACTAGTTTGTCATGAGTCATGATGTTTAGATCCGGACAGTACCGTAAAAATTTGAAACCACCAATGAGAAAAGAGAACTAAAAGTTTACGCCTTATACATTGATCATCAAATATTCTCTATAAGAAATGACTTTGTTTGATTATGGGAATTGCCTACTATTCAGTTAATCGACATTCATTTTAATGCGTTTCGACATGATGATTAATTACAATAGAATGAAATCGATTAGAAATTTTCTACAATGTTCAATGCTCAAAATAAACAAACGTGTTTATGTATATTTAATTAATTTTGTTATTGAGAATGAGAGTTGCAACAATTTTCTGTTGTATTTTTGTTAAATGTTAGCTATAAAAAGAACACCAAGATTTTTAATACTTTACTTTCTCTTGGCTGCTTGAATGACTGCAGAAAATAAAGGAAGTATGGAATTGAAAAATCTCGAGAACATGTCTTGTAGTGAACTTCATAAAATATTAATTGATAAGAAAATGTTTTATTCTGTGTTGATCCATCTTTGATAAACATAAGTTACAAAACTGATAAGTTTAAAAAAAACGCAAAAGTTAGATTTTTTCAATAAAATCTTTTTTTTGCCAACAAACAAGATATATAATGATGACAATGTCCACTACTGGTATAAACACCATTTGAAAGTTCCACAAAAGTTAGATAGAAAGCAGATGATAAAACACAGGATGTTCACTAAAAGTTTTCCAGAAAACCACACTTTTAGGTTTTTAGCACCTACAACTACAAAATAAAATTTGCTCATATTACACGAAATAGTAGGGTAAATCATTCTCTACAAAATTAGATATTTCCGAACTAAATAAGCCTGATTGATCTGTGCATACTATCAATATATATATATATATAAGACACCAATGTTCTATTGCAATGTCTGTTTCATTAATAGCTCTTTTGTAATCAATATTAAGGGTAAAGAGTTAATGATTATCTTATTTCTTTTCAAAAATGTATAAGAAGAAAGCCATTGGTTTTCTCATTTTACAGAGAACAACACAAAATGTTGATTTGTTCGATAATTGATTAATTAAATTTTAAAACATAGTACAATCTATTTTCAAGTAGAAATATTCGAAATATAATTAAAAACTGATATGCACTAATATTACAACCATCTAGTTGATATATAGATTATCATACTTTATTAGATTGTTACCGATGTATCTTTAATGCGTAGAGAAATACAAAAAAAATGATGACATGATTTATATTCTTTCCATATTTATCCACAATGTCCGACACCCAACGATGCTCCTGACACTGGTGCTAAATGCATCCATGCACGCATTGCATTGATAACAGCTATATCACGATGTGTACGTGTGTAGCCATTACCTGCATAAGCACATGCCATTGAATCATGTGCTTTTGTATAAGGTACTGATTTACGACATGATGTGCATGTAACAGTACATAGATCACATGAAGATTTTCCATCTGGAATACCAAGATCACCATGAGTATGATAATAAGATGAAAGAATAAATCGAATAGGCCAATCATCATTATTATTCTGCACTCCATTTGGACTTGAAAAAAGACGAATTTCAAAACTACGATGTTCGGATGCAGGACAATTTTTAACAAGAACACAACCAGCATTAGCCATATCACGACTACTTGAACCTGGATTCTGTTGATCATGATCATCATTTTGAATGACTACACGATGACGTGATACAGATGGATTATTTTGTGGTTCTTTTGGATAGAGACCATCCCACATCTAATTATAAAAATATTGATTAATCGAATGAAGAATATTGGGGAAAAAATTTACTTTAATTTTATTGACTTCAGAAGCCGAACCAAGATCACTCTTAAGAATATTTTCGAACATAGTTCCATACCATGATGGTCCTTGCCATATAACACCAGCTTCTCCACCTTTGATGAAATTATAATTTAAATATTATCAGAATTAAAAATACAAACGTAAAAATTATATATTTTACCTGTGAGAACTTCAAGCCAAACAAAGAAATCATCTGGTAATGTTCCACCCATTTTTCGTTGAACTTTTTTCATTATTGCAGAAATATCTTCAGGTGACATATGTTTAGCTGCGTCAATACGAAAACCACTAGCACCCAAACTTAACATATCAACAAGATAAGCTGCTTGACGTTCACGTACATTATCTCTTGACGTATCAAGATCGGTAAGACCAACAAGCCAACCATTATTTAAAATAAATAAATCAGACCAAGAACCAAGTACACGATCACAATGAAAATCTTCAGGACCAATAGCAGCACCAGGAAATTCATTAGATGGAGCTTTGCCTGTATTTGGATTATATTGATAAGTATAAGCATGTGTATAGAATGGCGATTGTCGTTCGGGTGGTGCACTGCTTGTTTTGTTACCCCATTTCACACAACCATTAGGATTTCTATGTTCATTCATATCATTACCAGCACCAGTAAAATGATTAAGTACAGCATCAATATAAACTCGTACACCATATCCACGGCATGTATTAATTAAATCACGTAATTCTTCACGTGTACCCATTCGACCGTCCAACTTATATGACACTGGTTGATACCTAATATAATAAGTGTAGAAACATTCTTTATACAATAAATCAAATAATTAAAAATCGACTTACATAAAATACCATGGATTAATTGAATCTTCAAATGGTTGTGTTGACAATAGTTGTTCATGAACTGGAAAAAGTTTTACACCTAAATAACCAGCTTTGCTAAGAAATTCACATTCTTGTTTTATATCATTATGAGGCCATCCAAACATTTCTGCTACAGCACCTTTTTGTCCATTACGATAATCACCTGATCGACTAGCAATTGATCTTGCATTCCATATGAAATCAATTTCTGGTAATTCTAATGCTGAACCATCACTTCCTGTAACTGCTGTTTGTAATATACCCGTATATGAACTTGTATAACGTTTACATTTATTTTCTTGAGCAACACCATCAAAGAAATAAGTTAATTTGACTGTATCTGCATAACGATGTTTTGTTTCAAGACAAACATCAGCTGTACGACGATCAGTAGCTGTATAAATGATATCAGCATAACCAACAAGTGTATGATAATCTTGATATGATGGTTGATAACCTTTTGTACCATGTTTTGGTGTTTGCCAACGTTTAGCTTCTGCACCTGGATTTGCATGAGATTGAGAACCACCTTCACAACTGTCTTCTCTAAACACTCCACAACCAGGCAATTCATTAGGACAATCTTGTGAACATGTTTGATGATTTTCATTAGATTGACATGTTCCATCACCACATACAGGACATTTTCCACAATCACCTGAACATGATTCACATGTTTCAGCATCTTCACATTTACCATCACCACAAACAGCTGGTGGACATTGACCACAATCAGCTAAACATGTTCGACATGTTTCACCTAATTCACATTTTTCATTACCACAAACAGTTGTCAAAGGACGATTTGATAATTGTTTTGAAATAGGATTAAATACAAGTTCCATTGCACCAGCTGTATTTGTAGAAAATTGACAATTACCACCATTTCCACAACCAATACTATTTGCCCATGAATTATCAAATGTGACTTTCCATTGATAAGCTTTGCTTGGTGTTAAACCAGTGAGTGTAAGTATATAAAGACAAGATGTTGCATCAAATCTCATCAAACTATTTTCTTCTGTTGCAAGCCAAGGAGCTGTACTACCTAATTCTGTTTGATAATCACCCGATGCTCGAACTATTCGATTTTGATATGGATTCGAGCATGTTGGTGTTGGTGTTGGTGTTGGTGTAGAAGTTGAACCACCTGGAACTGTAGTTTGATCATTAAAAGGACTTGTTGTTAATTTTCCATCGAATGGATCGTATATGAGAAGAACAACACCAGAAGAACCACTATTAAAAAAACAATTAGCACCATTATTACATCCTATATTTCCGCCCCAATTTCCATTAAAAGCAACTTTCCATTCGAAGTTTGTATTCGTTGGTAATCCTCGAGTGATTTTTTCATATCGACACGTTGCAGAATTGAATGTCATTTGACCTTTTCTTTCTGCTGGTGACCAATTAACACCTTGATCACTACTTGCTGAAAGAAAATTTCCAGCTGCAACAACTAAGACGCCTTCATGCGGATCTCTATTGCATGCATAGACGATACTATTAAGGGAGGATAAGACAACGATGAATAAAGTACCTAACAACAGCATTGATTTAGTTGACTGGAATGATTTGAATTAAAAACAGAAAAATATATAGAAATGTAACAGGTGTGGTATTAATCAGCAAAAAAGTATTAATTGCAAGATGATAGAAGTAGATCACCTCGATTTTGTAACCATTCTGCGTGATAAAAGGATACCAATGTAGGCGTGTCACAAGCAAAAAAAGTGTTCTTCTCGATAGTTTGGACCGGCCTTTTTGATTCTATGAAATAAAAAAGATTAAGTTCGTTTTAAATTATCAGATGCAACTCCAGATGTTCTCTTTATGAAGCTTTTTCAAGGACTTATTTACTACCACAAACTTATAAATATATATATATATCTTCCGTTTAATCGAATCCATTGCTTTTTTGATACTTTTTTATAATATGTTTTTGAAAATAAAATGTCTTAATCACAAAAAAAAAATTCCTAAAAATACGGCCTGAAAGTTGCTGGTTTAAANGAATACATTTCATGGATTTGTTGTGCTAATGATGAAAGAGTCATTTCTCGATCCGATGCTAATTTAGAATAGATTCAAAACGGAAATGAACCAAAAAAGTTAAGCACAGCCGATCAGAGATGGGCAGCTCCGACTCCGGAGCGGCCGCTCCACGGAGCTAGCTCCGCTCCATGGAGCGGAGCGGAGCGACTCATAAAAACGGTGGAGCTGGAGCGGAGTCGGAGCGGTTTTTTTTTCATTTGGAGCGGAGTCGGAGCGACATTTTGCTTTTAGCGCTCCAAGCGTAAGTTCACTTTTTTGCTTTTCCCATAAGAAAAGAATTGAAAGGAAAATTAGATGAAAGTCCATCGAAATGTTGATAAAAAAAACTTAGATTACGTTCTTATATTTTCTAATCAGTTTATCATCATAAGTTATCAGGAACTTGTACTTTCACATATAGTTTGGCTTGCTTCGATAATTGTTGATTGAATTTCAATAAAAAATGATAAATTTGTATTGATTTTAGTACTTGATGTATGAAGGATCTTTAACTGACTTCAATCGATATGCATTGATTGTAGTCGATTTATTTCATCACACTTCAGTAGATTTTAATGAAAATTGATCGGAACTACTCTAAACTGGAAAAAGTTGATTGAAATGCTCTGTAAATTTTTGACATTTTATAGCTACTTTTGATTAAAAGTCAATTAAGTATTTATATACATCATCCGTTTTGATATGACTTATCAAGTTACTTTTTATATAAGTTTGTTTCCGTGAAGAAAGAAAGAAGAAATTGATTAGGAAGACTCGCTATCGATTATTAATTGATATTAACCTGTCATTCTTACATCTTTATGAATGACAATATATAAAATAATGACCGATCATTCAATGAGTGTATTTTTCTTTGCTTAATTTGATTGTGCTATTGTTAGCTTTACAATGAACGAACAGGACGTCGAAAAAGAGAGAATCAAATAAAATAATATGTGCGAGGAGTAAACATGAAACAGAACAAAATTTATCACACAAGTGAAAGTTGAACTAACAAACTTTTCTATGTCAAGCGAAACAAATAATCAATCATTATTAGCTGAGCAAGATGATAGTTCCAACGACTCATCTTCTCTTATTGTCGTCGATCATCATGACACATTGCCAATGGATAACACCGAAAAAGTGGCTAATAGTGTTCTTGAACAATTCTTCGATGAGATTAAAATGCATGATGATGGAACAAAATCTGCCAAATGTTTAATATGTCGCACCATTGTTAAGCAATCCACTACATCAACGTATAACTATGGACGTCATGTTCATCGTAAACATTCTAAAGAAATGAACGAATGGAAATTAAGACTAGAGAACAAGAAGTCGAACAATACCAAAAAGCAACCAACAATTGAAAAATCATTTGGGCAATCAAGTACGTATTCTTCGAATAACATTGATTATGCAGATCTCTTGATTTTTTTCAGTCAGTCAAAAATATGGCAGTCACAATCATCGACAATTAGAACTTAATCAAATGATTGTACATGATTTAATAATCGACCTAGGATTGCCACTTTCTATTGTGGATCATCCAGCATTTATACGTGCAATGAACACCATTGATCCAAGATTCACTGTTTTATCTCGACGTACACTTTGTCGTGAAGCATTACCATCTGCTCTTGAAAAAGTCATCGTGAAAGTAAAGCAAGCATGCAATGATGCAAAATTCGTTGCCCTCACTCTGGATGTATGGTCTGATCGTAGAATGCGAACATTTATTGCAATTACAATGCATACAATTGCAAAAAACGACGATAGCTTCCAAAACTATCTTCTCACCTTTCAACCTCTTTCAGGTAAAATGCTAAGTAATACCTTAAGTCACTAAAACTGTTTGTTTCAGGATCACATACAGGTGAAAATTTACGTCGTCAACTTGAAGATGCCATGGCTACTTTCATTATTGAAGACAAGGTGGTGCGGATAGTCACGGACAACGCATCAAACAACTTGAAAGCATTCGATGAACTTGTAATACCAGGATTTGAAGTTTATTTTGAACCTGAAGACGACGATGACGAATATGATGAAGAAACAGAAAAGGTCAAATTTGAAGAAAAAGGTGACCAAACAGACTTAAGTGGTCAAGAAGAACGTATTCGTATACCATGCTTCTCTCACACTCTCCAACTCACAGTTGCTGACGGGTTGAAAGAGTGTGGTAATGCAACATCTGCTCTTACTAAAGTTGCAGTAATTGCAAAACTGAGGTAAGATACTTAGTAAAATTCGAAACCAGTGAAAAACTGCAAAACTGCTCTCTTTTTATTATTACTGTTCAATGTTTCAGTCATAAATCAACAACATTCGCCGAACACCTACAAAGACAAAACATCAGTATTCCATTACCCGTGAAGACACGCTGGAATTCACAACATCATACAATTTGCAAAGTTCTTGAAATTTCTCACATATTGCTCAATGATCTTCTTCGGAATGTTGGTCGAATTGATCTTGGTTTAACTGCTCGCGACATTGCCATACTCAAAGAATTTGCAAGCATTTTCGCATTATTTGCTGAAGCAACAACTCGTACACAAATTGAAAATTCTGCTTCGATCTCTTTGGTCGCACCTAGTATTCTTTCAATTTACTTCGATCTTGAACAAGAGGTACGTAATTGCAAATATCTTGAATCATTATGTCAAACACTTCTTATTTCTTTGCATGAGCGTTTCGGTGGACTACTAGAACGATGTGGAACTTTCTCCGATAATAGTATGAAGATTAAAAAACGTTCTACTAGTGATCTTTATAAAGACGATTTTTATTTAATTGCTCCTTTTCTGGATGGCCGTTTCAAACTTAAATGGGTGCTTGGATCATGTTTATCGGAATCGACAAAGACACGAACATCAAATTTAATCAAGACACTGGTATTAAAAGCCGCATTGCAGCTGTACGATGCAACGAGTCATCAAGCCCAATCCATCAGTGAATCATCTACTATTAACATTTACACAAGTAATGATGACACATTGAATAATATACCAAATTTCAAGCGAAAACGACTTTTTTCTGGTTACGAAGAACAGAAAACATCAATGAATATGAAGCGTTCCTGCGTCTCTGAATCGATTGAAAATGAAATCTCAATGTTTGAAAAGGACAATTGTAAAGATGCTCGACTAATCTTTATAAAAAAAAATTTTTATCCACACTTATATCTACTTGCTACAAGAGTACTTTGTGTACCGGCTACCTCCGCTCCTGTTGAGCGGGTATTCTCCTCAAGTGGTATATTTATGCGTCCTCATCGTAGTCGACTCTCGAAGAATATGCTATCAACATTAACTTTATTAAAATGCAATCGACAACTACTATAGTCCATTACTGAATTTATCATTGCAAGTAATCTTCATATTGTAATCAAATTAGCTAAAATACATTGACGATATTTTTCTGTTAAATATATCAATAACTGCCTATTTTCTTAAATAAGTTGATAAATTGTTTTTTTCTCAAACCATTTGATATGATAGTTTTTTTCTTAAAAACATTTATGATTTGATTATTTTCTCAAATAATTTAATGCATTGGCCTTTCTTGAAAATATTGATGATTTCTTTTCTTTTCTTTAATAATTTAATACTTAGTCCTTTCTTCTTAAAAAAGCTGATGATTTGTTTTTTTTCTTAAACAAATTAATACATTCTTCTTTTTTCTTAAAAAATTGATCCTTTGTGTTTTTTTGTTCAATAAATCAATACATAGTTCTTTTTTCTTAAATAAAATAATACTTTGCTTTCTCCTTAAAAAAGTTCGTGATTTGTTTTTTTTTTCTTAAATAGTTTACTATTTTGTTCTTTATTCTTAAAAAAGATCATGGTTTGTTTTTTTATCAAATAAATCAATATTTTCGTTTTTTTTCCTAAAAACTTGATCGCTTGTGTTCTTTTACTAAATAAATCGATGCTTCGTCTTTCTTTCTGAACAAAATTTATGATTTGTTCTTTCTTTCAAAAAAATCAATACTTGGTTTTTGCTCTTAAATTTATTGATAATCTATTTTTCTATATTCTATGTGTATGCATATATACATATAGAAGGAAAACATAAAATTCACTGAATACATATACATTTAAGTTGTAGGACAAATAAAAAAAACTTTCTTTACAGCGGAGTCGGAGCGGAGTCGGAGCGGAGCGGGTGATTTATGACTGGAGCTGGAGCGGAGCTGGAGCGAAATTTTTTAGGCTGGAGCGGAGTCGGAGCGGAGCGAGTAAATTTTGACTGGAGCGGGAGCGGAGCTGGAGCGAGAAATGGTCGGAGCTGCCCATCTCTGGTCATACTGTAACATATCTATAGAACATATAATTATCAACTAGTAGATAATCATGGTTTACAAAATTTATAAGTGACAGAGGAATTGCTTTCCCGACTCTGTCAATTATTGACTTTGGTGTAGTTGATTGTATCATAAATAAACTTTTCATGTCACATGAACCTCTTATCATTGACCCTTATATAATCTATCGATAATACTGAAATCATAGAAAATAGTAACATAAACTAGATGTAAAATATTGTCTTTTCTTCTTCATACGTACATGCATAAAATCTCCAAATCTTAGTTGTCTTCGAGTATAGGAATGTTCAATTTTATTGACGCCATAAGTCATCTCTAGTGTCTGATCATTGACATATATTCTACTAATACTTTATATCATACTAAAGTAATCATTCCGGCAATATTATATGACAATTAAAAATTTATTAGCTAAGTTGTTTTTCTACAACAGCTATGGAAGTAGCCTGTATTTTTAAAGAAGATAGCACATGTAACTTTGCAAAGTAGAAGTTTTATGCCTTCTCGTCTATGTATTATTGACCTCCATCTCTACATTTAAACAAGCATCGGAACATTGACATTGAATTATGACGTTTGCCAATATTGTAATCAATGTAGTTTTTGAGTTTTTCCTAAATCAAAATGATGTTCAAAGCACTGACAGTATTGAATAACATTCATTGACTCTCACAATCGTAATATGATCATTATGAGCAGAGTGAATTTATCACACTATCGATTTAAACAGAAAAAAAAATATCATCAATAAGTTTTTATAAGTTACTTGTTGCATATAGTTAATAACTACTTCAGAAAAGATTTAATGGTTGTAAATTGGAAAGTCAAATTTTTTGATAATTTTCAAGTTTTTTTAAAATATGATCGTGCAATTTCGTTCTTTTAATTTAATGTTTGTTTGTCCAAGATGTTTTCATTTTTTTCTCCTTTCATTTCCTCACTGTCTTGTAGCTGGATATACAGTTGGTCGATGACTTACATAAATCGTATAATAAAATATATAAAATAAAAAGCTGTCAATATATTCAAAAATGAAATATTACTTATGTGCACGCTGATTTCTTTCTCACATTATTGTTTTAGGTGCTTATTGTCTATTCATTTAGCTAATATCCGAAGACATAGAATAGTACGAGATGGCTAACTTTCACGGAAAAATAATCTGTGGACTTGATGGTACTTAACCGCTTAACGCATCCGATAAAGATTTCATAAACGATCATATTCTCTCTCGTAGAATCTGAACAGAATATAAATCTTCTTCATGACTTGTCAGTTCTAAATAATAGCTACATTATACTATTATACAGTGCTCTATAGAAGTTTATAACAAATACGAAATTTGACGTTAAAATTTAATTCATCATCGACTGCGAAAACTATTCTCAATCAAACTAAAATGATATTTATGCAGTAGCAAAGGTTTGAAATGGAATTTTGACTCTGTTTTTTTAAATTTTAATAACTCACACAAACTTGAGGTTTGATGATTGTCATCAACATTTGCCGAATTTTTCTTTTTTCTCCATGAAATTATTATAAATGCAAGCTTGACTAAGAATGCAGTTATAGATTTGAATACAAGTAATCCAGCACTAAACGCACTACTAACGAATGTGATGACAAAACTTAAATCGAATCGGCGTGTATATGAAAATGTACAATATTTCGGACTGCAAATAGAATAATAAGATGAAAAGTTGTATTTCATCATTTTTTCTTCAATTATTAGTTCATTTAAAAGTATCGTTCAAGTAGTACTGCGTTCGCAACGACTTTTACCATTTAGTGGTGATAGTCTCATATTAGTTGATGACAAATTTTGAATTAAAGATAGACACCATGAATCGTAAAAACATTCCAACGACGAAGAGAGTGCGGCATCTAATGGTAAGCAGTCGAACATAATGCCTGGTACCGTCATCGAATCANTCTGCGATCGGAAGATAGAGCTCTATTCGTGGATCAATTAGATCGTAGACAAAAATATAAGCTAGTTATCTTTAATTATCTTTGTCATAGGTGAGTCAACCTTCTTGTTTCTTTATGTTTTATATACCATTTTGTAGCTCTTGAAATTCTCTATCGAATGGTATATAATAGTTGGGGTTTTAGTTGACTATGATAGGAAAAGTTGTTTACGAAAGCGGGAAAGGATCGATCTTTCCATAAGGAAGGTATAGGGAAAATGAGTATTTTTACAATAACTCAGGAAGGGCTCGGCCAATCCTTCTCATCTTTGAACTCGACCGAGATATTGTAAAGACTGAACTGTACAGAAAATTTCATCGTGATCGAACTCTCCTTTCGAAAGTTATCGTGTAAACGGCCGGCCGGCCGGACATACTGACCGATTCTAGAGTCTATGAACTTTTTGAATACACAAAAATGTAGTTCAGCTTCATACTATCATGAGAAACCATAGTTTTTTGGATAGAAACTTTTTCAAAATCCTACTAAAATTTCATAGTCTCATTAAATCGAATCGCTATGTTAGGATTTATGTAAACAATAATTTCAAATGCCGTCTAAATGAAAATAAGCACAAGCTTTAAAAATTCAAAATTGTTCTATCGTTTAAGATAAATAAGCTAAGTTATGTTAAATCAATGATAATCAACGTTTATCATAACTAAATTTCGATTAGACTCAAAATATGTTATAACAACTGTGAATTTTTTTATTATTTCCAAATACGATAAGAAACGACGATATTAATTCTATAATGCTCACTTATATTTTTCAATTCTTCAAAATGTCGTTTCATATCTCTTTATTGACTTGATGATATTATAGTTGTGAAAATAGAATATTGACATTATCTAAAATGTATTGCACAATGCCTATTAGAGACGTTAACATTTTAAGTAATTTCAATTTTTGAAAGAGTAAACGAGAATTTCAAGATATTTAGAAAGTAAATTCTACTTACACATATATACTAGTTTATCAAATATTCTCTTGATTTAATCGAAAAGAATACTTACTTTATTCTTCATTTGAATATGACGATATTATTTAGGAAATTTATTCTAATCAACTTATCAGATAGGAAAATCAAGTTTGATGAAAAGAAATATATATACATATTCGAATGATTAGGAAATATAATAGAGATTAATCGTCGCATTTTATCATTAGATCAATAATGAAACTGCAACTGTAATTAAAGCCAGTCGAAAAATTGAATAAAAGCGAAAAATCTCGAGAAAATAACTACCTATGGAAACATTCGATATTTTTTTTTTCGAGAGATCACCAAAATCACTATTGTCTTAAACTTTAACAAAGATAAATGTGATATCATATGTTTTATATAAAACAAAATAAATAGTCTAACTCCCACGATTCACATTAAACAACCAGAAATGTTAAAAATCACAGATTTACTTCAAAATCTTTTTTTGTCATTGCTCTTTGAAAAAAACCAAGAAACAATTTAATTTTCTTCATTATTCTCAGATTTTAGTCATTAAATTGTTTTACTATTGCTTTTACAAATATTTACATAAATGTCATGACTGATCAGAAAAACAAACATTTGACGATTACATATTCATTATTCATCTAAACAGATATTTCATCGAAAAATAGTATTCGTCAAGCATCAGTCAAACATCTCGATAATTTAAAGATTAAAATATTGAAAACAAAACAACAATTGAAGAAATTACAAAAAGAGCTATTTTATTAAAATAGAAACTACTATTTATTTCAATAACTTTTGACCATAAATCGCTATTGATATTGGACTTTCGACATTAAATAGAGCAATGTTGAACATGTTTATTTGTGCAACATTCATTAAGTTCAAGAAAGTTCTTCAGAAATATTTGTAGACAGATATATTTTCGCAGTAAACTAGACTCAAATTATGCGAAATACAATACTCTTCGACATACATTTTCAAGTAATTTTAGCTTAGATTGCTGCGAAAACTTGTAGAAATGAACGATAAAAAATATTTTCACCTATAAATATTCATGAAGAACTTTGTTGAACCTAATAAATTTTGTACAAATAAGTTCCTCTAACATTGCTCTATCTAATATCGAAAATCCGACTTCGATAGTTATGAACGATTGAAAATTATCCAAAACACAAAAGTGATTTATGTATTAATAAAAATCTGAGAATAGTTTCGTTTATTTTTCTTTAATAATAAATAATAAAACTCCTATTGAACATAATTCGCTAAGAAGAAAATATTAATCCGTATAATCGTTGAAGTCCATCAAAGATTTGTTAATTTTAGTGAAATTTTTACACGTTATTTGAAATTCGATGAAATTTTTCAAAGTTTGTTGAAGCCTTGAAATTTGTTGAGTTTCTCAGTTTGTTTTTTATTAACTGATTGATGTCGATCGATGTATATATGCTTCATGAACTTTATCATCACTTTAAACTAATCTATAATCAGTTATTCAATGATATTAAACTTCTACATTAAGAAATGAATATATGCATTAGTATAAAGCCATTCTATCTTATGTATCGGAGTCTTTTGTCGGTAAGCAAAGAGATAATGAAAATTCATTTGAAACATAATAAACATAGTTTAAATTGAATAAAATTACCAAAAAATTTTCAAAATATTAATATTGATTATAATTAATAAATGAACAAATATATTGTTTGACTTAGAGTTGTTAATTAAACAAAAAGAAAACAAATTGTTAAATGAGTGCAAACGATCTAGGACATATCCGTAAGTTGAAATAATTTAACTAATAAATATAAGTTGGCTTTTATCTAGAAAAACTTGATAGAAATCAAATTGAAACTCTTAAAAGTTTTTGGAGAATTGTTGGAGATAATATTCGTGGTTCGGAAAATAAAATCAATACTATTTATGAAGAAGAACTATTTCTAGCTATTGCTTATGATAATCCAGATGCAGTTTTACTTCGATGGCTTCGGGCTAGAAAATGGGATATTAAAGCTGCTTTACAACAATTAATGGATACAATTAAATGGAGACATGAATGGGGTGTTAAAGAACTTTTAACGAAAGGTGAAACTGATCTTTGTTATGATGAAATCATAACAGGTAAAACTTATTTTATGGGTCATGATAGAGATGGTCGTCCAATAAATTATGTTTCTGCTAAAGAACATATAAAAGATCAATTTCCATCTGAAGCAACTGAAAAATTAACAGTTTTTTCAATGGAAACAGGTAGAAAATTACTTCAACCACCAAATGAATCTGTGACAGTTATTTTTGATTTGCATGGTTTTGGATTAAAAAATATGGATTATCAACATTTAAAATTTCTTACTCATCTTCTTCAAAATCATTATCCAGAATCATTTGCACTTGGACTTGTTGTGAATGCACCTTGGATATTTAATGGATGTTGGTATGTTATTAAACGATGGTTAGATCCTGTTGTTGAAAGTAAAATTCATTTTATAAGTCATATTAGTGATTTGACTCGATACATCGATCCATCATGCTTACCTAAACGATTAAATGGTACTCAACAAGATTTTAATTATATTCCACCTACCGAACAAGATTTAGATATGATATCTACTTTTCGAAATGATAAACAAGGAAAAATAAAAGCAGAAGAAACACATCGAGAAGCTGTACACAATTATCTTAATATAACTTATCAATGGGCTTATGGAGATGAAACAAATAATACATTAGAAAAAAGAAAAATAGCTGAAAACAGATTAAGAGATGCATTTGAACAACTTGTTCCATATATTCATACAAGAACTCATTATCATCGTACTGGAGCGATTAATGAACCAATATTTGATATTGCCTATCGAACAATTAAGAACAATATGCAAAAATAAATAGTTCATTAGTTTTTTACCAAACAAAAACAAATGATTTCTTTTTTTTTAATTTGAAATTTATTAATTTACTTGATTGAATATATCAAAGAGGATTTGAGTCCATTGAAAAATCTGACACTTACGATAAACTGCTTCATTTACATTATGGAAATTTCTTAGGTTATGTTAACTCAATTATACATATATATATATACATATGTACCTGGAAAACAATAGTGTTACTCGGTATTTTCAACATATCATCACTATAGATCAACATTTCGAGAAAAGTAATTATATATTCGGATAGCTCCCCAGGTCAATCATGCTCGGTTGTACACGACCGTATACCAACCAACTACGGTGGATAACGGCAGCTGTTTGCGTCAGCCACATACAGCAATCGTAAACGATGCTTTACGGCGAATTACGGTCATCGTAAACAGTGACCCTAAAAAGTCACCGTTAACGACTAGCGTAATAATACGGCGACCGTATATGCTGTTCGGAAAATATCGTAAGGTATCGTATACGTCAGCTGTTTGCGGTAACCGTTTACAACAATTGCAAACGATGGTTTACGGTATATTACGGCCAGAGATGAGCAGCTCCGGCTTCGGAGCGGAGCGACTCATGAGAACGGTGGAGCTGGAGCGGAGTCGGAGCGGTTTTTTTTTATTGTGAGCGGAGTCGGAGCGACCTTTTTGCCTCTAGCTCCAACCGTACGCTCATTTTTTCGCTTTTCCTATATGAAAAGAATTCGAAGGAAGATTAGATGAAAATTCATCGAAATATTGATGAAAAACTGAGATTAAAGTGTTATATCTTCTAATCAGTTTTTCATCAAAAGTTACCAAGAACTTATACTTTCATATGTAATTTCGCTCGACTCCAATTTTTATTGATTGAAGTTCAATAAAAAAGATGAATTCGTATTGATTTTAGTGCGTAATGTATGAAAGATCTTCAACTGATTTGGATCGATATGCATCGATTGTAGCCGATGCATTTCGCCAAACTTTAATAGATTTTAATCGAAGTTGATCGGAACTGCTCTAAACTGCAAAAAGTTTATTGAAATGCTCTATGAATTATCGACATTTTATAGCTACTTTTGACTAAAGGTTAATTAAAAATCTACAATTTTCATCCCTTTTGATGTGACTTAACTTGTCACTTTTTGCATGATTTTTTTCCATGAAGAAAGGAAGAAGAATTGATAAGGAGAAAGCTCGCCATCCATTATTAACTTTAATGGACATGTCATTGTTACACTTTGACGGATGACAACGTTGAAAATATTGACCGATCATTCATTGAGTATATTCTTCTTCACTTGATTTGACTGCGCTATTGTTAACTTTACAATGAACGAACATGACGTCGAAAAAGAGAGAGAATCAAAGAAAAGAAAATACGCGAGAAGTGAGTGAACATGGAACAGAACAAAATTTATCGTTCAAGTAAAAGTTGAACGAACAAACTGTTCTATGTCAAACAAAAGAAACAAATAATCAATCATCGTTAGCCGGGCAAGATGATAACTCCAATGAATCATCTTTTCTTATTGTCGTCGATCATCATGACACATTGCCAATATATAACACTGAAAAAGTGGCTAACACAGTGCTTGAGCAATTCTTCGATGAGGTAAAGACACATGATGATGAAACAAAATCTACCAAATGTTTAATTTGCCGCACCATTATCAAACAATCTACCACATCAACGTATAACTACGGACGTCATGTTCATCGTAAGCATTCCGAAGAAATGAACAAATGGAAATTAAGACTAGAGAACAAAAAGTCGAACAAAAGCAAAAAGCAACCAACAATTGATAAGTCATTTCAGCAATCAGGTAAATAATCTTTGAATAACATTGATTATGAAGATGTCTTGATTTTTTTTCAGTCAGTCAGAAATATGGTACTCACAATCCTCGGCAATTAGAACTTACTCAAATGATTGTACATGATTTAATAATCGACCTAGGATTGCCACTTTCTATTGTTGATCATCCAGCATTTGTACGTGCAATGAACACCATTGATCCAAGATTCACTGTCTTATCTCGGCGTACACTTTGTCGTGAAGCACTACCATCTGCTCTTGAACAGGTCATGGTGAAAGTAAAACAAGCATGCGATGATGCAAAATTCGTTGCACTCACTCTAGATGTATGGTCTGATCGTAGAATGCGAACATTTATTGCAATCACAATGCATACTATTGCAAAAAACGACGATAGCTTCCAAAACTATCTGCTCACTTTTCAACCTCTTTCAGGTAAATTGCTAAGCAATATCATAATTCATTAAAACTATTTGTTTCAGGACCACATACAGGTGAAAGTTTACGTCGTCAACTTGAAGGCGTTATAGCTACTTTCAATATTGAAGACAAGGTGGTGTGGATAGTCACGGACAACGCATCAAACAACTTGAAGGCGTTCGATGAACTTATAATACCAGGATTTGAAGTTTATTTTGAACTTGAAGACGACGATGACGAACATGACGAAGAAACAGAGAAGGTGGAATGTGAAGAAAAACGTGAGCAAACAAACTTAAGTGGTCAAGAAGAACGTCTTCGTATACCATGCTTCTCTCACATTCTCCAACTCACAGTTGCTGACGGGTTGAAAGGGTGTGGTAATGCAACATCTGCTCTTACTAAAGTTGCGACGATTGCAAAACTAAGGTAAGATATTTAGTAAAATTCAAAAAGAATGAAAAGCTGCAAAAATTGTTTCCTTTTTGTTATTACTGTTCAATGTTTCAGTCATAAATCAACAATATTTGCTGAACACTTGCAACGAGAACAAATCAGTATTCCATTACCCGTGAAGACGCGCTGGAATTCACAACATCATACTATTTGCAAAGTTCTTGATATTTCCCACACATTGCTCAACGATCTTCTTCGGAATGTTGGTCGAATTGATCTTGTTTTAACGGCTCGCGACATCATTATACTCAAAGAATTTGCAAGCATTTTCGCATTATTTGTCGAAGTCACAACTCGTACACAAATTGAAAACTCTGCTTCAATCTCGTTGGTAGCACCTAGTATTCTTTCAATTTACTTTGATCTTGAACGAGAGGTACGTAATTGCAAATATCTTGAATCATTATGTCTAACACTTCTTATTTCTTTGCATGAGCGTTTCGGTAGACTACTAGAACGGTGTGAAATTTTCTCCGATAATAATATGAAGATTAAGAAACGTTCTACTAGTGATCTTTATTTAATCGCTTCTTTTCTGGATGGTCGTTTCAAACTCAAATGGGTGCTTGCATCAGATTTATCCGAATCGACAAAAAAACGAACATCAAACATGATCAAGACACTGGTATTAAAAGCGGCGTTGCAGCTGCACGATACAACGAGTGATCCAGTCGAAAGCACCATTGAATCATCGACTATTGAATGCTGCACAAATGACGATGACAAAATGAATAATACACCAAGTTTCAAGCGCAAACGACTTTTTTCTGGCTACGAAGGACAAAAAACATCAATGAATAAGAAGCGTTCCTACGTCTCTGAATCGATTGAAAATGAAATTTCGATGTTTGAGAAGGAAAATTGTAATGATGCTCGTCTACTCTTTGTAAAGAAAGATTCTTATCCAAACTTACATCTACTTGCTACAAGAGTACTTTGTGTACCGGCTACCTCCGCTCCACACTGAAAGAAAAAAAAGGTACCGTACCGAACTTAAAAAGGTTTCGAATTTTGAAACGAATTCTAAACCTTTTTAAGTTTCGTACGAAACTGGTTCGGTATGAAACTTGTTTGAAAAACCATAAAAATGGCTTCGCACATACAGTTCTGCAGCACCACTATCATGGAACCCAGTCCCTCA
>CAJNSZ010000001.1:1097160-1136358 GCA_905329745.1 Rotaria sp. Silwood2 | reverse complement strand
AGAAATATATAAGAAAGTTTGATTGGAAATAATTTTCAGAATCTATTCATTCGTTTCCCTATCTCTAGTTCAGTTTACTTTGTTTGCTGATTTCTCAATCAATAGAGTCGGATATGTAGCACACAATTATTTTCGTTGAACATAAGAACAGATGAGAAAAAAAAATCGTCTCGGAACAATACATTTTCAGACAATAAAAACTCAATATATATATATTGAATTAAGTTCTTGTTCAAGTCAAAATCAAAACATCAAGGTTTTGAAAATTGATGCTAATAGCTCGAGGGCAGTAGTACTTAGTTCCAAAGCGGAAACTCATAACTCGCTCATAAGCGATAGAAATCCTGATCACAATGTAGAGCGTATATCTAGAACCTATGAAATACCTCTATACCACCTAACAAGTGGAAACATCTCTTTGATTGTGTCAATCTGTAGGATACTAAGAGTAGTATATATCCTCAAAGTTTCATGCCACAAAACATCATGATTGAAAAATGGCGAAATATACACTGAGTGGGTACTGCATTGGTTATCGTCATTTTTTAGCTGAGGATGCCTCCAGTGTGATTTCAATATCTCAAGAAAGAAACAATTTTAGAGGCTGAAATTTTAGACTTTTTCATATGTCACTTGGGTCTACATATAGGCAAAATTCCATTGAAATCCATGAGATCAATTGAGCACGGTTGGTCGTAGCTATCGTGCAATGGCTCCTAGGCATAAAAGGTAAAAACTTGCAGTTTTTGGTAAAAATATCTTTCTGGATCGGCTCATAATAATAGCAGTGGTCGATTGTGAGGCGCAATTAGAACCGATGATTCCATATTACAAAAAGAGAATATAAATACTAACGATTCCGACACGATTCTGGCAATGAAAGACCTGACCTCAGTCGGAGAACAGCCTCCTTTACTGACCTTTAACCATAGTTTATCTCTATAACGACTTGTTCTTCAAGAAATAATATATGATAAATTGATTTCGAAGTTTACACAGGCAAAATGAAGATAAAGTTGTGAAAAACAGTAAAAGCATTAGATTAACAAAAAATCCAATTTTTACATCATTCAACACCAATGGGCCATTTTTGACCCATTGTGCCCCTCCACACTGCAATAGTTTTGCTCGAATTTAACTGTATCAATATCATATTGAGTAATTATATAAGTTATTTCTGTCGCCAACTCAACACCAATTCTTCTAGATTAGTAATGGGGGGAAAGGGTTAACATTTAAGATTGAACGCTTCATAAATTTTTTTCATCTTTTACTAATCAATAGTGAAAACTAACTTCTGATTGATAATTATGTAAGTTGGAGATCAATGACAGAAATATTGATTTTACGGTGGAAACAGCAGATAATTTCTAATTTTTGATAATTTATCTCTCATTCATTACATTTGTTTTTAAGGTGATCAATCTATTCCTGAGTGAATCATGTTGTTTGCTCAAAGTCAAACAATAGATCATTGATGAAGTAAACTTTTGTTAGAACCATTTGTTGATGAATTTCATATAATAGTTGAAACATTCTCCAAAGATATAGCGAATTGATAATTAACCATTTCAAAATCTTGTTGTTTTTAATATTAGCTACATAATATATAATCGATAGTCAACCGCATTTGCAATTTTAACAAAGAAACTTATAGTGTTATTGATTCTACACTATTTTGTTTTGCGCAGTTTGTCGCTGGGCATTTCACTTTGAGACAATATGCAGGTCAATACAGAAAGATATTGAGTAAACTTAGAAGCAATAATAAATTCTTTACTGTTAATACAATCATCATTTTCGATTCTATGTGGTCCAATTTCGCTTTTAATACTGCATTTTTCCTGATTGTGTCTCGAAAAAGTCTATATGACGAATAAGAGCTCCTACATTTTGATTATAGCGTTGGAAAGCCAAAACTTTTTAATGCATCCTAGTAACATTCGACGTTATTAGGTCCCAAGTAAACTGTCTGTAGCTTATAATTTTTCAATATTTGTTCCTCTTGAAGATGTCTTCTAAAATACTAACGAATACCTTTATTAAATATGTGACAAAATGGACGATGTTTCAAACATCGTACTTTAATCATTTCCTTAACAAAAGAAGAATAATGTGTTTTAATAGAACATTTTCTATAAATCTATGAAAGTCTCTTATTTATATTTATCTTTAGTTGTATCTGATTATAGAAAGCGAACATGGGACTATGTTTTACTTAATTTTAAACCATGACAAAAATATCGACTTTCTCGTAGAATTTTTGAGAAAAACAAGTATGTGTACAAAATTTGGTTTTTCAGTGAAAGATTACATTTTCAATCTTACGTATGATTTCAAGTTGAACCACGATACTATATAAAACTAGATGAATAGAATTTTACACGGCTCATATTATTTTCAATGAGTTTCATTAAAAAATCAAATATTTGTCGATACAAATGAATTCTTTTAAAGGAATAAATTGAGTCAAATATCATGGTAGACTTTTTTATCGAACCAAATCATTTGTATTTCTAATTACCTTGTTGATAACCACTTCATGCTTTAGCCAACTATTAAAAATACACTGATCGGAGTTGCTATTTTTCCCATCAACATTCAAGGAGAAAAACCATCCGAACACCCAAAATGATGATAAGAAAAATGTTTTCAATTGAAAATTATTTCTTGCCATTCTCATGAACATTTTTCGCTTTCCAAGAATGATTTCTTAAGCTTCGATTGTTAAAACATATCGAGAACAATTGTCTAGCTGATGATTATCAGGAAAGATGTGCATTTTGTCGGATAACTGGAAATAATTACGTGATTGATGTAATGCTTCTTTTTTTTTCTGGGCGATCTTTTTTATCAAATATCCATCAAATTAATGACATACTAAGAATTCTAATTAGCAATTCTCTTACTAGCACAAATCTATAAGTATTGTATTAGAAGTTTCATATTTTTCTTGATTGAATATTTTAATGTTTTTTTTTTTGTGTCATATAATAAATAAAATAATACACAAAAAGATAGCATAAAATCAATAGTGTTCAATTTGGTGACTAAAAACCTATTGAAATGATATACCAGATTTGTCGACAGGATTTCTTCATCCATTCATATAAAACTTTAGTCATCATTGTTCAAAGAAAATCAGAAATCTTACTAACGTAATAAGTATACCTTTTGTTTATCAATCAGTAACACCTTGATAGTGTTGTTGAGAATATTTTTATTGAAGATTAGCATCTATAATAATTAATATGTATCGCTTCAAAGACCAATGATTAACTCTACTTTATATATCACTTAAAACAAATGTAACTACTTTGAAGACACTTTGGCATGATGAAATTAAAAGTATTCAGATCCCTATAAATATACACAAGTATCATTTTCAATTTTCCTATTTATTTATCGATAAGGCTGTTTTCTAGATCTTCAATCATTGGCTACCATCGTTTTAACAACTTCATGAGGCAATTTCGCTATATGAAAGGAAAATTTGCTGTTTCAGGAATGAGAGAATGAAAATCAAAAATCAAATGAACCTGCATAGATCAAACTGTGTGTGATCAGATTTTTCTATCTATTTGAGAATCAAATATGTTCCATTCTTCTAATAAATTCATACAATGTGATTGGTTGGGTGTGAAAAAAAGTTGTAGTCATATATTCACATTAGTAAAATTAAAAATTTAGTAACATTTTTCAACAAATTTAGATACTCATCAGATTGTAAATCATGTCCATTTTCTTCATCTTTTTTTGGTTCCATCATCTCATTCTACTCGTTAGCTATTTCAAATCCAAATATTGTGTTTTGTATCACAAAATCTACTTTAAATGATGAATGTTAAGATTTTTGAAAGTAATCGTAATTCATCATGATTTTATGAGAAGAGTTTGTTTTTACATAATTATATATATTAGAATATATCATTTTCCTTGTGATCAACCAGTGATCCGAATAACTGTAATGTTGCTGTTTATTTCTGGACATTACACTAAAATGTATAGTAATTAATAGAAGATGTTCAAGATTCGAACTAAAAACTTGTTTAGTTTAGTAGTAGGTCGAAATTAGTGCAGGGACTTTTACAAAAAATCTGAAAAAATATTACTAGATGCAATAATAAATCATTAATGAGACGCATTACTTCTGACAGTTTAGAGCTAAAAATGTGTGAAAACTCTGCTACGTTCAAGTTTTTATTCATCATATACTAATTGGAATCGTTAGACGAAGATATGGATCAGTACTAATTCAAGAAAAAATAACATAGAACTACTTGTGAAAACACTAGTGACTTACGTCAATGCTAACGATCGTCAATTAATTCTTGTTTTCAAAAAACAAAAAGCATAAAAGATGTTTTACTTTGGAGAATCATACTTTTATGGTTACATGCGATTACCTAAGTTGACTATGAAAGAAAACTATTTCATTTAGATGACTACAAAAGAATATATAAAGTATACACATCTATAAACTGAAACAGAGAAAGATGGGATAAAATAAGAATGAAAAGAAACGAATAAAAAGGCATGTCACAACATAACAATTTAAAGAAATTATTAGAAAGACAACTGTCAGAATAAGACCCATCGAAAATAGGAGTAATGGAAGAGAGAGAAAAAAAGGCAGTACTTCATTCAACCATTATTCTATTTCATACATGACTGAAAAGAGATGGTACTGGAACAGAAACTATGCATGGTGTCTCAGGAGATATGTATTAATGATGTTTCGCGACATATCAATTATCAAGCTTCTTAAATGTAACAATGAAATGAAGTAACAGAAACAAGATTTCTTATGTTCTCATATATATTTCAACTCTCTAGTGTTCATTCTGTATTAAAAATCAAATTATCCAATCGATTAAAATAATGTAAGCATATTCATTTAAGTTCGTTAGAAAAATTTCTTTTCAATATTAAGATTAGGTTTAGTAAATTTGAGCTTTTGTTTAATTGTAGATATTCATTTTCTAGTTAACTTTGATTTCATATCGAACTATATTTTGCAAAAAACAGTAAAAATAAAGCTAAATTTTAACTCATAAGATTATTCGTAAGTCAAAAGAATACATGTCGAACACGTCTTTTCTCTTCAAATTGTTATATACAAATCATCAAAGTTTTCCATACTCTTAACTAGTTTGCTATTAGTTTTCTGACGAATCTTTATTAGTGAAGCTTTTTTTACTCACAATACCATGAATAAGATTTCTTAATACTTTGACTCTTGAATCCAGATCGATAAATTTACCAATTTTTAAGTTATTTCAGAAAGTAGCTATATATATCGATATTGATAAAGCATACTTTGTTCTTCTATTTGAGTTCTTATAATAAAAGACTGACTAAAGTACTGTCAAGCATCATGAGATTCAAAAATTATATAAATTTCTATAATTTATTTTTACTAATTACTATTGAAGAAAAAAGTCGAAAATGTTGATAAATTGTATATATAGATTTTTATTTATGATTCTTTGTTTTATAATAAAAAGACAAGAATAAAATTTTTCATACATTTATGTAGACTGTAACCTTATAAATGCTTCTCTTAATTTTAAATTGCCAAAAAGATTAAAGAAAACCCGATATTTTGTTTAATAGATAAATTTTTAAAAAAATCAATTTATTCCAAAAAACAACTCTATTCCAACAAAATGAAAAAAAAAACTTCCGTTATACTCGTATCTATAGTTCATGGCATTTGACCTCGATAGATACGTGACATGAATCTCATATATACATTGTAACTAACTCATCCATTTTTGCTAAAACACGTTGAATTTCCAAATCATTACAAGGAATACGAGAACGTAAAAGAGATTGACTCAACTCACTATCAGTTATATAACCATTATGATTTGTATCGATTTCATGAAATGCTGCTTGAATTTCATACAATTGATCGACATCAAGACCGTAAATATTTGTTCAATCACTAGCGCAAAACATTAGTATTTTCGTATATTTTCACGATAGTACTTTTTACTAAATTGTCTTGTCAATATTGCAAATGCGTAAAATACAAACACCATAGTCATTTATATAATGATTCATAAAAAAGAAACAAATCATTCACCTATCTTATTTAGACACGTAGCGTCATTGTAATTTACCAAAGTTAATATCTCTCTTATATTAATAGTTGTCAATAAATATTTCTTATGTATTTCTAGTTCATTAAGTTTACTACATCTTACTATCAAAAGAATAAAAATTGCTTAATTAAACCAACTGTGAAACAATATAATGAATGTATATATATATGTTTATTTTAATAAACAGATAAACTAACTCTCGGTCAAAGTTCTATCAATTCAAATTGCAAACATAAAAATTTTTAAACAATTTTCAGTTGCTGAATTACTTAAAACAAATTAAATTATTGTTAATTCAATCAAATTCATTCATAGTAAAGAGGAAAATGAAGTCTATTTTAGGATTCCATTAGTCGCACGATTTCTTAATCTTCTGGTATTTTTCGAATATTTTATATACTAATAAAAGATAAATCTAATAAATCCCGATACCTACTTGTACATGAGTTCACTTCAGAGATTTTCAAATCGTCCTAAATTTTAATTTCTTCTGTAGGACATATATTCCAAGACTAACGAAGGATATTTTTTGTTGAATAATTTTCATATGTGCATTTTTTAAATGCCACGTAAAAATGATATTATGTTCTGAAATATAATTAAGGTATCATATTGTTATTAAACGAAAGATGTTTCATTCACTAATTTATAATAAAACTATCAATTATAGGAAATATATCAAGGTTTTAGGAATTTATTTCCGAATAAATATATCAAATTCACATATTCTAGTGATCAATGTACTGTATATGTAAGAAGATTTGATGACACTTGTTTCAATTTTAGTAATCCGATGAAGGCCATCGAAAGTGTCACATTTTTTCATATATGTGAATTATCATTTGTAGTTGTGTCCAAAAGAAACATTTATTACATCAATTTCTACAATTGATCTCAAATAACATGTTATTTCATCATGCTTAATGTTATTTTTCTTCTTCCAATTGATATGGCCTTGCATATGTAACCACTCATAGTTACTCATCAGTATTCTATAAGAAAACAACACTGCACACATTGCTTATAGGGTGAAGACATACACAAAAAACAGAACAACAACACCTTTTCTTCGCCTTACTTTAAGTAGGTCAAAAATAAATATTCTGAAGAATAAAATGAAAAAAAAGTAATTATATTCACGTTGTATATTTCTTGTAGATATTTATTCAAATCGAGATGTGTAATACTCAAGGACAATATATAGTATCAGTAAACAAGGATTTGAAAAGCAAGTATTTTGGGCATTGGGAATGAAGATATGTCCTCAATATAAAACTAAATCAATCGATAATATATTAGATTGGTAAAAGCATTCTTTTTTCTTTTATTTTGCAAACGTTATTAAATTTATGTTAAATTTGATTTCAATTGCGACGTGCGACATAATGGTGATGCTTATGGTGTTAGTATTTTTAATTGTAAAACATGTGATTTTAAAACTTCATTTCAATACGATGAAGCAGCAGACAGATATTATTATGAAATTTCAAACTAGATTCCTACTAATATTATTAGTTAATGGAAACAGAAAAAGTCTCAAATTTAATAAATAAATCAATTCAAAATAATTTACAATTTGTAAATATACATTGCTTTATGACGCAATAGTATTTTATTTACTACGTAATTCCTGTGATTCTTCTTTGATATTAACCATTTAAGTATGGCGAATATGCGGTTTTATTTTTTAAATTAAAATGTCATTTTTTAAAGTGTTTCTTGTTCGTTTATAAGCCTTTTCACAATGGAAATTGACAAGCTTCTGTCAACTGTGTATTATCTTTAGCGGTCTAATCAAATTGATTCAAATTCAATAGTGTGTCACAAGAAGACACAGTTTTTATTGATCGACATCGAATGGATATACAAGAAACAGATGTTGCGATTAATATGTCGATGTTTGTGTTGTAAACAAAATGACGTTCCACATTGATGTAATATTCTATGTAAATTTGTTTTTTGGTTCTATAACATGAGAAAATTTCAAATTTGTTACCGATTTTTTGTTTATTGACACATAAAATTATACTGTGTCATAGCCATTTAAGTAATTGATTGATATTTTTTATTTATAATCGAAATTAAATTACTTCCATTCGAACTTTTAAAATGTTTTCTATTGAATGATAAGTTTATATGATACTACTGGAACATTTTTACAAGACACTTATTATATTTGTGTCACATGAAAGTTTTTAAAATGTCCTCATTAATCATCATTTACTCGAATTCGTTTATATTTATATTTGTTGTTCTTCTCTTAATTAAGGTTCAAATTTAGAAAAAAACTTTATTTGTATTAAACAAACTCTCTTTTGATTCTTTTTGAGTCATTCAATGATTTAACTGTTTGCTTTCGATTGGTCATAAAATGATGCCAGAATCAAACTTCTAACAGATCGATGAATGTTGAAATATACTGAGTGTCATACGGTAAGGAACTACTATAGAATAACAATACGAATTGTGTCGCTTCCGAAAATAAAAATTATTTCGTAGATCATTACATTATATTGAATACCTTCTCTAAATTATTACCTATACACGTTAATATTGAATCTACTTATAAATATAAAACATTATTCGTCATCGATATTGTATCAATATTTGTGGTAGTTACAATCGAATAAGAAATTTCATTCGATTTAGATTGGTATAAAATAAACGGTTGACTCTAATAAACTTAAAACTTTGACATACTCATAAATAACAAATCAATGCTTCAATTGAAATCGAAATGATGTTCTATACGAATAAATTATTCAATTAACATCATTGATAATTTGTTTACATTCCATAGTGATGGAAAAGAAAACATCATCCTTTTGAAGATGAGAATATTTTATTTCAATAATATGTTTTCACTTTGAACGATCTTAGAAAGAATCATTGTTTAAATGTATTCATTCAGTTATTTGTTAATAAACAGATAACGGATTGAATGAAAATCATGCTTCAAACGTATTTGTCGACATATAGTTTTGTTCAATTGTTAGCGATTTCCAAGGATCATAAGCATCTAGAAGGTACTTTAATGGCTTATTCTTTGTTTTTTAAGTGGAATTTATGAAACATTTCGTCCAGGATTTAAACGACCAGTGTAGGTATTGTAAAATCGAATCACCAATTTTCGAGAAAAACTCAACAAGGCCTTTAATTGTTGCAATAGTTAATATGAGTTATTCTAATGTCGCATGATTTGATTCATTAAGTATTCTAGATTTCACCAATGATGAAATTAGTAAATAAGTGATGGATTTAGCAAAAATATATCTAAATCTGAATTATTTGTTTGCAAGAGAACTAATGATTAAAGACGAGTAAATTTATGTATATCAACAAACATGAGAAATAATCCAAATTGACCGAATATTTCATCTTCATCAGATAGCATATGTGAAATAACGTTTTAGGAGATAAATCATATAGGACGAACTTTTTGAAAAGCTTATTTTAATACTAATCTGAAATGTTAAGATAGTATTAAAGTGTTTACATACACAATGAAAGAATGAATAAAAACTTTTGTTTATCAATATTCTCAAAAATTTGTAGTAGAAACCTGTCGCGTAATACTGGTGAATATGGTATCGAGTATAATTTTTTATTGTTAAATTTTCAGAATATCTTGCACTAAGAGTAATATCCTACGTTTAAGTTTTTATGAAAACGTTACTCGACTTATTAAAAAGTTTTCAATAATTTATTTTTTATTTACCAAACCAATAGCTTGCAGACATTGCATTGTTATAATAAACAAAATCTCTTCCTTTACTTGTTAGGTTTTCAATAATATTATTGAATTGTGAAAACCAATTCCTATTTGAATGAAATGTGATACTTGAGAAATTTTCAAATTGATTAAGAATGAATTGCATTTCATGTGCACTCTCTATGTAGACTGTAAGATGTTTTACTTGATTAGACGACATTGAAGAAATTGTCTGTAAATATTCAATTAAATAAGCAGGTCGTGAAGAACGTAATTTGATTGATTGAACATTGTATGCTTTATTTAATAAATTATTAATAATCCTTTGAATATTCTGAAACGATTGTCTATTTAAGTCTAAAGTCAATGAAAGTGTATAAAGATGCGAAAAATCGATAAGTCTTAATAAATAATCAATAAAATCATTCGAAAACTCGTTAGTAATCAAGAGCGCTAATTTAGTTACGCTTGAAAATAAGGGACGATTTCGTAGTAAATTCTAAAAATAAATAAAAATAAAATGAATTTCTATATTTATGTAATGAACGCTAGCTATAGAAAAAGAATTCTATTGGAAATAAAAAAGATTTCTTTGAATACACCGATTTGAATTTCGACAAATTCTGTATAAAAGAAAAAGCTGTTATCTCAATCTCTGTGGAATTAAAAATGTGAAACACGATGTTGTTGCTTTTGCCAATCATAGAAAAATGGTTTTATTCTATATATTTTTGGACAAATTTCACCATCTGTTTACTTAATCTGTCGGAAATGTAATACGGTAGTAGTTCATATATCATAATGAGATTTTACTGATCTATGGTCTGTATATCAACGTCTGTCCCATTCTGTAAAAAGAAATGAAGAGGTTCAAATTTTTTACTTCTGTACTTCAACATTCCTGTAAGACTATGTTTCACAAACACCTTGTGTCTGAGGAAATTTTTCAAATAATAGAAAATATGCGAGAAGAACATAATAATTTGCAGATTCGATTTGAATTATACATAGAGATTTCGAATAAGATTAGAAACCAAGAAAAAAAAAGCATACGTTATCACAAGTAATTGCTGTTGATGGAATTGAACTCAAACTTAATGAACGTACATTATCCATTATATATGGTGCATCATTTGTTAAATTTGAAGAAGAAATTTTATCTGTTGTACATACATATGATATATTTGATTTACATATTGGTATTGAATATAGTAGTAATTTATGTATTTTTTTATAATAATTACATGTGACATACCATTGTTTTTCTAGCCAGAATGATGTTCGAAATGGTATCATTATTGATTCAATATCATAAGTAGTTTCTTTATAATCTATCATCTTTTCAAAGAAAAACTCAAATAGTTTGAGTTGAGTTAGATTCTTTTGAAAGAATTCTGTCCACCAATAGCCATTCCATGAATATTCAGACATCGTTGGCCATGCTATGAGTTTAAGATGAATTAATGATGGTGTCAATGACAAAATTGATATAATCATATTCATACACAAAGAATAGCCTTCAACAGTCAATGATTTTAGTTTTGATTCTATTTTAATATTAGTAGTCAAATTTGCGTCAATGTTGGACGTAGAAACACTACTTAATATTAATGTTTTTAAATGAGAAAAATGAAGAAGAATATCAGATATTGGAATGTTTAGAATACACCGAGTAAGTGTCATATGTTGTATTGGATATTGCATGTTACCAATTGTTAAATAAGTCGTAGATAAATCAAGTTTGTGAAGATTGTTGAGTTTTTCCAGATTTGATGAGAGAGATTCATTTGTTGCAGCGGTTGACCTCTGCATATTTCGATAATCAATAGAAAGTGAAACAAGCGAACATAATCTAATATGTTTTAAATATTCAATTGAGTCTGACTCACTAACTTGAATAAGAGTTAAAGAACGAAGTCGAATAAACATAGATAGGTCAAACAATGAAAGAAATAATCGAATTTGACCAGATGTTTTATGTCCATCAGATATAACAAGAGAAATAACATTTTCCGGTTGAATAAAATGATGTATGAGACAAAATTTTGGTTTTGTCATTGCACGAAAATCGAGTTGATATTGATTGTACTTATGAACGATTGAACGAAAAGATTTACAAACATTTCGAAAAGAAAAAAATACGGTTTCTGTATCAATATAATCAATGATCCGCTGTAAAAGTTCGATAGGTAAGGCCTGTAAAGTTAAAGTAGACATTGATGTAAATGATTGAGTTGTCGATATGTTAGTTTTCTTTTTTCCTTTGATTGTGTAATGACTGAAGAAAAAAAACTGAAGTGTTGACTTATTTTTGTAGACCAAAAGAATACGAAAAGGAAAGAACGTGTTCTTTTCTCTCTGTGTTAATATAATTTTAATTTGGTCATAAAAGCTTGCACTTGTTTTTTACTATCAAACCTTATACGTTGATTTCTTTTTCGCGGAATTTCAGAAGAAGAATCGAAAAACTTACTCAATTTTTATAATGTGCAAGATGTTCAAATTGAATAAATCATCACAATATAATCTATAGACTTGATCAACTTCTCATGACGAATTAAATCATTACGAAATAATCTAGAGTAAACAGATGAAAAATCACAATTTGAAATTAATGAATCAGATATTCTAGTATGCTGAATGCTTTTAGAAAAAAATAAAATACTTTACTCTGCGGCATAAAAAAAATATCTTGTGACTAAATAAATTAGTAAATCGCGTGTAAATTTATTGCAGAAAAGTTTATTTTAATTATAAGAAAAAACAAAACAGACCGTCAGCGATTTTGTGAATGATTTTTTTCGAACGCTTAATGCATCTAACGAGTAAGCTAAACTTTTTGAGACCAAATATTTGTTTATTTTTGGCTTTGTTGAAAGTGTTTCTGATGTGTCAAAAGCTATGGATTAGGACCAGCATATTGTGCACATTCCGAATATAATCTTAGAAAATTTTATCTCAGTTTTTGTTCCAGAGTAATAAAGTAATCTTTGAAAGATCCAAAAACTGCGTATGGACGAAATCCTTTTCCGCACATTTTTGTATTTTCACTATTGCTTGAAATTGTTTTTCTCTTTCACCAAAACACTATAATTTTCTTTGTTCCTAAATACTAACTTTTGAAAAATCGAGGACTGTTCTACGTTAAAAGAGCTCTTGAAAAAATACTTGTAGCCTTATTCAGGCCACGGCTGCAGCTTAATTCAATATCACATTTTGTAGAGAAGTGTTCGCTCCACAAAATGATCGACTCTGACAATTTTTAGCATCTTCGAAAAGAAGCTTATAGAGTAAAAAATACTGATTGACTCTTCATCAAAACTGACTTTTCGGTTTTCTTCAAAAAGTCCCTCACTACTTTTGCACTAAAATAAACACAATATTTCCAAGCGTATATACGATTTCTGATCCGGACCTACAGTTTTTGGCTCATTGAAAATATTTTCAAACAGGTCAAAATGAACAAACATGTTCAACAGAAATGTCGCCTCACAAGTTCCATCCAAACTAATTGTTGGGGTTTCAAAGATTATTTCCCTACTCTCGAGCAAAAGCTAAGACTACACTTTAAAGCCTATATTCGAAAATAGCATCTTGACTCATAGTTTTTGATTCGTCGGAAATATTTTCTAGCGAGTTAAAAGTTAACAAACATCTTGTCTAAAACCTTTCCGATCACACGTTAATATGAATTGGGAAGAGCATCTCATGTTAACAGAATAGCAATTCAAACAGCATATTAATTGATTCAATATTTCTAAGAAAGACAAGAAAATGAATAAAGATAAAAATACAACTGAAGAAATCCTCTTTTTTTTATATAGGCCGTATGATTCATTGTAGACAAAAAAATTAACTGCACAGGAAAATATCATTTCTTTTTAATTTCTCTTCTGTATAGAGGAGTTATTACTAATCGATCCAATCTGTTTGATTAGTGACCAGTTACAGACAGCATGACAAGTTTTCACGTGAGAAAATAAATCAATGTAATTTTCTGAAAGAACTCTTTTACAAAGTAAATAAGTTTGTTTGTCCGCATTGAGTGAGTTTCTGGAAATTTTATTTCATTTGGTCATGAACAATATGAATGCATGAAAATATGGAAAATTAAGAATAACCACCGTTCTTCAATTCATACAATAGAAAGAAAACTTATTTAAATGCCATACGATCAAAATGCTATTAATCAATTTTATCAACAATAACAAACATCATGCACTGTTCTCCTGTATTTTTCCGAATGATTGATAAGAAACCAATAGAGATCATTTATATACATTTAAAAAAAGCTTTTTTTACTAATAGGCTGGTATAAAAATTGCATACAAGAAACAAATAAATAGTAGTTCAATATTACAACATAAGTAGATGATCAATTGATTTTCTCAGCTCGATTTAAACGTTGACGTGGTTGTGATGTGATCACACTATAAATTAATATATAATTATCTTTTCAAAAAATAACAAATGTAAAAGAAAAAACAAACAAAATAAACAGTTTACTTACCCACCACCACGACCAGGACAACAGCAATCTAGTGGAATACAAACGATACAATCAACAGGACCACAATCACAACACAACTAAAATTAATTTAATTAAAAAAAGAAAACAAAGTAAATCATAAATTTGGTGCTCTTACCGGTAGACACATGCTTTATTCGTTCGCTAAAATAAAATCGACAATGACAAAATGAACAAATACACTTTTTCGTCTTATTAATATTCGTTTTTTAACCTTCTTACCCAAGAAGATACACCTACATGCTTTTATTCTTTCTATTCTATCTTATGTATCTCTCTCAGGGACAAATGTATGATTTATCGAAGAAAAGAATAATGACACATCATGATCCTTTAAATCACATCTATAGAAATAAATCAAATAGTAAAATAAACCACGCGGTAAAAGCATCCCTATAGAATAAATAATATATGATTCAACTTATTTCGTTCTTTATTTATCTATGCATATTATGAACTATTGTTTTAGGATCTTTTATCTTTCATAAACGAAGTATGCAGTGTCGTTTATATTACTGTCAACATCCAATTCGATTACTACAGGTCGTTGTTCGACAATTATCAAGTTCAAATCGAGAAAAAACTATTTATCATAATTCAACAGAAGAACAAAAGGCAAAATGGTATCAAAATGGACTTCATCGTCCATTGTTATCTGGTACAAGTACTTTTGAAAAACGTAATATTTTTCTAATGTTAGTTTGTTTTTACAAAATTAAATGAATATATTTCTAAGAATTATTACTTATTAAAGGGGACCTCCAGGTAGTGGAAAAACAAGTGTTGGACGTGAATTAGCTCGTTTAATGAATAAATCTCTTATTGATGTTGATGATAATTGGCTTGAGCCACGATGGAAAACGAGTGTAGCATCAAAATTAATTGAACTTGGTGATGAACAATTTCTTGAAGCTGAAGGTCGTGAATTATTAGCGATGAATCATCAAAATCATATTATATCATTAACGGGTTCAAATCCATTACATACTCAATCGATGGAACATCTTTCTCGACTTGGTATATTCGTTTATCTGGATGCATCACGTGAAACAATTTTAAATCGTTGTGAAATGATGCGTGTTGATCGTATTGTTGGACAACGAACGAAAACATTGAATGACATACTTGCATGGCGTGAACATATTTATGAAAAATCATATGATTTAAGAATTATTATAGGTAAAGATGAAACACCAATTGATATAGCAAAAAAAATTTTAAATCAACTTGAACAACAATCAAAATTCTATGAAAGTACTAGAAGTGGATATCCAAAGAAAAATCAACAATTTCTTGATATTGTTCAACAAGGACTTGCACCTGATGGTGGACTTTTTGGTAAGAAGAATTTTGAGAAAAAAATAACAATTATTATTATTCATCTAATTTATATATAGTTACTCGTTCATTCTGTCGTTTATCTCTTGGTGAATTACAACGTTTAATTGGTTTATCATATCCTGAAATAGCTTTACGTATTATGGAACGATTTTCACTTGGCACACTTCATCCATCTCATTTACGTTCTTTACTTTGGCAAGCTTATTCAACATTTAATGAACAAGTTTTACCAGTTCGTCATCTACGAAAAAATCAATATTTAATGGAAACTTTTCATGGACCAACAGCATCATTTAAAGATTTAAGTCTTCAATTATTACCTCGTTTAATGCAAGCAGCAACAGAATTAATATCAAAAGATAATAATAAACCAAATCGTTTAGGTCTTCTTGTTGCTACTTCAGGCGATACAGGTTGTGCAGTACTTGATGCTTTTGCACGATTACCTGGTACACCTGTTATTGTTCTTTATCCAAATACGGGTGTATCTATTATACAAAAAGCACAAATGCAAACAGCATCCGGTGACGTTTGTATTTTAGGTGTTGATGCTGATTTTGATTTTTGGTAAATAGTTTTTAAAATAATTTTAAGTATTATTATGTATTCATTATTAATTTTAGTCAAACAATGGTTAAAGATCTTTTTAATGATAAAAAATTTCTTTCTGATATTAATCAATTTTTACCTGATCTACATCTTTCATCAGCTAATAGCATTAATTGGGCACGTTTTTTACCTCAAGTTGTATTTACAATAAATTCTTATTTACAACTTATTGAACAAGATGTTATTAAGTTAGGTGATTTAGTTGATGTTTGTATTCCAACAGGTAATTTTGGTAATATGCTTGGTGCTATTTATGCTCGACAATTAGGTTTACCTGTTCGACATTTAATAACAGCATCAAACGAAAATAATGTTATTGCTGATTTTATTCGAACAGGATCATATGATTTACGTAATAGATCATTTCAAAAAACAATTAGTCCAAGTATTGACATATTAATTAGTTCAAATCTTGAACGATTTATTTATTTATTATCAAATGGAAATTATTCAATGATTCAACAATTATTTAATAAACTTTCAAATGATCGGTATTTTGATATTACTTCTAATTTATTAAAACAAATTCAATCAGAAATTCAAGGTGATTGGACAAATGAAAATGAATGTATAGATACGATTAAAAAAATTTATTATGAAACACAACAATTAATTGATCCACATACAGCTGTTGCTGTACATGTTGCTGAAAAATTTTCAAAACAAGATAATGTGCCAATACTTATTTCAGCTACAGCACACTATGGCAAATTTCCTCAAACAATATTAAAAGCAACTGGCAATAATGAAAAATCGTTATCATCAAATGACATATCTCTATTATTGAGAGATTTACAATCATTAAAATCAATTTCACCAATGCATCATGAATTGATTAAATTACCAAATAAACCTATTGTACACACAAATACAGTTGAAGCAAAAAAATCGGCTATTGTTAAAGAAATAAAAATATTTTTAGAAGGATTTTCTAAAAAACATTTATCATAGTTTGTAAATATTCACGAAGTCAATAAAATAGAATAGAAGAAATCTTTGTTCATTATATTTTATTTTCTAAATTTTTGACACCTTTTTTGAAAAGATTTTCAATATGCTTAACATTTCGTCTCGAATAGAATCTTTTCTATTAGAAAAAAATAGTCAATAGGATAATAATTCAATTGATCAAAACGAGATCTATTATACAGAAACGATTACCAAGAATTGCGTATATTTATATGAAAATTATCGATCAGAAAGAAAACATTGGCAAGTCCAAAGCAGCTGAAAAGTTATTTTTTCAATAGGAGAAAACAAAACACTTAAAAACTCAATGGTATATCAAATTTCCATGATGTTAATTACAGTAAAACCTCCCAGAATGAACATTTCGCGATCCAATGAAATGATTTTTGCTAAAATTGAACCTCCCTATAGTCGACATAGTCATATAGGTCTATGATGAACACTTCTGAAAAGTCGTATTGATGTATACACTATAGAGATTTTACTATATTTCAATAATTGTTAATTCTCCAAGAGCAAAAATGCATGAAAAGACAAGTAATAATTAGTAGTTATTAACTCTTTTTTTCACTAACACACATCAAATACTCAGAAAACGCCTCTGCTCCTTATAAAAATAACTACTTTTACAAAAGACCTAACCTCTTTATAGTGTATACTTTTTAAAACTTCAAAGATTGTCTAGTATAGAGAAGTTCTACTGTAATTCTGATTTCTAGTATACAACACTCACTCATAAAATCTTTATAGTTACTTAATAAGCGTTTGTTTTTGAGAGGTTTATTTATTGATATACTTAATTCATCGTGTCATATGTGTTTCTGAAAGTCTTGAGATCTTATGCATGATCTTTATTATTTTATGTTTCATTCAAACTACTTTAAATAGTAAAACAAAAGACTTTAGAAATCATTATAAGTTCAAATCATAGATATTTACTTTTGTTTCTGTATAAATCACTGCGTACTTAGCCTACAATTATTAACAATAATTCGATGTTTCATAAATTCCATTACAAATGAATTTTTTGTTTATGTTAAACCTTATGGGTGTTGTGTTTCCTATTTCTAGAAAAGCTTTATTGATTACATTACACTTCTCGATGAAAACTTCCATAACTTGATCTACATATTTTAAATATTCATTTTTTTTACTTGCTACAATAACATCAACAATCTGCTTGAGTATTATATATACTTGTATTATATCAAGACAATGATGATGAGAATCCCTTTGACCAATGAACTTATATATTTCTTAATTACCATTCTTTCGAGAAAAAAAAACATAAAAAGTAACTTGGGCCTTTCGTTATAAATAAATTCGAACACAAAATATGTCTGAGAATTTTTCTACCAATAACTTTGTCAAAATAATTCATCTATCTTATCAACCTAACTAAACATAGACAATTTCAATCATGATTCAATTGACGTCAATGTTCATCATATTCATTGTTCATCGTTCATTTTTTTCCAACACGTCTTTATCTTTATTTGAACAAATAAGCAACTAAAAAAGAAAATGTTTCATTCTATTCGATATCTCGAAGAAAATTAATTCTTTTCTACTCTTTCTCATATTCATATAAAACAATTGCTTTTAGTCCACCCACTAATATGACCCTGTTCATGTGTGTGTAAAGAATATTTTAACAGAGAAAGAAAACGAGAGAGAGAGAGAGATAGAGAACGTCAAGTGATCCGACTATTCGACTCTTATATAAAGCCGATTTGTCGTTCTCATCGTAATTAATATTTGCAAATCAAGAGCATGTGTATTATTGTACCTTTTTGATCACATTGATTGTGACTTGAACAGACAACCGGAAAGATCGACATGGATCGTAAGTACTTGTTCTCGCGCCTCGATTATCTTTTGTTACTACATCGATCATACGAACAATTGATTTAACCACTTTCGCAACAATTCTATAGAGACCTCTCCCATTCGCCCGTTGGCTGATAGTATGTAGTATGTCTATTTGATTTCTGTCACTTTAGTTAACATCTGACTGCGCATATATGTGTGTCTCCACCCTATTTTTCCGTCATCATCATCATCATAGTGCTCTCTAAACTTCTTCTCCTTCTTTTTCTTTCTCATTTTCTTAGCAGCAATTGAAATAATGTTGTTAGAGAAGTCGTTCGCTTATGTTCTCTCGTCAATTCTTTTCAATCAAAGACGCATTTTCATTGGCAGTAGTTAGTCGTTTCTTTTGCTCGTAACAATGAATCAAAAAAAGAAAAGGAAAAAATCTTTGTTAACAATGTAGCACTAGCTAACATAAAAAAAAAAAAAACTAGAAAAAAATCAAGAGAATGTTGTTCAATATAGACATAGCTTAAAACATTTAAGAGCAAAACAAGAAAAACGACGAGAAGTCATCCATGGAGTCGAACGACCCGACACTATCAGACAAGACCTCAACACTATTACCACCACCCTCAACTTGGCCAGCCTTGTACAGATCATATTTTGGTATGAATTGATTATATAACTGAATATACACATATGCGTGTGTGTATACTGATTGTCTTGAATTGAGATCATTGAATAGAAGAAAAAGTCAAAGCGAGAATGATGAAAATAAAAAAAAAAAAGAAACGAAATTTTTGTTTTAATTTTTTTTCATCTTACTTAAAAATTAAATTGAACGCACACACAGATCTAGACCAACAAATTCTTATCACATGCAATGAATGAATTCCCTTCATCGTGTTTTTTTCTTTGTTTCTCGACGAAATAATGTCCTGTCTGGAATGTAGTTCAGGTCATTGTGGTAATAAGTGTATGCTATAAGAGATGATGATCAAGCTCTTTCTTTTTTCTTCTTAGTTATGTAAAAGAGTTCAAAAATGAGATAAAGGTCTTGTCGTCAATACACCTTGAAAAAATCTTTAAAAAAAAGAAGACGCGTCGCGAAGGTTACACACACATTTCGATGTCTTCTTCATTCATTGTCTCGACGTATGGAGACCTTTTTTGTGTTCTTTTCCTTCATTGTTGTTGTCACATTTGCTTAACCTTTCCTTTTTTTTCGTATAGTATGACTGACAGTATATTGTCATTCTTTTCCTTGTTATCAGTTTTCTTTTTCTTTTCGTCATCCAACTTTCGTATTTAGTAAGTATATTTTTTTTACCTTGAAGACAATTTCTTTTGTTATTATTAATTATGACCAAATAAAAGGTCGTATTTAAACCATGTCCGTTTATGGTGAATACCAAATATCCGTTCCGATACAAGGTCATATGAAGCTATATAGTTAACGAGACTCAAATGTTCTTTATGTATATGTGTTTGATAACTCAATGTGTTGTACTACTCGAGAGAACGAGGAAAAAAGAAAATTCTTCTTCCATTTTGACCATCGGCTATCGCATGATTTGTCCGAGTATGAATACATTCATATAATACCATGGATTGTAAGTACAAAAAAAAGAATTTCTTTTTTTTTAAAGGTCTTCTAAGATTAAATTGAATGTAAGTAGTGAAAAATGTCACGTTTTTTAAATCAATCGGATCATTGATTGCATATGTCACAATAAAAGACAAGGCGTCGCATCGATCAATGATGTGTGACATTAACTATATACATATATACATTCCACCTGAAAGTATTTGACTCTATTGCAGTACTCGACACATGGTTCGCTTGAGTTAGATTAGGGAAATGTATTCGTTCATGTATATTCGAGTATCTATTATTGTATTGATATAAAAAAATTTAATAAGTTGACATGTGTTTTGAAAAGATCAGCATGAAATATCTAATTGTGCATATGTGATCTTATTCTCTTTTTCTTTTTCCATATTTCATTCGTTCATTCTATATTGTCTAATTTGCTAGAATGTTGCTTGATTGGTCGTTTTATTTTTTTTTCTAATAACATATTTTATTGATTGGAGAAAATAAAAATTTCTATTTCGTTTGTTGTTGTTTTATTTCTCTAGCGTTTGCATTTGGTTCACCGATGACATTAATGAATCATCATCATCAACAACAATATATTCCACCGTCATGGTCAACAACAGAAAATAATGCACGATTTCTTTCTATTGATTCTCAACAACAACAACATCATCATCATTGTCGTCCAACATTTTCAAATGAAACAAATAATAATAATAATAATAATAATAATAATAATCATCATCATTATAATAGTATATCATCACATATTCAACCAAAATTAGAACCAAATAATATAATAACAAATGGTAATAATGAAACAATTATTGATGATCAACATACAGATACACATTCATCAATAATAAATGATAAACAAACAGTTGAATGTGTTGTATGTGGAGATAAATCCAGTGGAAAACATTATGGACAATATACATGTGAAGGTTGTAAATCATTTTTTAAACGTTCAGTTAGACGTAATCTTAATTATACATGTCGTGGAAAGTAAGTTTAGTGTTATTAAATTCAATAGAGGTAAAAAAAAAATGTTAAGTAGAAACCATTTCTGTTTATAAATGGCACTGTACTTTAGAAGAACGGTGATATTTTCATAGAATTCCGAATGATATTAGAGACAAAACGAATTTCTCGATAGACATAATATTTCTCTCATAAAATTCAAAAACAATTGAAGAAATTATTAGATTTCAACACATTCTTTAGGTTCCTAGCAGAGAATCAGAGTAATGCTGATCTCTTACAATTTGATTAATAAGCTTTTTTCCTAGTCGAAAATGTCCTATTGATACTCATCATCGTAATCAATGTCAATATTGTCGATTTTCTCGTTGTTTAAAAATGGGCATGAGACGTGAAGGTAACAAGATCAATTATTTTTATTTCACATGTATATACATAGATATATATTTTTTTCTTTGAAAAGCTGTTCAACGTGGTCGTGTTCCATCCGTAGCAAATACTTATGGACATTTTACATTTCCACCTGATGCACATAATTATTTAAATAATTATATCTCACATTTAGTTCGTGCTGAACCATATTCATTTATTTCAAATCGTTTACAACAAACATCATCATCATCAACACCAGCCACAGGTAGTTCATCAAATTCAAATTCATCAATATCATCGGAAAATAATTCAAATGTAATATCAATGGATAATGCATGTGAATTAGCAGCAAGTCTTTTATTTGGCGCTGTTGAATGGGCACGTAATATACCTTTTTTTCGAGAATTAACATTAAATGATCAATGTCTATTATTACAAGCAACATGGAATGAATTATTTTTATTAAATGCAAGTCAATGTCATATGCCTATACAAGCAACACAATTATTAATATTAAATGGTATACATACAAATACAATAGATGCAGAAAAAGTTCAAACATATTTAGATCAAACAAGAAAATTTCAAGAACAAGTAGAAAAATTTAAAATAATGCATTTAGATCATGCAGAATATTCATGTTTAAAAGCAATAATTCTTTTTACGCCAGGTAGATAAAAAATTTATGAAAAAAACATTCATAAAAGAAAAAACTTTGTTTTTATTTTTTTATTTTAGATGCACCGGGTTTATCTGATCCAGGACATATTGATAATTTACAAGAAAAATCTGTTCTTGCTTTAGAAGAATATATTAAAAGTCAATATCCATCACATATGAATCGTTTCGGTAAATTACTTCTTCGTTTACCATCATTAAAATTAGTTAGTTCACATGTTATAAAAGAAATCTTTTTTGTACGCTTGGTTGGTAAAACACCAATTGAATCACTTATACGAGATATGTTGTTAACAAATAATACATTTCCAAATGGAACAGTTTCAACAACAACAACAACAACAGCATCAACATCATCATCAACAACAACGCCTGCTTTTAATATTAATTCAACTCAAGTATCAAATCAATATTCAACATTTCCACAGTAATAGAAAACTATTTTTATTTTGACTAGAGAAGAAGTTTTTTTTTTTTTTGTAAAGCAAATGAATTATTCGTAAAAGTTTCAATTGGCAGACGTCTCCTTCTTTTTCTTCTTTTTTTTTTTCTTTTTTTTTTTTTGTTTTGTCATATCAGAAATAAAAATCTATCTCTATATAAATATATATATATATATATATATGTTAGCAATATGGCATCTGCTATTTCAATCGAATGAGTTAAACAATTGTCAAAAGGCGTTCACCCGGAAGTGATCTTTTCTCTTTCTTAGATTGAAATTGACAGGAAAAATCGATTTAATTATATTTGATCCGGTTTTAATATTAATAATTGATTAGATCTTTTGAGAAAAAAATTGTCTTTTTTTTGTTATTATCAGAATGTCTAAATCAAGATTAGAATAATCAAGTCTGAATTAGGATTAAAAAAATATGATTATTGGACAAGAAAAAACGAATAAATAATGAAAATAATGTTTACTAAAGAAAAATACTAAGATCTTAAACAATTGATGAAATATAAAGTAAATATTTCCTTTTATTTGAGATCGTAATAACTTAGATATTGATTCATCTTGAGATTAGATTTTGGACTTGATAATCATAAGATTTTTTAATTGACATCATTCATTTATTAGAACGTATTGTTCTGGTCTAATGGAGCGTCTATTTGCAAATCTTTAAGTAGACTTAACAGGTGATCATAACAAAGCTGTCATATTAATATATTTATTGCAAAAGTTGTAGACTAGTCATCATAGTTTTTGCTTATTTGTTTTTCCTTCGAGACGTCATTCTCAATAACAAGCGAAGAAGTGATTGTGATTTGAAAAGTTATTATTTGGTAAGAAACAATTTTCTACGACTCCAATAGAAATTGTGGATACCATTCCTAAACCTGTACACAGCAGGATAAATTAGCGAAATATTGCATATCAACTTCTGAAGGAAAGAATATTGAAAAGAGCACAGCAATTAATAAAATATATCGATGTCTAACAAAAATTTCAGAATATTTTCACACATTACTCGTTCAGTTTATGTATTAACAATTCTATTTTTATTTTCGTTATGTTTTGCAAACATCTCAATAAAATTGAGAATATTTATCTACCATATCAGGTAAAATTTAAAAGTATTTTATTATTATAAAATATTTCTAATGAATGGTCATAACATAACATTGATTTTTACTCTGTTGAGTTGAATTCAATATAATGGTTTGTAAATTTAGGCGAGTCAAAGAAACACAGTTACTCTGTTTCGACGAAGGCTAAATATAAAGACTACATTAAATCTTGCAAACAATATATTTCAAAATATTTAACTATTATTCTAGAAAATAATATAGTAGACAATTTCTCTACTGGTCCTTTATCACATTTACTTTCAGCATTCAATCTAAGCATTTACTAACTTGAATCTTCTCATAATCTATCACAAAATTCATGTAGATTATTGAACCTAGATGCTTGTCACATCACATTTCGCGGTAATGGAGTGAGTGACAAAGTATGCAACATCCAGTTTATACATTAGAAAATAACACAGTGAGGGTAGTCTTTACTCATTTATTTCATAGTTATTTACAGCATTGAGTCTTTCGTTATATATCAGACTGATGAATTGCATAATATGCCGACGAAATGACGATTATGTTTTCAAATATTCAACATTCTCTAAATTATTCTTAATACAATAAAATCTATTAAATGATATTCTGCAAGTATTGTAATGAAGCATTATCGTATAAGTGAGAAATCTTTATTTTTCGAAATATTTTGAAGTACACTCCTCCTTGCAACACTGAATGAAACCATTCATAAACATTATCGATTTATTGCGCCATCTATGATAATAAAGATCTATCATTCAAATTGAAAGTTTAGGAAATAATCAAAAAGAAAACTCTTTTTAATTATCATAAGTTTATTCAATTGATTATCTTCTCAAAAAAGTTCAATTAGATAGAGGCAATTACTCATCAAACCAATCAAAATAATTTCATTGCATTCATTCATTCATCTTTTGTCTGTTTGCTTAAACTTTCTCAATTTTACCATCAAATTTTTATCTAGATGAAGTTATATAATTTAACTTTACAACGACCCGGTGGTATAACTCATGTCATTCATGGAAATTTTTCTGGTCCTAAACAACAGGAAATAATTGTTTCACGTGGTTGTGTTCTTGAAGTTCTTAAGCCTGATCCAAGTACAGGTAAAATTCATACATTATTGACATGTAACGTATTCGGTATAATACGTGCACTTCATCCTATTCGTTTAACTGGTAGTAATCGAGGTATGCATAATTAATTGATAATCATTTTTTGTTTCTAAAAAAAATTTTTTTTTTTATGTCGTGTGTAGATTATATTGTCATTGGTAGTGATTCAGGTCGAATACTTATTCTCGAATATAATGGACAAAAAAATACATTAGAAAAGGCAAGAAACGTTTTTATTAAAAAAAAAAAGTTTTTGAGAAACTTTTCTTCAGTTAGGTACATCAAGAAACATTCGGTAAATCAGGTTGTCGAAGAATTGTACCTGGACAATATTTAGCTATTGATCCAAAAGGACGTGCCGTACTTATTAGTAAATATTGAATTTTCATGGTATATATATTTGAATAATAAATCATTTCTTTTCAGGTGCCATTGAAAAACAAAAATTAGTTTATATACTTAATCGTGATGCACAAGCACGTTTAACAATCTCATCACCATTGGAAGCACATAAAGCAAATACAATAACATTTCATACAGTTGGTGTTGATGTTGGATTTGAAAATCCGGTATTTGCTTGTTTAGAAGTTGATTATGAGGTTTGAATTTTACATTCCATATTTTGTTTGTTTTGATAAACAAAAAATTATGTTTTTTAGGAATGTGATAATGATCCAACGGGTCAAGCAGCAAAAGATATTAAACAATCATTAACATTTTATGAACTTGATTTAGGTCTTAATCATGTTGTACGAAAATATTCAGAACCATTAGAAAAATTTGCTAATTTACTTATAACTGTACCTGGTGGTACGGAAGGACCAAGTGGTGTACTTGTATGTTCAGAAAATTATATTACATTCAAAAATTTTGGTGCTCAACCAGATATTCGCTGTCCAATACCAAGACGTCGAGTAAGAATATTTAATAATAAAAAACAAATTGTGTTTTTTTTAATGAAGTTTTTGTTTATTTCAAAATTAGAATGAAATTGATGATCGAGAACGTACTATGATTATTGTTGCAACAGCAACACATAAAACAAAAAATATGTTCTTTTTTCTTGTTCAAACTGAACAAGGTGATATATTTAAAATTACACTTACTCATGATGCAGATATGGGAATGGTAAGAAGATCTCTTAATGTTTGTTGACTACATTTGTTAAGGTACCTCTTTAAAGAAAACCATTAAGAAAACTTTTCTTCGAATGATGCTAATTTTGTAAAATCGACCAAACTATTACATAGGTTCAATATTTTCAAGAGAAAATAAACGCATATCTCAATTTAATTGAAGTACTCATTAATAAAGTTTGAACTCAATCGATCTTACCGCGTACGAAAAAAGAGTGAGAGAACCTGAATTCTTTGTGAAAATCGCAAAGAAAGTTGTACTTTTCGATTTTTTAGCATAGCATTGAAGTTTTTAAGTGAAGAAAAAGTGGTTTTGCCTTCTTTAAATGTACTTATTAGATAGAATGTAGTCAAATCTACATATCGAACATAAAAAATGAATCTCCTTAAGTTTAGTTTTTCTTTTTATATAAAAATGCATTTGTATAAATAAATGATCACTTTTTGAGACTATAGAGTCAATGGTATAGAATAATAGCTCAGAGAGAATTTTAGATTGTTAAATGAGATATTTCTGACTCTTATTTATTGAATATCTTTGAAAAACGTTATGATATAAGGCTGAAAATTTCATGAAATTTAAATATACCTGACATAAGATCGATTTTTGAGGTGGTTTAATAAAAGCGGCATATGATGATTTTCATTTTGAACGTGTTGCCATATGATTTTATTGATTATAATAATGAATTTTCCCTGTCTGATGCTGCTTATTAAATAAAAGTTAAATTAATAAGACATATCATGCTTAAGAATGAATTACCACAACGTTTTAAGTGTACTTCGATTAATAATAGTATACTTCTTGTCAGAAGCCGAAATTTTTAAACAATCTGAATAACGTTTAGTAATCTAATTATGAGTGAAGTTTCAGCAAAAGAAAACATGTTTTGTGTTTTTTAGAAATTTCTATGCTATTATCTGAATACTTATTTTTTAGGTAACAGAAATCCGTTTAAAATATTTCGATACTGTACCTGTTGCTTCGGCAATGTGTGTTCTTCGAACTGGTTTTCTTTTTATTGCATCTGAATTCAGTAATCAGTAAGTAATTATAAGAGCAGATGATTTTTTTTGTAATTAATGTTTGTTTTTCGTTGTATTAAATAGTTATCTTTATCAAATAACTCAATTAGGTGATGCTGATGATGAACCTGAATTTAGTTCATCTGAACGACTTGAAGAAGAAGATACATTTTTTTTTGTACCACGTAAATTAAAAAATCTAATATTAGTCGATGAAATGGATAGTTTATCACCTATAACTGCTTGTCATATTGCTGATCTTGCAAATGAAGATACACCACAAATTTATGTAACATGTGGTCGTGGACCTCGATCAACACTTCGAATTCTTCGTCATGGTTTAGAAGTAAAGAAAATAACAAAAAAAATCTTTTGCACAAAAAAAAGAATTTTATTTTTCTAGGTAACTGAAATGGCTGTTTCAGAATTACCTGGTAATCCCGATGCTGTTTGGACTGTAAAAAGACGAGCTGATGGTAAATAGAAATGTCTTTAGATAAAATTGATTTTTTTTTCTTTTCTTTTTGTTTTTAGATCCATATGATGCATATATTGTTGTTTCATTTATTAATGCTACATTAGTTTTATCAATTGGTGAAACTGTTGAAGAAGTTACTGATTCCGGTTTTCTTGGTACAACACCAACATTATCATGTAGTCAATTAGGTGATGATTCATTACTTCAGGTTTGTATTATAATTATTGATTCAAATGGGTTTGTGAGATTTCTTTTTTGTTTATTAGATTTATCGTGAAGGTATTCGACATATTCGAGCTGATAAACGTGTTAATGAATGGCGTGCACCAGGAAAAAGAACAATTACTAAAGCAGCTGTTAATCAACGACAAGTTGTTATTGGTTTAACTGGTGGTGAACTTGTTTATTTTGAAATGGATGCTGTATGATTAAGAAAAAAAACTATATATTCATTGATTCGTTTTTTTGTTTTAGACCGGTCAATTGAATGAATATACTGAAAGAAAAGAAATGCCAGGTGATATTATTTGTATGGCTTTAGGTTCAGTACCTGAAGGTGAACAACGTTCACGTTTTCTTGCTGTTGGACTTTCAGATCGTACCGTTCGAATTATATCACTTGATCCTCAAGTTAGTAGGAAAAAAATAGAACAAATTGAAAAATCTATGTTTTTTTTTGTGTGTAATTAATAGGATTGTTTAAATCGATTGAGTATGCAAGCATTACCAGAGGCACCTGAATCTTTATGTATCGTTGAAATGAAAACAACTGAAGGTGGTGTTATTGTTGATACAACTAGTGGTCGTGAACAACAAGTCGGACCAACTGGCACCTCATTTTTAAATATTGGTTTACAAGTAAGAAGATAATAATTTTGTAAATGAAATCTATCGGATATCGTTTGTGTTTTTTCTTCAGAATGGTGTACTTCTAAGAAGTGTTCTCGATTCAGTCACAGGTGATATGTCGGATACTAGGACGCGTTATATTGGTTCAAAGCCAGTGAAATTATTTCGAATTTTAATGCAAGGAAATGAAGCTGTAAGTATAATCTAAAGCAATTTTGACATTGATCTCTCAATTTTAAGACTTTCGTCTCTTTTTCTCTCACAGAAAAAAAAATCGATTTTTCTAAACAAAGACACTTTATGAGAAAAATATATAAGCATAACCCGTTCGGTGTCTAGTTTTTAAAAAGTTTCTTGAGAAATCATCATGAGTGTTTCTAGAGCTCTCCAGAGAAAGACCAATGTCATATTGATACAAAAATTACAAGCGTAGTTGTGATTAAAGCCCTTATCCATAGCCCAACATGTGGCTAGAAGATCACTTGATAAGACTCTAGATAAATTTTGAATTAATACGTAATCGAACAATGTTTGATACTCATTTCAGAAAGTTCTCGAGGTAAATATGTAAAGAAAAATGCCAAAATCAGTTTTCGCATAAATTGTTGAATTCTAAACAAATTTCTTTTGGGTAGTGTTCGTTCTTTTTATTTGATCGTCTGTGTCAAATCAATTATCGGTTTTCTAGAACATTATCATAAAACTTGTTAAATTCTATTCTGTAATAGGTATTAGCTATGTCAAGTCGTACATGGCTTAGTTATACGTATCAAGGTCGTTTTCATTTAACACCCTTATCTTATGAATCTCTTGAACATGCATCGGGTTTTGCATCTGAACAATGTCCAGAAGGTATTGTTGCTATAGCTGGTAATACACTTCGGTAAGTGAAATAAGAAAATATGTTCTTTTTCTTTTTTAAGAATTAAATTTTTTTTTCTTATAGAATTTTAACATTAGAAAAACTTGGTGCAATATTTAATCAAGAAATTCGTAAACTTAAATTGACACCACGTCGTTTTATAATTCATCCTGAAATGAATTGGCTTTATTTAATTGAATCTGATCATGCATCATATACAGAAATAAGTAAACAACAAAATCGTGAACAAATAGGAAAAGTTTGTTTCTTTATAAGAATATATTTATTATCGAAAAAAAGAACGAGAATTTTATTATTTTTTTTTAAGGAAATGATTGATGCAGCTGATGATGCAGATAAAGAAGCTGTACGTGAAGTAGCTAATGCAATGTTATCAGAAAAACTTCCTGAAGAACTATTTGGTGCACCAAAAGCAGCTAATGGTATGTGGGCAGCACAATTACGTGTTATGGATCCAATTAGTGGTGATACAAAATTTGTTTATGAATTTGACCAAAATGAATCAGCTGTTTGGTAAGAGAAATTTTCATTTGTAAATTTTGTATTTATCGTCTTTTTTTCTGTTCCAGTTTAAGTTTAATGCGTTTTGATACTCGACCAGCAGATACATTTTTATTAGTTGGTGTTGCACGTGATCTTACTCTTTCACCACGTTCACATCTGGGTGGAATGATATATTGTTTTCTTGTATTAGAGAATGGCGAACGACTTCATTTTATTCATAGAACTGTAGTAGATGAAATTCCAAGTATGAAAGAAAAAAATTTATTTATAATAAAATATAAGTTTTCTTTTGTAGCGGCTATATGTCCATTTCTTGGACGAGCTTTAGTTGGTGTTGGATCTTGTTTACGTATTTATGAAATTGGCAAAAAGAAATTACTTAAAAAATGTGAAAATAAAGTAAGTAAAATGAAGTTTGTTTTTTAAATTATGTCTTCTGTACAACGAAACTCAATATTTTTTTTTAAATGAAATATTGAAATCGTACGGAAGAAAATTAATAGAAATGATTTTAGCTCGTTAAATGTTTTCGTACATCTTGACGTGTATAAATCATTTACATTATATTCCATTTGATAGATACGATCAACGATAAGATATTGATAAATGTGTTTGTAATGACAGTATTTTTGCTTGTTATTTTTACTTCTTACTTTGAATAAAAATATAGAAATATCATGTTTCAAGCAAAATTTTTCCCAAGTTGATCTTTAAATTAACTAGTAAACTTCAAATATTCTATATAGGCATTTGTATTCAATATACCATCTAGTGCCCATGTAGAAAAAAAAAGTTGTGCGAAAAATCGTTTATAATCACATGACATTGATTAAAAATGACTTTTTTCCGCATAATTTCGAATCAATTTATATCAAAAAATAATGAGGATAATGAGTGAAATTTTGATATGCTTGATTAGCTTTTGATTACAATCGATTAATAAGCGATTCTTTTTTTGGTGCGATTTTTATATAATTATTTTTTTTTACATGGATGAAGGAAAGTAGTAACATTACCTTGTGAAACAGAATCAAAACGAAAGGTTAACCTACAGGGGTGAAAGTTTGAATTCCGTGCACAGACTGCATATGAATAAAGTCTCGTTATAATATATAAACTATTTACTAATTGCATTTCTGAAGGATTGAGCAAAATGATGGTGAAGCAATATGTTTCGAACTATATAAAATAAAACAAGTTCACTATGATTAGCAGCTTCGACAGTCTAAAACCTTTTTCGTCATAGATTTTCTCTTCACTTTCACTGTTACATTGTGTAAATTAAAACGTCGCAAAAAAGGGTTTTTTTGCCATTTATCTACTTTTTCATAGCAGCTATATTGTGTTTTACATTTTAATCTCTCAAGTTTTGAAGTATACTTCAATCAAAATCTAAAATTTGATGTTTATTTCATTTTATAGTAGGATAGGACATAATAATAATAAATATATATATATGCATTATTTAGAACATTCCAAATCAAATAGTTACGATACATTCATTGGGTAATCGTATATTTGTAACTGATGTACAAGAAAGTATGCATATTCTTCGTTATAAAACAATGGAAAATCAATTAGTTGTATTTGCTGATGATACATGTCCACGTTTTACTATTGCTTGTTGTTTATTAGATTATAGTACTGTATGTGTAACTGATAAATTTGGTAATATTGCTATTGTAAGTAATGATTTCCTTTTGAAATATTTGTTTTTTTCTGGCATCTACTTTTTTAGTTACGTGTTCCTGTTGATGCAAATGATGATGTTGAAATTGATCCAACGGGAAGTAAAGGTTTATGGGATCGAGGTCTATTAAATGGAGCATCAAATAAAGTATTTTCTTTTTCTTTATTTGAATCAATTTTCTAAAATAAATATTTATTTTAGTGTGATTTACTTGCTCATTTCTATGTTGGAGAAATGGTTACATCTGTTCAACGAGCAACATTAATTCCTGGTGGATCAGAATCTCTGGTTTATACGACATTATCAGGTTCAATAGGTGTACTTATACCATTTGCATCAAATGAGGTACAACAGAAAAATTTAGAAATGTGTGAAATGATGACTAAAAATTAGTCGTTTACAATTCGGATAATCAATGACGAAAATTTCTTTTTATTTATGTCTGATCACACATTAAACGCTTTTATTTGACAAGATTATTTCGAGAATCATGTTGTTATTCTTTTTTTTCTTATAGGATTATGATTTTTTTCAACATCTTGAAATGCATATGCGAGCTGAATATCAAACATTAGTTGGTAGAGATCATCTTGCTTTTCGATCATATTATTATCCAGTTAAGGTAAAGAAAGAAGACGATGATTGTGAATTAGTTTTTAGTAGAATAAATTCATTGAAGCAATACTGGAAAAGTAGTATAGGAAAACTCAAGAATAATAACCATGAGAACACGTTGACCCTTTCTTTAAAAGGGTTATTTCAAACTTAAGTCATTAATATTTATTTTCCTTTCTTAATCATGACTAGTGGAAAAAAAAGATAACCAGATGTAGTATTAATATTTATTTCCCGATTTCAAAAAAAAAAGAAAAGAAAGAAAGATTTCACTCAAAAAACAAGAATTACTAAAGAGAAGAAGATCAAATGTAAATAAAATGTTCTCCTTTGTTGTTTTAGAACGTCCTTGATGGCGATCTTTGTGAACAATATAATCACCTTGATATAAATAAACAGAAAATGATTGCCGAAGGTCTTGATCGAACAACAAGCGAAGTCGCTAAGAAACTTGAAGATATTCGTACACGCTTTGCTTTCTAGTCAATAGCAATCGTCGGCAAAAATCAAACAAAAAAAAACTTTTGTTCTTGTGTTCTTCTTCTCATTCTGTATTAATGTTTGTACTCATAAATGTTGTTCATATAGGTAATCCTTGTTTGAATATTTGATTTGAAACGAAACAAAAAAAAAACACGCAAAACAAATTTAACTGACTTAAACCATATCTTAATAAAGAAAAAAAAATAATGAATGAATAAATAAATAAATAAATAAATTATGCATAAGAATCAAAAAAATAACCAAATCGATAACCCATATTAACAACACTTCGTGGCATACCAACTGCATTTAAACCAGAAGCAATAAAACCACTAAGACCAGAATTCACTATTGATGGTCTATTGTACATTGGTAAATAATTTACTCTATCATGCCTCGGTGAATAAAATCGTCCATGATGATAATTACGAGTTGATGCAGCAACATAATTATTCATATTTCTTGCAACATTAGCAAAATGATTTCGCATATTTCGATTCATACCTGTTTCTATATCTATTGATGTAATGAACGAACTTCGATGAATGAATAACTAAATATATGTTAAACTAATGCTTGTTTTTATTCGTATGAGGTTTGCTGTCGATTAAACGATTAATTAGATGAATAAAAAATATATGCGATCGAAAGAGGAAAAACATCCAGGTATTTAACCGCATGATTTGCATACTGACATGTTTCCAATCATCCGTAACCGATTGTATTCTATGGTAAGAATGTTCTTCATGTCTGGCCTTGTACTCTTCAGCAGTATCTGGGTAATTAAACATTGCTATGCACATTGTCATAATACAAGCAAATGTCCGCAAACAAACCACGAAAGCAAAAGAAAGAAAAGCATTTGATTTTATCTATCTAGTTTGTAGATGCTTTTCTCCATGGATTGTAAACAAATTACAAGGCAGTATTGGATATTTTTTTTTTTTGATTGATCGGACAAAACCTATGAATATAGTGAAAAAAATATAACCTTGATTTGGATAGTATTCTTTATTATTCGTTTGTTGTTCTATTTTCTTGGCAGTATGGGATAGAAAATTAATCATAGTTGTACTATTAACAAGAACTAAAGCATAGTTTCTTATCTAATTCAAAACTTTTAGGTTTCATTCTTTTAAATATCGAAAATCTGTCTTATGCATTGACAGCAGATCATTTCATTTATCTAGAAATGAATATTCTGCTTTAGTCTGGATGTTGAAACCTTGTTCAAATGTTTTTATTTTGAATTAATCGCTTCTTTTTTTGTCAAAAGATAATTGGATCGTACTAAGGAATTCAAGACTTCTATATAAAAAAAACTATTTCCATTGTTCAGGTTAAGTTTTCTTCTTTAGAGAAGAAGCTATGATTGAATATCAAGATTGATCAATGCAAGAATATCGAATTTTTTTTTCTAAATTTAAGTACTTGATATTTTAATAACAACGATGGATGAACATGAATTTCTAATTCAATTGAATAATTCAATATGACAACAGCAGAAAAAAAGAAATCCTGTTGCCAACGTCGATAAAATGAAGATGCATCATATACAATTACTATTGACAAATGCCAACAAAAAAAATCCCAAATGTCGAATTTATACTGAATAATATTGAAAAAAATCTTTTGTTCTGTCTGACATCTTCCTATGTAAACTGATCTTTTACTTCAGTTTTGCTTTTGTTTAAGATTAATATTTCACTTTGATTGAAAAAGATTTCTATGTTTATATTATATCAATGATGTTATAATAAAAATCTTTCATTTAGAACTTTTGCTTGTTTTTAGACAATGTACGTTTCTTTTATTAGTATTGATCGACTAACAAGATAGCGTGAATTTGTTTTAGGTGAATAGACAAGAAACCTTAGAGGTGAACAAAAGGACAAATTTTTCTTTTCGTTAGAATTGTAAATGATAGAATGTGATAGTTTTGATCTAACTGCAATAAATGAGAAACGGAATAGAAGAAAATGTTAGTAGCTACAATAAAAAACAAAACTAAATTGCTATCGTTTTAAGTCTTATGAAGTATGAAAACGTAAGTCTAGGAAAAATACAAAATTGATTTAATAGATTTGAGTTTCTTATAAGATTATATTATTTTTCTTTTTGATTACTTGAGTTTTGCAGGAGTAAAGTGTCAACATAGTTTGAATATGAGCGAATTAAATAATTTATTCTATGTTCGATTTCTCATTTGGTATTTGTGCCAGCTTTTTTCTCTTTCTTTTTTTCTTCTCGAGCGATAACACAACTGCCCCATTTTTGTCTCATTCTGTGTAGTACCGCTGTTCCATGAGGTTGTATTTCTGCTTATTTTATAAATGTGAGCAGGGCGTACAGACAAAGCAGCGCTAAATAAGAATAATCGTTAGCTGTATTAAGGGTAGAAGCGGTGAATGAAGAATAAGAGAAGAAGATGAAAAAAAAAGGCGAAGACACAGAAACAGGGAAAAAAGTAATTTTGCTTTCTCTATCATCTAGCCTTTTTCTCGCACATCTTTTCTATTGACTTCAAATTTTTAACGAGAGGTAAGACACATCTCGTGTTAATCTTGACAAGAACTTATATTTTCTATGACGACCGACATTTCATTGCTAAAAATGAGTAACCAGATGAATTTTATCAAATCAAAAGATAGAGAAAATATGAATCTGAATGCATCAGTCATAAAATAAACAAAACACTTTTATCCGCCTATATTCACAATATTTCTGGTATTTTGTATCGAAAAGAACTTGACGGAAATACACTTGCCTTTCATCTTCTTCTTTTGTAACCGATAGCAGCGGCCACTGTTGATTGAAGTCATGAAATGTTTAACTTATAAATTCACATCGAGTCTTTTCTTTTAGACCTTCTAAATTCTATAAGTTAAACAAGTATTAATAGAAATATATATGCGACAAAAAGAAAACAATTAAATAACAATCGATCATGATTATACTCAAATTCAAGTATGTATTACGATTATAAGAAGAAAATGATTTTTTCTTGTTTTTGCGTATTGTATTTGTGATCTTTTCATGGATTCGATTTATTAAAGTTTAAAAACGTCTTTATCTAAACATGCAAATAACATCTACAAACATTTTATTGCTTCATTGTTCTATATTGAATAGTAAAGGCAGAAGATTTGTGTTTGCATGCATATTACACAATTTTATTTGGTTATTCATTCGATTTCATTCACGTCTATGTTTTTTCTCTTGCTGTTTCCTATGCATACACAAGAACTCTATGAATAAATGTGTGTAGAATAAAAAAAAAAACAGATATTACTTATTGTTATCAATTAAATATAATTTGAACATGTCGAAAACGCAAAATAGTACAGACGAAGATGATGTTAGCATATTTTTATGCTTATGATTAATATTACAAAATAAGCTTTTTTTTCCTTCTGTTCTTTCATCTAGAACTGTCAATGTTTTCAGATGGTCGATCATTTTTGCCAGTAAGTCTTCATATATTCTTGTAGATAAAATAATTTATTATTCTATCATAGTTTCATTTTTACTCATCTATATATCAGTAACTCAATTATCTAAAGCTAGTTTATATGGTATATTTAATATTTTTACAGTTGATTTTAATGATGATTCATATAAAAATTTCCATGATAATAATAATAATATAAATCGTACAGATGAAAGTCACATATTACTTGAAAATTTTTCTCAATATGAATTTGAATTATTAAATACTCCACTAAAAATATTTTTCGTTCAAACATCTGAGAATGAAGACATTCTATCTCGACATGCTTGCTCAATTGAATCAGCTGCACGTTTACATACAAATGGTCTTATATTTGTTTTTATGCGTAGTCAATATATTCATTTAAAAAAAGGTTCATTCAATCGTTTACGTACATATGCAAATATACGTTTTGTTCATTTTAATGAATATGATATCTATTCAGGTACAATATTATCTCGATTAAATGAAACTAAACGTACACAGTTTATCCGTTATTTTGCTATATCACATATGAGTGATTTTATTCGTACAGCACTGTTATATAAATATGGTGGAATATATTTTGATCTTGATGTAATTCCATTAAAAACATTTTCGTTATTTTCAAATACGGTTGCACTTGAATCAAGTGACAGTGTTAATGTAGCTGTGTTAGTATTTGAAAAACAACATATAGCATTAGATATACAAATGGATATTCAATTAACGTCAGTTAATACACAATTTAATGCTTTTTGTTGGAATTGTGTTGGACCATCAGCATTATCCGATGCTTTAAAACGTGTTTGTGACGATAAAAAATTATCTATACATTCAAAAGATAAATGTCAACAAATTGATATTCAACCATCATTTGTTTTTTATCCGATAGCTTATCAAGTAAAAATTTTTCTTTAAAAAAGAAAACTAATTTCGATTGCTTTTTTTTCTATTAGAAAATTCCACAATTTTTCCGTCGCTCAAAACTCTTCGATGATATCAATTATTTAGTAAAAAATTCAAGTATTTATTCCATACATTATTTTCATCATATGACAATGAATTTACCTGTTGAAAATCTTTCATCATTTGCTCGTATAGCACAAATTTATTGTCCACATGTATATGAAGAATTAATTGATCGAAAAGAATTTACTTTAAAAAGAACTCAAACATCAAAATATTTATATACCAATTTAAATATCCTTTTATTTTGTTTAAGTATTTCCTTCTTATCTATTTTAATACTTTTCTTGGCTGGTACTCTTTTATCATATTTAACTTCAATACGTGTTGTTATACTTGAATTACAACATAGATTTAATATAACTATTTGAAAAATTTTATTTGCAAAGGTGATGAAAATATAAAATGAGTCTATGTCAGATGTTTATTATTTGTTGTAATTGTTTCTTTTTTTTTATAATAAAATGATTGAACAGTGATGTCGTCTTTTGTTTTCAAGGTATTAATGAGACATTTTGTATATATTAAACATCGTAATAGGACAAACTAAAGCTTCAGAAATTTGCATTCCATTACCTCTATCTAGCATGAGCATTTTAAACAATACATGTCAAGATAACTCATCTTGTGAAAAAGAACAATTATTTATTAGATGGACTCAAAATTCGACTTATACTAATTTACTGGTTTCAAACATTTAAAATAAACAAGACACTCTAAAATGACAAAAAGACAATCATGAAAGCTTCAAAGAACTACCATTTATAGGTGATTAGTTAGATAGACAGTATACTCACTCTAATAAATATAACCTTTTTCTTCAAACTTTAAACTTTTACAAATATTTTCTATAAGAAAGAGTTTCAATCTTCCGTTAAACTCTTGACAGTTTATGTGAACACATGAGCTACTCATGAACTTTTAATGACAATAAATACCGAAAGATTTATTGAATAATCTGCAATTTATCTACATTTTATAGTCATCTGTGTTTTCATTATTATTTGACTATGTGGTTTGAAGACCATCATATGAACGATTATAAAAGCAAATGTTTATTTTAGCTTGCATAAAATATTATACTTTCATAAAAGTGATTAGAATGCATTAATGTATTTTAAAGCAAATATATAGAATATTAACAATATCTATGTCAGAGGAGCAGTTAATCAACGTGCAAGGTTAATACTGAATTTGTAGTCTTATGAGCTTTTATGTTCACCGATAGATAGCAAGAGAGAGAAAGAGAGCAATGGAGATATAGTGATTTAGAGGAAAATATATTCGGTCCGATCTGACCGGCTCAGACAGGTACCGGGCAGGATAAAAACTTTACTGTTGCAAGTCTAACAAGAAACTGCTGTTTTGTTCAAACCTTTTGATGTTTCACATTTTGAGTCGCGATGTAGTTGTTTACAGGCCTGCCACCTCTTCTGCTTTTAGCAGAAAAACTCTGCTTTTTGAAGATTTTTCTGTCTTTTTTCTGTCGTGTCTGCTTTTTGAGAATTTTTCTGCTTTTTTTTAATACTGCGAAATTTATATTTTTAATCAACATTTTTCATCTCACAGATCACTTTTTATGATTATAAAAAAGCCCTTATCAATAGTTACTAATCCATGTCCTCAAAATCGCCTCACTTTTGACGGTTCTCCGCAATTATATAAAAATTGCCGATTAATCGGTAGCATTTGTTAATTATGTCGTCGAA
>CAJNSZ010000001.1:802996-1097060 GCA_905329745.1 Rotaria sp. Silwood2 | reverse complement strand
ATGATTTTTAACGATCGAGATTGTATAACAACGGTTATAACTAACATTTAGTTCATATATCAAAAAACATAACGCTAAGCTATTCTGTTAGTGCTTCTATACCATCACCAAGAGAGAGAAAATGTGTTAAGATACAGGTAAGGACGAAGACGTCATATGGTAATATGAAGGGTATAATAATAACATAACAAGTATTACCTTGGGTTATTACAATGGGTATGCATATTCTCTAGCACGAGGCGAGTGAAATGTTGGTATGAACTTGTGAATCCTTTCTTCTTTTACCATCACATCCATGTTGTATAACTTTGATTGTTTCACTGATAGTATTGTTCTCATAGTTTTCAACTGAATAAAGACGCATAGATATTTATTTATTAAGCATCCTCATTCAAAATATGACTTTCTGATTGTTGATTGTCTCAGTAAGCTAGACAATGGATACAACAACAAAAAAAGCATTATCCACATCTTTGAACATCTATCATCAGAATATAGATTCGACTTTTCTTTTACGAATAAATTTTCTCAGATAAAGACATTATTTCACAAGTAATGATAGAAAAGAAGATGCTCGAGCTTAATTAAAATAATTCCATTGTGCTTCATACGTTCGTGCTCCGGAGATTACTCTGTAATCCGTTTCAGCAGATGTAAGACGAATTTAGTTTTAACCAGTAGACGTTGTGTGGCCATTTATCTGGAAAATTTGCCTGAGTAAGTCGTTTACAGGTGTCCGAAGTTGCATAATACTTACGATTGGTCAGAAAATTGTAGATATTAAACGCACGCTCTTTATCAAAAGCAATTATAGCCCATTCCATGAAAATTACAGGGATATCTATATAATCGAAAACTTGTTTTCCACTTTCGAAGATGTGATATTCAGATCCTTCAATATCTGCCTTGAGAAGAAAAGAACGAATCTTTGTTTGCTTTATTATTGGTAATAAGTCATCAAATCGTATGGTTTTAACTAGATAAGGATTATCAGATGATTTGTTTGTTGGGAGCGAATAACGTATTGTCTGACCTCCAATATTTGTAGGATCGACAGATAAGTCTAGATAAACTCCCAATTCAGAATACAAAGCATTCCCAATAAGTATGACATTCTTGCGAACGTTTTCAATCTGAACGGCCTTAGTAATTCTTATATAATTTGGTTTGAAACATTCGACTGCTATGACAAAACGATTCATTGCTGCAGCAAACATCGTGTATGTACCAATATTAGCACCAATATCAATCAAACCAAGATCGGGATTTTTCAAGAGAAGGCGAAAAAGCAAATGAATCTCTCCTTCTTCAAAAATAGCATTTCTATAATAGTAAGAGCTTACAGTGTCTGTAATGTTATATACGCATATTGTAGTTCTTATTATTTGGAAAATTTGTTTTGTCTTGAAACAAGAAATGTTTTCTACGATAGGATCGTCCAAATTAATGATGTTTACTCCGTATGGCGTCATTATAAACGATTGTTGTGCATTGTATGATTTACATCGAATAAAACTCAACCCATTATGATCCATGCTGTATTTTAAGAGGCACAAGGTAATGAACATAATTCCAACTCCAACAATCAAAATGACATAAGTGGGAATGCGTGTTCTTAAAGATGATATTACCAAATGCAGCGTATAACGCATTTTAGTTTAAGCGTGTGATACGATGCAATAGAGTTGTTATTTGCTTGAATTCAATGAGGACATTACCGTTTTCAATCTGAATAGTATTAGAAAGAAATGCAACAAAGAGGAACGCAGTGTGGAATTTTCTTCAGTACACTGTAAAAATATCTGTAGAATAATAAACCTTTGAAAGGTTTTATGAAAATGCAATATATAAAAAAACCTTTTTTTAACGTTCATAAATTCTTCGTAAACCTTTCATAAACTCTTCGTAAGAAACCATGAATTTCCTAATCGCTTTCAAATAATCTTGAAAGTAATTATCGAATACATATCTGAAAGTGTTCATGGCCATGATGATTCGTACCAAGCGTGTTTGAAAGGATATATGAAGCCCTATACAAGAGAGTTCAAAGTGATCACTAACCTAAACGGAGCTCCTCGGGTGGTAAATGCAAGCCTATATTGTATGGACTACACAAAATTTCAAGGGGGAAACAGCTGACTCCAGTTCCTTGGAGTCAAGTGGAGTCAAGTGGAGTCAGGTGGAGTCAAGTGGAGTCAGGTAGAGTCAAGTGGAGTCAGGTGGAGTCAAGTGGAGTCAAATGGAGTCGCGCGGAGTCACGCAAAGTCATACGGAGTCCTGGAGTCTGCTGCTTCTCTCTTAATTAATCCCTAATAGGGGTGGCACTTTAACTTTAAACTTTACAGGTTAAAGTGGTTAAAGTTTAAAGTAGTACTTTAACTTTAACTTTAAAAAATTTAAAGTTAAAGTAAATGTTTCACTATAAAAAAAAATTTTTCTTAAAAATTCATCGAAGTGAATAAACATTTATGGAAGTCCCCATAACTCTTCATGCACTGTGAAACGGGGTTATCGATAGGCAATCATCTACTAGATATTGGGGGTACCCTTGGGTCATCAACTACTATATATTGGGGGTACCCTTGAGCCATCATATACTATATATATATTAGGGATACCCTTGGGTCATCAACTACTATATATTTGGAGTACCCTTGGATTGACATATAGTATATATTAGGGGTACCCTTGGATCATCATATACTATATATTGGGGGTACCCTTGGGTGGGGTGGCACTTGAACTTCAAACTTTAAATGTTAAAGTGGTTTAAGTGTAAAGTACTATTTTAAAATTTAACTTTAAACTTTTTAAAGTTAAAGTATAGAGTTTTGTTACGAAAACGTTTTGGTAAGAAAAGAATGAAATGTAAGAAAGGTTTAAGGAAGGAAATCAGTTTGGAGCAAGCAGAATGTGCTATTGTTAGCTCGTTTTTACGAGCTGATGTTTATTTATTTCGAAAGACATCTGACTGACTGCAAAATGTCCTTAACCACACGTACATATATATAAACATACAATGGAGAATAGAATAAAGAAAAAAAGAATAACAATTACAAAGAGATACAGAGAGAGAGAGCAAGGACCAGGAGAGGTATGAGTCACCGTTAACAGCTATCAACTTCTGAAAAGACTACACTTAGTATCTTTCTGAACTTAGCTATCATGGAGCTTCCGAGATATTGCGTGAACTTAACAGTTGATAAACTTAACCAAAGAGTAGGGTCGCCTTCATCCGTTTAGTCTTTGTTCAAAGTTATTGTGCCAATCTTATTTATCCTTGACATTGCTCCACTCGGAAAAAATGTAAGCGAAAATACTCCTTTATTTCACACCAAGATATCAGTACAGGGTGGCGCAAAAGTCACGCACCCCACAAAAAAATTGAGTATCACCGTTATGGCTTGACCAAACGGGCTTATTTTTTTTACCAAGGATAGAGGCATGTTCACAGTCAAAATTCATCCGGAAAAGATTAATGAGAACCTTTGTTAAGTATCACCATTGATCTGAAAAAGATAATTTTCCTTTTTCACAGATAAGAAAAGAAACAACATACAGGATAGCGCAAAAGTCACTTAATCGAAAAGAAAATTGAATATCTCCATTACGGCTCGAGAAAACGAGCTGATCTATTTACCAAAGGATAGAGGCATGTTCACACTCCAAATCCATATGGACGAGGTTAGCGAAAGGCTTTGTTAAGTATATTGTTTATTTTCTTATCTGCATTTACGAGAGCTCAGTAAATGTTGACTTGTCTTCTATATATAATAGATCTGGAAACCAGATATTTCGATTTAATTTTTATATTTATCGAACACTTTACAACAAGAGACTATAGGAATGATGGCCGAATTTCTTGAGAACGTCTTTCGGCTAACATGATGACGAAAAATTATTAATTTTCTACTGATGCATTTTTCATATACATTTTGTTTAACAGACGATCTGTGGCTATCTTAAAAAATATACTATACACCAAATAATGTATTGGTTGAATTAGTACGCTCCATTGACTGTAACTCTTGTGCTTTTACTTCACTCTTAATTACTTGCTGATTATGATGATATATTTTAGGTCATACAAAAGTTCAATACACATCAACAAAAGCAGTCTCGATCGGGGATAGTCATCTTAGTAGCAAATAGCCACTGGTTCCAACATTGTAAATCATTGATCGTTGTTACTGTTAGATAAAAAACACTACTTTTGAGAAGTGGCAAATTTCTCTCAAATTATGAACAAACTTGAATTAGAGAGAGATTTTTGTACCTATAATCAGTTTATCTAGATCGATAATTTTATTTCTAAATACATGCGAATATTTCAACAAGATTATGATTGTTTATAAAGCTAACTGAGCGTAAAAACATTTGAGGGGTCGATTGCAGTTTGAGATATCTTCACCAAGAAAAATGCTATGCCAAACTTTACAAAAAGTTGTGGTGTCTAAACGAGAGAATTGAGAATTCCTTACAACTATTAACATATTCAAAATTCTTGACCTCCAGGTAACATTTATCATATTAGTGTGCATTTTGAGGATAGTATGAATTTTTATAAAATATGGAATACGAGTGTTGAAAAGTAGCTTCACTTTAACTTTAACTTTAACTTATTCAAAGTAAAGTTTTAAAGTATGACTACTTCAAACTTTAAACTTCAAAGTGAAATTTTAAAATGAAGTTAAAGTGCCATCCAGAGTAATGAATACCCACTTTCTATAGCACTTGAAAGTTATCAATATTCCCATTATATAGTAGCTGATGACCGATAGGCACCCCATTATAGAGTAGTTCATGAACTATTGAGACCCACCCCTTATATAGCAGTTGATGGCTTATGGATAGTACCCTTATATCCTACTGAATGACAATTGAATACCCTTTTTACATAATAGTTGATTATCCAAGGATACCCTTATTGCATAGTAGTTGATGACCCAAGGATACCCCTAATATATAGTATATGATGACCCAAGGATAACCCTAATATATAGTAGTTGATGATCCAAGGGTACCCCTAGTATATACTATATGATGACTCAAGGGTACTTTCAATATAGAGGAGATGATTACCTACGGATGACTCTTTTTACAGTGCATGAAGATTGGCGAGTGTTTTCATAAGCGTTTATGCATTTTTATGAATTTTTAAGAAAAATTTTGTTTTTTTATAGGAAAATGTTTACTTTAACTTTAAATTTTGTAAAGTTAAAGTTTAAAGTATAATCACTTTAACTTTAAAAGTTAAAGTTAAAGTAGTGCACTTTAAACTTTAACTTTAAAATAAAGTTAAAGTGCCACCCTAATCCCTATAACAATGCAAGCGTTCAGTTTTTGGAAGTAATTCCCCAAAACAGAACACTTTTGTTCTGTTATGGGAATTATTTTCCAAAAACAGAACATTTTTGTTCTGTTTTTGGAAAATAATTCCAAGAGAGAGACTGCAGACTCCAGTCTGGCGGAGTCAAGTGGAGTCAAGTGGAGTCAGGTGGAGTCAAGTGGAGTCAAGTGGAGTCAGGTGGAGTCAAGTGGAGTCAAGTGGAGTCATGGAGTCAGCTGTTCCCCCCTTGTAAAATTTCTGTCATTTTCTGCTTTTTCAAATGATTTTCTGATTTTTGGACTTCATAAGGTGGCAGCACTGAAACTTATAATATGGAATCACCAGTAGTCAAAAGAACTAAATAAAGTTGTAAGTATATACTGAAAATTGATTATTACAATGTTTTAGTGTGATAAAAACTTGGTATTTATGAACTGTCAAAAAGATAATCCAAATTTAAATTTGTATATATTACATGAGCATTTCATGTCACTCATAGAAACAGGCTTTCTTTAAGGATACACTTCAGAATTCTTAAGATCAAAAGGTTCTTCCAGTTCTCGTGGAGATACATAGAGCATTCTTTGTTTAATGAAGATAAGAAGTCAAATGTGAAAACAGATCAGTCCATCAAGATCATCACTATTCAATAAGAATCAATGAAACAACTTAAATCAATGAAACTGATGATCCAGATCAGAGATGAGCACAAGACAGGACGGTCCTGTTGTCCTGGTGCCCGGTGCTCATCTCTAATATTTTTTTTTCTTGAAAACTATATAAAATGCATTAGTTAGAAAATATTAATTGATGATATTTGCTTTGTACAATGAAAGTAAAAGTAAAACTCACTCTTGGCATTTTACAACCTGTGAAAACGGATTTAATTGGTAGAAAAACGGCAGAAATCGTGACGCCTTGTCCTGCCGTCCGGCAAGGCAGAAAAATTAACAGGACAAAAACAGGGCAGGACAAGATTTCAATTTGTGTCCTGTCCTGGCGCCCGCCAGGATCGAGATAGCTAGCAGGACAGGAGAGAAAATCTTGTCCTGTGCTCATCTCTGATCCAGATACTTTCATATTGCTCCTTGTGATCTAGTATTCCAAGTTGAACTTCTGAAGTTTTGCTAATATGTACTCCGAATTATAGATGAAATCTATAAATGTAATATGAAATTGATTCTCCCTGGTAATTAGAAAATCATCGATGCACACATTAATTTATACTGGAAAAGCCTTGAGAGAAAAATCTTAATTCACATTTTGACTCTACCAATGCGATTTCGAAAAATGAAAAAGTACTTAATTAGAGTTTAGGTCATTTGGTCTGGAAAACTAAACAAGAGATTTTTGTGAACCGAATTTCGCATTACGGAACTAGAATATCAAAAGATGTTTCACATTTTGATTATAGTAAGCTTCAATCAAAATACACAACAGAGAAAAGCAAAGTTTTGTGAAAACATAAATTTCTGTTCTTTCAAGGATTTACTCTCAACGAAAAAATCTCGTATGAGACAACAATTCGATACACTTATTTAAGAAGGTCATATAAGAATGTGTGTGTAGGTTTATGGATAGATAGATGAACTGCACCGCTACACTTGCACTTCAACCAAACCCACATCGTGCTACATTGAAAATGTGAGTTTCACTAAGAGCGTTGTTACTATCCTCGCTCACACCTCATCCACATTGACAATATCACTCTTGTCATCATTGGAATCCTACATCCTCATCCCACTTATATCGAAAGTAAATTTCCCTGCTACGGTTTCGCTCAAATTGTAATTTCGAACAAACAATTGGCAAAAAGGGCGTTTATTAAGGAAGAAATCATAGGAAATGAAGAGAAAGCGTTGTTATTATTTTTTAAAAACATACTTAGCTGGTGTGTGTGTGTGTGTGTGTGTATGTCACCGTGAAAGACAAAATGAAAATGGATCAAATATATTCTCTGTTGAAAGTAAAAGAATTTTTCTCTCATTGCTTTTTCTTATCTATATGATAAACATCACAACCCTTTCCAAAAGAGAGAAAAATAGAAAAAACATTTCTTTTACTCGAACAAATGTCTTGAAGGTGTATGAAGTGAGATTGAGGATGCAGGATGTGGGTAACGAGAGAACTCGTTCACATCCCACACGGTTATCCAATAGAAATACCTGTGTAAGAATTGACACACAGTAGAAGAGATTACACGGCTAGTGATCTTCGAGTTTTCACTTCCGAGGCAAGAATCAGGGATTTCTTTTTCCATTCATTATATTTGATTTATGGCCCTGAAACAAATGATTTATTGACAATAAAAGGTGAATACATTATTGCTTTCTCGGCAAGCATCGATTTCAATATTCTTAATGCGCTGAAACTGACCCAAAAAAACAAAAGAGACATATGTGAAAAGTACACTTTCGCTTTCGATTAGATACAAATTCAGAACGCAATTTTTTTTAGTAATATCACTCGTATGAGATGACATCTTTTGTCCGAGTTGATAATTTGTCACAAATTTCATCTCTTGCTCTAGACGTTGTTGTTATTGTTTGTTACCCGGTAGTACTGTATTATTTGTCGTGACTCTGTTAAACCTGAACATTGTGTATGATGCATTTGTATTGCAAGATTTTTGATACTGTTTGCTACACTGTATTTCCAACGTTGGCGTATCTTTCATTATCTATGGCAGTGAATAATGTTCCCCTAATTTCCTTTCAAGTCTACTTAACTTCGACAATAGCTGATTTGCTTTGCCAATGTAGAAAGAATCAATGAAATAAAAGACTGTACTTCACTGTTCGTATGAAAATATACCGTCCATCACTTTCAGTAATGTTATCGAAAGTACGAAAGATTTTGAGTACTTTTAATATTGAAAATAGCGAAAAGAATTTTAACAGACATGGTACCAGCAGAAGTGAGATACTAAATCTTGTTCTATTCCTAGTGTTAATATTATTAAAAGTAAACTGCAAAAAGGTTAATTGTTGGGTTAATTAACAAAGTAGAATAGTAATACAGGGATATGACGTGAAAAAATAGTTAAATTTTCAAAAATAGAAAATAAATTGATTTGAAACATATTGAAATAATGATGCGCATTTTAACTGGTAAATAAAAACCGAGGAGTATGGATTGCGACTCGACTCTTGTTTTTCAGTAATAATACGATATTTTGGTTGTAGAAAGTTGCACATTGAGTAACATTTCTTCTCCACTTTATACAACACAAGACATGTTTAGTACGAAAAACATAAAACGACATAGATGTCTAATTCTCAATCACAGCTGTTTTAGTAAAAAATAATGTTGATATGAAATATTTTATTTTATTTCTAATTCAGGCAAAACACAATTTAAAAAATCATAAGGTCGTTCTGAATGTACCCAATGACCAGCATTCGGAATTCGAATAAGACGATGTGAAGGAAATAAACGTCGTATTTTAGGAATTGTTTCATCACTAAAATATAATATTTTAAGAAAACTAGATCTCAGTAAAAGGAAAATATCTCAATACTTAATATAATTTGATTTTTCTCCAGCAATAAATAACGTTTCAACATCAGTTGTTGCATTATCATATTCAGCTGGAAAGTGCATAATATCATTCATATATTCTTCAAGAGTTTCTAAATTTGCTCGCCACACAAACTGTCCACTCGATTGATCATAAGCAATGAGCATTAAAAGAAAATCACGAACATTTTTATTCTATAATAAAAACACATATATTTCATTTTTCTCTTTTAAAATTTCTAATGAAATTTGACAGTAACCTGTCGTAATGATTCAGCTGATGCTTGTAATATAATATCCATAGCACGTCTTGCTGCAGCAATATCTTTTTCACTTTGTATTCGATGTAGATTATCAAGTAAAATTGGAATATATGACGGCATCTCTACTGCAGATGCACTTATTGTTGGTGCAATATCAACTACGATCAATTTTTGTATAAGTTTCGGCTACAACTAACAAGGAAAAACAAACAACGCTACGTTTTTTCTTAAATATTTACTTTTTCTAAAGCAACAAGCATCGATGCTTTACCACCCATACTATGACCCATTAAAATTGTTTTTGGCATATTATGTTTTTCGATAATTCGAATTAAATCAGAAGCCATATCGAAATAAGTCATAGATGTTATATATGGAGAACTACCATGATTACGCATATCCACTGTTACTACCTGAATATTTGAAGAATGAAAAATATTTCAGGAAATAATGAAAATATTGAATTAGTATTATTACTTTAATATTTGCTCGATAACTAAATGCTTTTGCTAATGATCTCCAATTTGTACGAGAACCGAAAAGACCATGTCTAGAATAGGATACAAGTCGCTTATTTTCATTCAAAAAATAAAATCGTAGAACTTCAAGATCAGCTAACCGAATTACTATTGCTTTCATCTGTACAAGTAAAAATGAAGATTTAATTAACTACGAGTTTTTGAAATTTGATTTTCACGAATCAATATGTAATGAGCTGTAAGATACATAATTTACATTAGATTTTTCTTGTTGTGAATATTTTTTCAGTTTAACTCACAAAATATTTTATTCACAGAAAAAATAAATATACATACGTGATAATAAGACATCGCTCTGGATCAGTCGCTCCTCTCGGTGGATTATATACATCTTCAGCTAATGTAACTGCACTAGTTGATCTAAAATTATCCAATAGATAAACTAGTTTTCTTGCTAAAAATAAACCTACGATATATGTTGAAAACGTTGAAAACTGAATAAAATTGTTCGATTTTTCCTATTGAAAGAAATCAATCTTGAACAACATTTCAAATACTTATTCATCTGCAATCAGAACATGAATATTGGCTGATGTGTAATTTTTTTTCCTCATGTTGTGCTTTTATTTAAATAAAAAGTGTACTCATCAAATTCAAGACAACAGAAAAAAAAAGGAAAAATAACCAAGAGCAAGAAAAAAGAGACAATGTTTTCTTTTTTTCTATGTTGCTTTCGCACGTGTTGCTGCACGTTTTCCAACTTGTGCTTGAAAACCAGTTTTGATACCAGAAACAAAATAACGCGACCGACAATTATTACATAAAAGTACTGATAAACGTTCTTCTTTTTGTAACGATGTGTCAGGTGAACGACATGTTTTACAAATAACATATTCCTCTAGAATAAAGAATAAAATTAAAAAGACATTTGTTTTAATTTCAATGAAGTGGTCTTACTGATATATGATCGAAGTACATTTTCTATTTGTTTTTGTTGAAAACGTCCTTTGATAGTTAATGCATTATTAGCATCAATTGAACCACTAAAAAGATAAATTAAAATGAGGAAAAAAAAGAGCATTCATTCAACTTACTTTGTACCCAATTCAGCAAGTAAATATTGATGTAAATGTTTTTCTTGTCGTTTAAGACTAAAAATTTAAGTTTTTTTCTCAAGTTTATTTTTTTATTTAAAATATAACTTACGATTTACATATTTCACCAAAATTAGAAAATGACGTACGTTTTGTACCAATACGTGCTACTTGTGGTGGTTTTAGAGTTAATTTGACTTTTTCACCGTCAATTACATTCGGATTTTTTTCACGAATGATATTAAATACTCGAGCTAGTAACTAGAAAATAAAAGAACAATATTGAATAAGCATGTTCCTAAGACTTATTATCAATTAATGGTATTAATATTTAAATTATTGTCTTCGTTAAACATCTCGGTGTAAAATTCTATCTTTAATTTGACTTACATCTTCATAGGTATATTCGCCTTGTACTGATGTTGCGTCACTAGTTATTTCATCTCCTACTGTACCGGCTGCAGTTTCTTTCTAGAAAAAAAAACTTGTTTTATACCATTATAGAAACCCAATGACTAAAATTACTTGAATATCACCTTCACCAGTGGCTCCAGTTGCATCACGAGTTGGTGGTCTCTTCTTTTTCTTTTTACGGAGTGCAAGAACATCATCATCATCATCTTCTTCACCAGCAGCAGCACCAGTTGCTTGTTCAGCAGCTACATTATCTTGATTCTAAATAACAATTTATCAGCAAAAATAAATCCAAAAATCGATGTTTTAGTGTTTTCTTACTTTGGATGATTCTGTTGCAAAAGCGACATTTTTACTTTTTTTTTCTTTCGTTGTTGTTGTTGATTGTTCATTTGAAACATTTTCATCAACTTCTTTTTCAGTACCTGTTGGATCATCTCTGGGCTTCTTTTTCTTTTTCTTTTTACTCAAATCGAATATTGACTAAATAGAAAATTATCTTTTTATCTAAGAATTATTCAAAAAAAATAAAACTCACATCATCAGGTGGATTTCCTTCGTCAGCCATTTTTTTGTTTTTCTCAATAGACTTGTTTAGTTCTTGTCAATTTCGTAATATATAAAAAACTGATTTCTGATGCAATAAAAGGAACGGTTTTTATTGGTTTAATAGGAAAAAACCATTCATATTGACTACTGACCTCTATAATACTAATGATTATTATTATATGTTTGAAAATAATTTTTTTTTGCTAAAAATAAAATATTTTATTAATTAAAATTGAACAATATTGTTGTTTTTATATTATTTCAATTTCAAGATAAATATCTAGCGACGTGTTTAATTAAAATATTAAAAATTAAATTAAATTTTCGCATATTTCTTATTAAAAACATCAAAAGAAAATCAAATTTTTTATTTTTATCAACTAAACCAATAAATTAAATTGTTTATTTTCAATTGTTGACATATTGTTTTTTTTTATCGTTCTTTCTCCAATTTGTTTGTTTGCTTCTTCTATACTTCATTCTTAAACACAAAATCAGTTCATCAACAAGATATTTCTCTTAGTTTTCAATTTTTTTCTATACAACACTTTATTCAATTAGCTGTTGTTTTGTACATTTTATTAAGTATTTTTTTTTCAAGTCAAGTATATCGAAACGCACAGGTAGACATTAAAAAAAAACAAAAAGAAGGAAATATTTGTATATATATATTTGTTCTGTTTAGTTACAATTTTACTTCATGTGATCATCTTTTTGTATCTCTTCCATACACCGTGTTGATGGTGCTTGCATAGATTATACTTTGAAATAATAATAGTTAAATTTAAAAAAACAAGAATTTCTTTTTCTTTCTTTGGAATGGCTAAAATTGTTGATTCATGTTGTGTGCCATCATCAATGGCAGTACAATTGACAAAACCTGATAAAAATAATAATACAACGGCTAATATTGATGATGGTTAGAAGAAAAAAATATTAATGAATATTATTTGTTTGATTCGTTTCTTTTCTTTTGTAGGTATTATTTTACCGTCTGAACATTGTGATGTTATTGAGGATGGAACGGATGAGAAATCTGAAAGCGTAAGTTTTTCATAATGATTAAGCATATTTATTCCATTGAGTAATAGTTATTTTGATTTTGAGAAGTCGATTTAAGTATTGATTGTTTAATTGCTATAACACATCTTAGTTCTAAAATGTGACACATTATCTGACGCATGACGTTTTTTTTTCTAATTTAAAATCTTAGAAAGATTATTCATTATTATTCAAGGATGCCCCCCCCCCCCCCCCCCCCACAACGTCCCTCCGTTCACCCTATTGCTTTTTTTTTCTGGTTTTNTTGAATAATTCTTAGATAAAAAGATAATTTTCTATTTAGTCAATATTCGATTTGAGTAAAAAGAAAAAGAAAAAGAAGCCCAGAGATGATCCAACAGGTACTGAAAAAGAAGTTATTTCGGTTCATCGATTTTGTTTTTTTTATGTGTTCTGTGTCCCTTGAGACATTTCTAGCTTGAGAGGAGCATTTGAGTATTACTGGTATTTCCTCCTTCATACCATTGATATAGCTACTATTAACTTTGAATATACTTCTAAACATCGTATTGTGTTCCTCTATTAAAATCTGATCAATTAATCCTACCTTGATATGGATATACTCTTTATAAATTGAATATCTATTAAATCTAAAAGCACTTAACAATATTTTAGATTGGTGATAGCGACGATCGTCGTCATTCATCAGGTGGTGATGAAGATGGGCATATTAATAATAATAATAATAATAATAATATTACGGTTACAACGGAGACTATAACTGTTGCTTCACCATCATCGTCATCAAATGATGAAATTGATATATCAATAAATAATGGATCAAGTGTTAATAATACAAATACATCTAATAATAATAATGTTAGTACAACTGTTCCATATAAAGATTTTTCAGGTGTTGATACAGAATCATTTATTACAACAACATTACGTAATAATCCAAAAGATCGAGCATTACTTTTAACACTTGAAACACTTTTTCAACAATTTATTCAAGCTGATGAACAAAAATCCCATCAATTTCAAGCAATGAATTCATGTAAATATAAAAAAATAAAAAAATTCTTCGTATTACTTTTTTTTCTCGCTCTTTTCTTAATAGATGAACGAATGATTGTTCATCGTGTTGCAGCATTTTTTGGTCTTGATCATAATGTGGATAAAAATGGTCAAGCTGTTGTTGTTACTAAAACACCGAATACTCGAATGTATAAAAAAATTCAATTTATCTTTAAGAAAACAAAACAACTAAAATATTCTTTTTCTATTTAGCCCTAATTTTTCATTTCAAAAATGCATTCCAGAAGATGAATCAACCGATATAATAAGTGGTGCTTCAACAACAGAAAATTCAATATCATTAACAAATTCAACTGAAATTCCAACACGTCGTATTTTACGTCGACATGATAAACATCCTAATCATGAACATTCTCAACGAAATGGTCATAATGATGAATATGCAAATCAACAGATATCTTCAGCAACAAAAAATCAACCATTAATAAAACCATATTTAGAACGTGTAAATAATTATGCTGAAACACGTGCTAGAATATTTAATGAAACAACAGATTTTTCAAATACATCGATAACAAATAAAAATGCAAAAACAAATCAAAAACAACATTCTAATTTTATTCGACCATCTTATCGAAAACAACAACAACATCAGAACAGTTCACAACAACATCGTTCTTATACATATCAACATTTACAACAAACAACTAATACCCATATGCAACAGTATCCAACTGGAAAAACAATTGATCCATCTAGTCATATGCTTAATACTTCAACAACTAGAAGTAAATATTTAGAGAACAAAAGAAAACTTTTGCTTTACCAAAATATATAAAAAGTAGTGATAGAATTCTCAACGAAAATTTTCAAGATAATCTTTGGAAAATATTCTTAGAAGATTTTCATCGTAAGCATGATAATAAAAGATAATAGTAAATTTTTCTACTACCATATTATGAAAACCTCGTATCCTCTACTGAACACTTAAGCCCGAATATTGAAAAAAATGAATTTCATTTATTATTTAGTACATAACCGAATTCATTTGCTAATATGTTATCTTGTTTAGCTCCATCTATTTATCCAACCCAACAACCACCATCAGCAAATCTCAGTATCCCTCAACCGCCGCCAATTTATGGTTCCATGGTAGGATCGAACCCTAGTACAACACCATTACGTCCACAAGCTACTACTTCTTTTTATACTCAACCACAACAGCCACCTGTTGATTATGATTATAAACAACAAGCAAGCGGAGCACATATTTATAATTATGTACCAATGATATCTTCAGCAACATCTACTTTTATTCATCCACAACAACAACAAACACAACAATTACATCCTCAACCACCAACAGCAACAGGAGCAACAGCGGCTCCAAATCAAGTGCCATCTCAACATGGTGGCGGTATTCCATTGCCTATATTAGTTCATCAACAACCAACCGGACAAATACAATATCTATTTCCTGCTCATCCTTTACAACAACAACCACAACCTCCACCTCCGACAAATCCTTATTCATTAACACCTGATGGACAATATGTTCAGGTAAATATTCAAAATAATATTAACCATATAACACAAAACAAAACATTTACCTTTTTGTTTTTGCTTTTCAAAAGCTTTATCGACCAGATGCTTTATCTATACCGGGCCCACCAACAGTACCACAACCATCAGTTGTTGACACTAATCATACTCATCATCATCCATATTCTCAAAATCAACCTTGCCATCATCATGCAATCTCTCAACAACAACAACCCCAACCACAAGTCCCACCGTCACAGTCAAATCTTGCTCCGCAACCACCACCTTTTGTTCGAATATTTCCAACAGGTACACCAGGTAACATTTCACATCCATTTGCCCCAGCAACTTATCAACCGTCTCCCCCATCACAAACAACATTTGTTCAACCAGGTTACATAAGAAAAAAAAGTATTTTTCTATTATTTTATAAAACAATTTTTCTCATCTAGGTACTATTCCTGCACCATCTTTTATGATGCCTCCTCCTCAAACTGTAGGTAATGTTCACACTTATCCAACATTCGATAATAATGTACCATATAATACTTATGGTCCAACAACAACAGCAGCAACAACAGGAAAACCTAATATGAATAATAATGGAACATCAGTACAATATGTAACAAATCAATTATCAACATTAAATTTACAAAGCCAACATGATGATTATCAAACACGTATAATAAATAATCAACAAACACGTTTTACTCATTCAAATGGTTCAACAACAAATCAACAACGAAATTTTATGGGACGACCATTGGTACAATCACCAAATGGTTCAACAACAACACCTCGTATGGCTATGTATTCGACATCAAATCAACAATATCGTCAAACCCGTCCATTAAATATATCAAATACTGATAAACAAATAGCAACAATCGAGAATGATCCGAAATCTTTAGCATTAACACAACAACAAAATAATTGCGATAATATTTCGCTGGCGGGTCCAGCACAAGGTAAAAATGCCATCTGTTGTTATTGCTTTTTTCCTATATAAATAATTCTTTTTTTTTTTTCTTATATTTAGAGTGATGAAACAACGGATCTTCTTTAAACGCACATCCACACACACGCATATTAACGAGTCGATAATGTCTTTCTTCTCTCAAAACAACAGCAGACGGCCCGGCCACAATTCGCTAGTCAATCGTCTCTCTTTCTCTTTCCTTCTGCATATCTCAGGGTCCGATAGCTGTGTGGTGTGTGTGTATTTATGTGCCTTTTATGCGCTACTCTGTGAGAATAGTCTCGGATCTCGATTGCGTCTGTGTGCATGTGCGTGTAGATTGTTGACAAACGGGCAATGGCATAGACCGATTACTTATATCTTCCTTCTTTTTCTCTTTTTCTATCTCTTTCATTTCATTATCGCTCGTTCTTTCTCCTATCTTCTATTTTCTTTTTCTTTTTTTTTGTGTTGTTCTACAACGACGATCATACATACGAACGGCAGAAAAAAAGAAAAAAAACAAAAGACCAAAAAAAAAAAAACAAAAAGTCAAACATCAATCTTGTTGTATACTAAGTGTAATTTGTTTGTCTACTTTTTACATATCTACGAAAGATTCAAAAGAAAAAAAAAAACAAATCATGATAGAAACAAAATGAATTTTTTTAAATTAAAATAATCTTCTCTCACCGATTATATGTATAAGAATATTACGCAAAGAATAATTTGCTATGCAATTTATCATTTGTTTTTTCTATATTTGATAAAAACAATGTATTATAGCTTTGAATGATGTGAATATACATTAAAACAAAAATATTGAAGAAATACCCTGTTGCATCAATGAGACTCAATATAGACCGAAGTCTCCTAATTTCTTTTTTTTTGCCCCGTCGTCTTTATCATTTGTCGCCTTTGACATCAGCAACAAGAAAAAAGATTAATGCAACCTTTCGTATTTTTCTCCAAAAAATGTACTGATTTATCCTACAAACTTGCTGTGTCATTTTCTTGTTTTTCCCGACAGAACACTGCAGCACAACAGACATACGATGCCGTTCTCTCAACGCTACTTGGATCGCAAGGTATTTATCCCAATGTAAACATAACTTGATATTTCCTTAGTTACAAGAATAAAAAAAACTAATCAATTCATTTTTTTCGATTAAATATATAACAAAAACAAAGTTTTATTTCGATTTTATTTATTTATGATTTTCATCTTATCATCACCAGGTTGACAATAAACTACGAGCAGTTAATATGGGTGGTGAAATGTCACTTGTTTTACCACATCTCTATTTGGGTTCATTAAAAGATCGAACCAATAGTGCATTGATGGTTAAAAATAAAGTGAAACGTATTTTATGCGTTATCGATATACCAGATATAATTATTGACAAAGAAGAGTATAAACCAACACATATATTGAATATTCAAGCAGCTGATATACAAGGACAAGATCTTGCACAATATTTTGAAAAATGTATTGAATTTATTCATCAAGCAAGAATCGAACATGAAAATATTCTTGTTCATTGGTATAAAAAAAAAGAGATCTTGCAGTTAAATAATGAACTTTATATTTTTCATGTTTATAGTCAAGCAGGAGTATCAAGAAGTGCAACAATTGTTTTAGCTTATGTTATGACTATTGGAGATTATGATGTTGAAAAAGCTCTTCAAATTGTTAAAGGTGCTAGAGGTTATATTCATCCAAATCCAGGTTTTTTATCTCAATTAAAAAGATATTATACAAATGATGTTAAAAAAGTATGTTCTTTCTAGAGTATATTAACATATTCATGTTTATTATCATTTGAGCTAGAATTGGTATCGTTTAACACGACGTTATCCTGCTTATAAATTTGATTATGATGAAAATTTTGTTAAAAGTTCCTTAAATATCTATTGGCAACAATTTGAACCGGCTTTTATTGCTGAACCAGTTTATTGGTCGATGTAAAGTTTTTTCGTTGTTTACCTTTCTAAGCTTGAATATCTATTTTAATGAATTGATTGGATTAGACAAATCATTTATGCTGTTTATTTTTTAGGCACAGAAAAAGCTCGAAAAAAAATTCGGTAGTCCATTACGAACCGAAGATGATTTGCACATGTGTGACGATAATCAGCGTGCCTATGAACGAATGATAAATGGAGATATATCATCAAAACAATTTTCAAATGATGAATTAAACACTAATATGATCGAACAAAATACGCCTTCGAGTATTTTTCTTTTTTGTTTTGTTTTGTTTTCTTCTTGATTAGTATATACATGTATATAAAATGTTATCCTATCGTAGTCGCCGAGCAAATGATCGATAATAGTCAAGAGCAAAAGTTAAAACGAATTACACCTATTAATGAAGAAAAACCATCTACATCTATCGTTATTGATGAACAACCAATACTATCACGTGATCAACAAGTTGAAAAAATATCTGTTGTACCTTCAACAACAAAACGTTACCATGGTTCTAAAAACAAATTCATTAGTTCGAAAACAATTCGTCGTTCGAATACAATGCGATCGAAATAAGCATGAAAATTTTTAAAGATTTCGCAAAAGAAAAGAAAATATGTTCAGTGATATATATCGATCAATAATTGTAATACTTTTAATAAAATAATAAATCATTGCACATATTGAAAATATGTCAAGATGACAAAACAAAAGCGATTACATAATTTTAAATGAGAACATTTTCACTAAAAGGATTGATAATGATATTCATCGAAGATTCTCGTTTGTCGTTTTTTTTATTCTTCTCTCTCTCTCTCTATTCATTTTTTTTTTCAATATGTTACTCCTTTTGAAGCTGTTGTTTCTTTTCTCTCATTTTATCGAGTTTGAGTCAATATAAGATACCTTTATGATACTGAGTTGTCATCAGCATAGTGACACACAAAGTAAAAGTCGTTCGTCGTTTAGTTAGAACAAAAAAAGAGCAAAAGAAGTAGACAAAAGGATAAAAACGACTCCACGTTCGCGTATCAAACAGACACATTTATCATGCATATGTTACACCAACATCCAAAAAAGCAATTAATTTGCTTATTTTTCATTCTTGTCACACAAACAGTATGCGGTCCTATTAAAGAATCTGTCTTAAGTATACGATGTAGTATTCTACGTGAAAATTGTACTCTCATTCCAAATAATTCATTATCTAATTCATTTTCATCTTCTTCATATTCTCAAAATCAAACACCACAAATAAACCGTCAACGTGTAACCCCATCGCTAACTATATCAGCATTTCGTCAAGATTCAACATCAAAAAGTAGACCAGTAGGTGATTTAGATTCATTTAGTGATAATTTAAAACGTGCTGCTTTAATATTGGCTGGTATTGCACTTGGTCTTGGTATTCTTCGTATATGTTTAATGTTGTGTAAATCTCGTTCTCCGAATAGATCATTTTCTAATCGTCATTCAGCTACTGTTCGACCTCAAATATCTACTATTGAACGTCATCAATTTAAACCAGATTTGCCACCAGCATATGCTGAAGCAGTAACTAATATAGAGAATGCTGGTGGTAAATTACCATCGTATGAAGAATTGCCTTATGAACAACGACAAGAACAACAAGTGAATAATAGTGATGGAATTATTTCAACACCAATGTAAAATTTTCTTCTTCTTTTTTTATTATTTTGATAAAAAGTGTTTTTCTTTTTTCTCTTCGCTTAACTCAAAAAATTCTTTATTTATTGTTATTATGTAATTTTGTACAGAGAATAATAATAATGATAATATTACTTTTCAAAATTGACTACATTTTTTTTAGAAAAGTGTTATTTTCAATGAGTGCAAAACTTGTTGGTCATTGAGGCCACCAGTCTAATCATCACGGATTCGTTACATTAGTATTATTTAATGGCTTATGTATTGTTGAATTCGTATTGACGATGAGTCTGTAACAGCAGTTTGCCAAGAAAGAAATTCAGTTATGTTATATGATTTATCTCTTGAATTTGTTGACTATGAATTTGAAAGCTTATATTGCATAGTTATGTCTACTGCAGTTGTAGATAAAGCTGATAGTGTTGATGTACACATATATCATAGAAGTCATTGCAGTATCATTAGTTAAATAATTTGCAAATTATTTCATTAATGTTTAACTAAGACACTAATGACTTAAGATGATTATCTATCTTATAATTGTCCTACATTACTTAATTTTACATTGATATTTAGTTCAATCTTTATAGTGATATGAAATATTCATAGATTGACTTTTTTCTTTTCCGTTTTTTTTTTTACTATTCCTACCTGCGCAATAGATTTGAATCAGTTGTAAAATAACACGAAAGAAAAGAGTAAATTTTATCATACAAAACATTCTACAATATTCTTGGCTATACCGATTCTTTTTTCGATATTCATATTCACATTTCAAATGAATATAAATAAGTATTTTATATACAGGCATCATCAAACATCTGCTATCGATTCTTGTCTATTTTCTTTGCTTTTTATACAAATGTAAAATAAAAAAAAGTCCTAGAATAAATTTAATTAACAAGACAATAAAAACAATCATCGACGTCCTTACGGTCTACGTCATTTTATTGAATATATTTATTGATAAGTTAATTATTGAGAAAAAATACTTGATTATAATAAAACTTAAAACAATCCCATTCGATTATAAAATGTAAAATATTCTGCAGATATTCAGTGGCATAATCATGCTTCAAAAACAGTATTATATTAACGTGTTACTTGTATATACATATAGTAGAGACATGCAAAACCTGTCTCAAGGTTATAGTGATGAACGATATTAAAAAAACAACATTGTTGTTCTTAGACCTTAAAAAGTACATTATTCGTTGTATAGGCGTATACAATAGATCTATACTGATACAAGGGTGTCTCAAGCGGGGAAGAGAATAAAGGAGTGTCACCTCCAACCCTCAATCTTGAGAAATTTTCGTTTTCCTCCAGTAAAGCTCTAGCATTTTATTCATTATTCGCCGTCACCAATTCTCAGAAAAATGCTTAACTCTAATTCCAATGCTCGCAACCTCGGAGCACTTCTATACCCATACACCAACTGCATGTTCATTCAATTGGCTTCGATTCTTTTACGATATTAAATCATAAATTTCTTTAAAGAGAAAAAAAAGAATTTAGTCCGTATTTGCGGAATGCAAATAACTCGAATTCAACGACTGATAAACATAATGCCCTATTATGACACATGTGTTTGCATAATAAATCAAATTCAAGAATTTTTAAGTCTCAATATGATTTCTTTTCTTTTTTCTAAATTCTTCACTTACTCTTATCATACTCCTATATTTTTCTTTGAATATTTCAACAGGCTGTTCCATTCTTATTCGTACATTAAATTGTATCTGCCGTTATATTTTTCTGGAAATTCAACGAAGCTATGAATTATTTTTCAATGGTATATCATCCACCGCAATCACATTTCCATATTTTTAGAGTTTTATGATCACCAAGATGGAATATTAATGTTTTTTTTTCTATGAATACGTCAAAAATATTAATTTTATTAACGAAATTATTCTTTTTTTTTTTTGAGAATAAAATATATATATATATATTTAACAAATCTCTATATATCTATTCGTATTTTGTGTTTTAACAAAACAATATCACCTAAGAAAAAACAACACGTAAATAGAACAAGTGTTTATTATTTGGCTGATGAACATCGGAAACTTTATCCGGCTTATTCACGAATGTCAATTCATGATTTGATTATACTTTTATTACCACGTTGGCGTTCAATGACACTTGTTAAAAGAAAACTTTATGAAGAGTATGTTTTTTATTAAGTTTTAAAAACATAAATAAAAGTAAACAAGTTTTTACTTATTTATTTTCATAGTTGAGCTAAACAATATAAACGTACACGTATGTTAAATAATGAAAATATTATAACATCTGTTATACCATCGAGTGAAGAGGTATCATTTATAGAAAAAAATAGTAATGAAAATAAATTTTTGAATTCATATTTTTCTATTGATCTTATTGATATATTTAAAAGAAATTTATTTTTTGTAACATTTCAAATTTTTTGTCGAACTGATGATGAAGATGGTGGTGATTATTATCCAGTTGAAATAGCTATTATGAAATATTCATTTATTGAAAGTATTAAACAAGAATATTTTACAATAATTAAACCAGNTGAACTAATTATAGTATTTTGCAATGCATTTGAACGTGATCAAACAACTTATCTTCTTAATTGGCTTATATCCAAAGACAATATTGGCGGAGAACAATCGGCAAGACCTTCATTTCGTGTTTGTTCATTTGAAGCTTTAGTTGCTGCAATATTTCGTCGTATTGGTATTGGTGATTTTGCTCATCAAAGCGTTCGAGAACAATTACATCGACCTGTTTATACAACACAAGTCAAAGAACGATGCATTTGTCATGATTCATTAGCTATACAATGTTGTTGTCGTGCTATTAATCATGGTTTTAGTCTTTTTCTTGATGGATTTGTTCGACAACGTTTTATGAAATCATTATCTGAACATGTTCAAAATGAAATAACGGATAAAAATTTAAGAAAATTATCACCAATAAATAGTTTTATGCATGATATTAAATTCATAAGTAATGAATCAATATCATCAGTTATTGATTTAGTAGTTCTAATTAGTGAGCTGTATCCTACCCAGACCGTAGCATGAGTCCAGGTATGAGGCCATAATCCGATCCGATCCTCAGGACGAATCCATGTTGATTGATATGTTTCATAATTCTGCAGATAGTAATAGGACAACGTAAACGGCCATATATTAGATATGTTTAGATTTCCATAAAAGGAAATTCCTTCAGCAGTGGAAATTTCCATCGTAGCGAAGTCATGTACCAAGACCCACAAATTATGGTAAATTATCAGTCCATTACGGTAATTTTTGGAAAATTCTTTCAATATGCTCTGTGAATGTATGAATGATGAAAAAAAGACCCTATCCCATGAATAAGTGGAAATTTGAACATGACTGAAAATACGACTAGTTAGGATTGATTTTGAGCTTACTTGTTTGGTCTGGGCTGGCGCTTGATCAGATCGCGGCTTTACAAAATATTCTTGCTTTTTCAAATTATTGTACGCGAGAACCGATATTATTTCACTAAGATAGTTTGGTTTTATGAAAACTCATCTACAGGAAGTAATGAACCATTAGCCGAAGTGATTGAATACATGAAAAATAAAATGAATTATCAAAGAGTGTGGATGTCAGCTACCTCCACACCATCTTATATTTATTATTTTCAAAGAAAAAAGAAAAATAAATCCATAAATACCTAGATGAAATATTATATCCTCTTTCAAAAAATATCACAAAACACAAAAAGTCATTTGGCAAATAATTAAGACATATAAAGCAAAAGTATTAAAAGTCTGATTTGAGAGCACCCAGATAAGGAATTATTAAGTATTATATCACAAAATACGTGAAAAGCGTATGCGTGTTTTGTTCGTAATAGCACTTGATGCAAAAAAGAACAGCACCAAAAACAAAAAAAATGAGTCGATAAAATAAAGTTTCCGTTTTTAAAATTCCATCTTTAGTATAGGTTTACCAGTTGGTACAAAAACTTTTTTACCATCAATTGTTATCTCTACATCATCTTTTGGATCTATTTACAAAAAAAAGCTAACTAAGCATAAAGTAAAAATTTCAAACCTGGTTCTGTTAGATCACGAGCAAGAGCAGAGTCAAAATTTGCTGGTAGGTTTATTATTGATGAATCATTCGTTGTAATCGAATATTCTTTACTCAAAGCTACCTCGCTCTTTTCGAAAATTCGAAAGAATTCTGAGTTATCTGAAATTAGCGGAAGATAAGAAACAAGCAAACACTACTCTTGTTTGGGGGAACTATTTTTTTTTATCCTAAATAACTATCAATGAAAAGATTGTTACCCTTGTAATAAAAAGGACTATGATGGATAATGACAGAATGTTTTCTATCGGTAATAGTTCCTTTAACCTGTTCTGCTATATCATAACAAATAGTTTATACTCAAACTTTCCATATTCTAAAAATTATTCTGATTATTGTGTATGAATATTTACATGATCATATACGAGGCTTTTAAAGTTTTTCATACATTAAGAATATTTTGTTCATGTTATGAAATGAATGCATTTAATTTATTTCATATGATAGTAAAAATATTATAAGTTGCATAATGACAGATATGTGTTATACTCTTGTGACATAGAACAATATGAATCTGATTTAAGAAAGAAATGTTTAAAAAAGTTTCACAACTACTACATGTCGCGGACTATTTTTTCATTTGAGAATATTATGAAAGCTTACTTTTGAATTTTTTGAACTAGGCTACAGTAAATCTTTCAATCAGCACATATGATTGTCAATACAAAACGAGCTTGGTTCAACTGCTTCAGCTTTATTTTGAATCAGATCTGATTGAAAATATAATCTAATTGGTTACGGCATGTTTGAAATGATGTCAAACAAGTGACGCAAAAGGTCTTAAAACAAATTAGATTCGTCCAGAGCATAGACGACTGTGATTCTAATTATTTGTTCATGTTAGCATCGAAATAGTTTACCTTGGACATTCTAACTAATCAATACTATCCATTCGACGTAACCTCTAGCAGAAAGACAGCCTCAAAATACTATTGATTAAACATAGTAGCCTAAGAAAGAAACTTAAATTAATAACATTCAGTAAATCATGATAAAAACATACTAATATCGAAGAAAACGCTAATGATTATTTATCCAAGACATTGCAAATTAAAAAACGTTCTAACTTAGAAAATCTGATATTAAAAATCATTCTGGAATTATAATCGTTATAATCATTCAAATGAAGTGGCAAGCGAGTTATTAATTTTCTTGTAATCAATTGTTCACTCTGAATAGAATCCAGTACATTACTTAAACAAATCAATTTTTTTCAACAGTGAGGGATAGGTTTCTTGTTATCCCACTCAGTTGTCTTCACTCTATCCGACATGTTTTCATTCTTACGGGTGTGGGTGTTAATGAAGAGAGGACTAACACCCGCTCACACCCACACCCACACTTAATTCCATTTGATGGAAAAGAGTCAATCACTTCATCACTTATTTATGTTTATTTAATTCGAACAAATTATTTTATTATTTTTATTACGTAGAATTTCATTTAGTTCAATTTATATCTCGAAAAAAGAGACAAAATAATCATTTATTTAATCTATAATATGGGGATTCTATTAAAGAAATTCTCTTTCTTTTAAAATAAATAAAAAAATCTATTTGTTGCATGTGTTAGTCGAAATAAAATCTAATCTTTAATTAAAACAAAAGCATTTTCAAATGCAGATTGATTCTTCGGTATGTAACAAGAATAAAGATAGATTCTTTCATGCAGTTTGATCTAGAATAAAAACTTATTTTTGTTGTCGATTTTCTCGAGTATATCAATCCGATTGACCTAATTATCCATATTTGAAGAATCTTAATCAACAGTTTTACGGTTTATCAATTTAAACTCTAGTATGATTCAACAAAACTAAACATGAAACGTGTTTTTTCCTTGACACAACAACGAATCTTATTTATTTAAAGAGAAGAGATGACACTCATGACGGAACAGTAGGATTTTTTTCAAATACTTTCATTTTATTACCAATCAATACCATTATGATCAACATTTAAGCCTTCTTTGTGACTGAAGGATTTCTCTCTCGCTGTTCATATTCTAAGACAAACAATTTATATTCATCTTATTAAAAACGAATATGATCGTTCTATTATTAAAGATATTCTATATATAATTACCGTTCTAGTCACAAATATTATATTTACTGTTAAATATTTCAAATCTCTTAACTAATCTATTTAAATCTCATTTTCAAGACCGAATGTCCGACTCTCAGACTTATTCTGTGTTCAAGTACGTTATCAATGAGAAACAACCAATAAAACTTGTAAGTTTTCTATTAAATAATAAGATTATTGTAAACAACACTTTCCCTATATTATAAGATAATTTAAAGATACCTAATCAACTATTTCTGAACGAACAATAATATAATGGAAATATTCTTGTTCACCATCATTTTATGCAAATTGATTCAAGAACAATAAAACTTTGTTTTAAACGAATGATACCATTCAACTTATTAGCAAAATCTATTCTAATATTCGACAATTGCTCTTTAACACATATTGGTATTAATCGTGAAAACAAGAAACACGAAGGAAAATTGGTTCGACACGTAAAGGTTGATTATGAATGTCGACTTTGATTTGTCAGTTTCTATCTATCGTTCTTATTATTAAACTTTTCTATTGATGACAAATTCTAATTTCCATTTCATATGCATCAAAACGGAAGAAACTCTTTGAATACTTTTATCATTACTTTTTAGAACAAATAGCTGTTGAACTTCGTTCCTACAGTTTTTTTTTCTAAAAAAGATTTATAGTCAAACACTCGATAGTTAACAGAACGAATTTAATCGCTAAACTATAATATAGAAATAGAATTCATCAATTGATATTACATAAATAATCATTGATGTATTCATTCAACTTAGCTAAAACCTATTAGCGAATAGCGAATAGTTATTTAGACAATCGAATTATGATCGAACTATTATATCGAAAAACAATGAAAACTAACAAAAAATAAAGGCAAAGATTTTTTTGTTCTAATCATTTTTGTTATATGACGCATTGGATATGCTATGATAGAAGTTAATCGAATAAAGATGACAATTGTCAAATTGCATATCATCATGGTCATAATACATCAATATTAATAATGAATTAAATTTCAAATGAGAGATTGAACATCAATATGAGTATCCTATGGATAAAGATTAAGCAATAAATATGTTTATAAAGTCACTTCTAGTTATTCGATCTCATTTCAATAAATAATTAATAGATGTTTGACGTAATGAATTTTGTGAAAAATATATTATCGAATGTCACCATGAACCTTTTCCTATATCAATTACATAACAGTGAACAAATTATGAAAACAAACTCTACAACGATCAATTATATCGTTACTCATCATAACAATCTCATTATATTCTACTGATTATTTCCGAATGAACTATGTTCAGATTTTCCCATAGATCATCACACTCCTGTAGATGACTCTTGTATACGGTCATCTATCAATGACTTTTCATCAATTCAAAAACAACATATCTGAATCAATTTCTCATATCCATGTTGATAACTCATGTGAATTTCTTTAATTAAATAATTATTAAAAATTTATTGGATAAAAGTACATTTATATCATTCTCATTAGCTAATACTTTTCTAATGACCTATCCAATCCAAGATAAGTTAGGTCATAGATATTATTATTCTATCACCACTTTTGCTATGCAATAAAAAGAAACTCATTGATCAACATGTAAAAACTTTTTACTAATATGGCTTCATCTCCAGGCTTAAATTTTCTTATTGCTAAATATCTTCGTGGATTACCAAATTCAAATCTTGCTAATGTAAGAAAATCTATAAAAATTGATTTATTTATTTCAATTTTTTCGTAGGAATTCATACGAACACTTGAACAAAATAATGTAAGTCGTGTTTTTTTCATTGAAATTATAATAAATATGAATTCATTTTATTTCTTTTAGCTTTTGCCGTCTACACGCAATTGGAACGGCGTTGAACGCCAAATATCTTTTTCAGAATTAGTAAATTAAACAAAAACAATAATAATCATTTTTATTCATTTTCTTTTCAACCTCTAGGAACAACAATATTCTTATGTACCTGATGATCATTTATTTCGTTTATTAGAAAATGTTATGTCCTATGTTGAACAAGGTATTGGTAAACGTTTTGGTTCATTATCAACATTTCTTCTTCAAATGGATCCAACTTGTTTTCTTGAAAATAAACAAAAAAGATCATCTAGTATGTATTTAATAAGAAAAAAAGAAGAAAACATCGAATATCTATTTATTCTTTTAATTTTAGATCGTAAATATAATATGTTTACAACAGCATATCATCCATGTAAATATTTATCAAATCCAACAAATCGTAATATGCGTAAGATAAATCTAAATTATTATTTTCTTTTTTGTTCACTGAAAACAAAATATGTTTAAATAGAAATTATTTTACGTGAACGAGAATATTTCGGTCGAACATTATCTGTTAAACATTTACCATCGAGTGATTTATATCAACGAATGAATATGAGACTGAAAGTTATTGCACATAAAGCATCAGTTTATTGTATTGCTTTTGATCGTACGGGAACTTATGCATTATCAGTAAGATATGAAATTACAAAAAATAAAAAATAAAAATTTGATTAATTTAGGGTGCTGATGACTTTCTTCTTAAAATGTGGCATGTACATACAGGTCATTTATTAGCAACATTTCGTGGTCATTCAAAAGAAATTTGTGATATTGATATTAATTTTGAAAATACACTTGTTGCTAGTGCAAGTCTTGATAAAAAAGTACGAGTTTGGAATTTAAAAACGACTAAAATGGAATGTGTTTTACATGGACATCAAAGTGGAATTAATGCAACAAAAGTATGTTTTTTTCTTATTGGAATTTTTCAATTGATGGAAGATAAAATTATTTTTTCTTAGTTTTCACCATTTTGTAAAACAGATGATCGATGGTTAGCATCGGTTGGACACGATGGAAGTATTTGTTTTTGGAAATATCGTATTGGAACAACAGATTTTGAGTAAGAATATTTTTTTAAGTTATGAAAATAATCAAATCGATTAAATATAATTTTGAGTTTGAGAAAAGACTATGAAAAATTTTTTTAACAGAAAATGTTATCATTATGTTCATTCTGTCGTTTAACATTAAAATGAATACTAGAATTTACTATGCAACTCAAAAAAGAACTCAATCTTCGAAGCAATTTTATGCTGCAAGCTTACTGAGATACTTGGTATTTATTAATTTAAATCCGAAAATAGTCAATGCATTTGTTGATTTTATTGACGAAAAGTTAACTCTTTGCCACCATAGTGATTTCAGTAGATTTACTGAGAAATCAACGATTGAAATAGAATATTGGTGTCTTCGACATATCAATAGTATGGACTGACAGTTAAAGCCCATCAAATTCAAAAAGAAAAGCAACAGATCTTGTTATTTACAGACAGAGTCTTATTTCCATATGCATATCAATCTGTAATGATTTGATAATAATAGCTAAAAGTTTATACATATGAAAACAAAAAATTTGTTGTTGGAAATACAAATATTTTATAAAATTTTTAGAACTCGGCCAATCAAATTTGTTGAAAAAAGTCGTGCCGGAGCACAAATGCTTTGTTTATCATTTAGTCCAGGTATACGATGTTTTTATCTTAATTGTATTATTTACAAACAATATTTTTATTTTAGGTGGCTATTTTGTGGCTGCTGGCAGTAGTGATTCTGTTATTCGAGTTTATTCATTTCATACTTATTCACCATTAAAAATTTGTGAACTTGATCGACATACCGTAAAATAAAAATTTATAGTTTTTTTTCTATAAACAAAATTTTCGTTTTTTTAGAGTGTTGTTGAAACAATATGTTATTCACATTTAACTAATTCATTTATTTCTGGTAGTAAAGATGGAACAGCTCGTATTTGGCGTTATGAACAACAATCATGGAGAGCTATTGTTCTTAATTATAATGATGATTCAGATAAAAAGTAATTGAACATTTTCTTTTCCTATGATGGTTAAGAATTTTTTGCAGAAAAATTATATATTGTATAAAACAGATATCAAAGTAATTCATATTGAATGGATTTGTCCAGAAAAAAAGAAAATATGAGAAAGAGACATTTGGAAAAAAAGCAATTCACATTTTATAGGATAAATATACAATTCATTAGCGATTAGAAATCTCCCGAGATTTGTCTTCATTTGATGTTCTGTTATAATTTAAATCAATTTAGTTTCTTAAACAATTAGTAATGAAAAATCATTTAATTTTTTTATTTAGCAACACTGATTCAAATAATCATTTAACAAGCGTAAGTAATAAAGTAATTCCTGTAACAATTGTTTCATGGTCCTGTACTGATCGGCATGTTGCTACTGCATATGAGAATGGTCTTATCAAAGTTTGGGAACCTAACCAAGGAACATTACTTAACGAACTTAAAGTAAATTAAAAAAGAAAACAAATTGATTCATTTTTCAAAAGAAAAAAAATTTTTCTTAAATAGAAACATGAGAAAACCGTTTTCGTACTTGAATGTCATCCAACAAATGAACGTTTATTATGTTCTGCAGGACATGATGGATTATTAGTTATTTGGGATATGATTGATGGTCGAGTTATCAAATTTTTTCTTAATGATGTAATATATTTCATTTGATTTTTTTTTTTGCTTTTTATTTAAATCTTTTTTTCTTCGCCTATTCAAGCAATATATTGATATTCCGTGTTCAATACCATATTCTGAAGCAAAATGGTCTCCTCATTGTGATGTTATATGTACAACAGATCTTTGTGGTCAAATATGTTTTTTTGGTCTTGGTACTGATACAAGATATAATCAAACTCAAATTGAACAATTTTTTCATAATGATTTACGCCCAGTAATTCGTGATAGTAATGATAATGTACTTGATGAACAACAACAAATTCCACCACATTTATTACCACCACCATATCTTATTGATGATCATGGTCATGCTTATTCATACGATATACAAAGACATGTACCAGGAAGAGAAAATTATTCACAAAATGATAATACAGCTACAGTTGTTAATCATGAATATTTAGAAGGTGAAATTATTTATTATTTTATGATGTTTAGAAAAAGAGTGAAAAAGAAAAATTTTTTTTGTTTGTGTTTAGATCTTATTATTGCTGAACCAATGACAACTCCAGCAATGACCAGTACATTTATGACAAGAAAATTTGGTAAACAAAAAGAAAAAGATTTCTATTGATTAATTAATATTTTATTTATATTTAGAAACAATTGATATATCAACATTTAGATTAAATATCGAAAAAAAACAAGCATTTGTTTATCATAGAAATTTGATATCATCATTGAGTGAATCCGAACTAGAGTAAGAATAGATTGATTTCATTGAATATTATTATTCATGATTCTTTTTCTTTTCAGACGTAGTGAAAGTATTCGAGATGCTAGATATGATGATGAACGAATTGCTTATGAAAGAGAATATTTGAAAAAAGCTGATCATAGAGATTTGGTAAGATACTTTTCAAAAACAACACAGAGATCAATACTTATTTATGCTCGAAAGTTATTGATATCGTAATCCTTATTGCAATATATATTGTCTCTTTTTCTCTACGACGTATTTTATATCATTCATCTCTTGACCGGGACTACGAGAAAAAAGTTGTTCCAACCGAAACTAACGATTATAGTTAAACCTATGATTTTCTCTAGAGCAGGACCGTTGAAAAAGAAAATAATTCAAATCTATCTTGATTTTCTTGGTAGATATCAATTAACCAGTGTATAATTTGATTGCATAGCATAATCTAATGAATAATCTATTCTTTAGTATGATTCATCACCAATAAAAAAGCGTACAACACGTAATGTTGTTAAAATGCGTCAAGAAGAGCTTCTTAAAAAAGTTCCACATAATGTTGAAGTTGCGATTAATCGTTTAACAACTCGAGCATTATATGATTCTGATAAAGAAGATAAAACTGATCTATCCGATGATCAATATTCACCAAATGCAACTGTACCACTTGGTGATAGGTAAAATGAAAAGACAAAAAGTTAAACATTAAAAAAAATCTTTTCTAGTGAAATGAGTGGTGGTGGTGATGATGATAGTGTATCAACAGATGAAGATCTTGTTGTAACAACAACACGAACAACTGGTATAATGACACGTACAGGACAACAAAGACGTGTACAAAGACATCGAAATTTATCACCGGATGAAGATGATGATGATGATGACGATGATAAAGTTAAACATGAACATGAAAATCGTCAAGTACAAGAAGCTAAAACACAACATCGTCGACGAAATAAATTAAAACGTTTAAAAAAACGACGTGAACAAGTTAAAACTAAAAAAGAAGAATTTGAAAATAAACATGAACTTGAATTAAATTATTCACCAGATTTTAAACCACCAGATTGGTTAACACGTACAATGGCTAAATGTTCACCATATATACCACAAATTGGTGATATTGTTATGTATTTTGTACAAGGTCATGAATTATATATTAATGAAGTTAAAGATAAAAAAATGTATGAAATTGATGAAAAAACTTTACCATGGAATAAATGTGAATCACTTGATGTGAGTATTTAACTGATTACATTAATCTCTTAAAATATTCATCGACTAATAAAAAACATATCATAAAATAAATACAAAAACAAAAATAATTTTCCTAGACTACATCAGTGTTGTTTATACTGTAAAAGGATCGATGAAATTGTAAAATCATTTGATATCGGTAGAACATAAATCACTAATCATCACATGAATTCATTATACGTATCTATCATCATTAAGACAGTTTTCATATATTCCATAATAAACAAGCTTTTGCTCGCATCGTTGTCTCAATAAGACGTAATGCATAGTTCTGATGTCTTGATAAGGACGCATCAATTTCTAGAACATGATGTCAAAGATAATGTTTTTTTTTTCATTATAAAGACTGTTGTGTCTGTTGATTGTTTATTATATCAATCATGATCAACTGTTTTTGCTCTGTCGAAATTCATGAAATAGAAAATCAAGGTTTTTATGAATTTCGACTACAGCTTTGGATAGAGAAAAAGAAATTGACCATGACTGACGTAAACAATCCGTAGGAACTATATTCTCAATAAGGAAAACAATGCTATGTTTGACATTATGCCTTAGATTTAGTTTAGTTTAATGTTGGATTCTAGAGATTAACATTGAAAAGATGATTTTTTTTTGCAGTATCTGATCAAATATAGAAACTGCGAATACGATACTTATTTCAGACGTCTGAAATTTTACATCGAGAATTATGTTTTAGCACTGTTCGAAAGTATATATTTCTATCTTCTTCTTTTTTCGAAAGGCTGTTGAATGTGCTACAGTAATTGGTGTATCTATAAGTTTTTCTGATAAACAACCACCGCGTGTTATTAATGTTCGACTTCAATTATTAAATCCTGATACACTTGAAGCTACATCACGAAGAATAAGTGTTAAGTAAGTTTTAAGAAAAAAAATATATATATATATATATAGATTTTAAAAACTCAATTTAAATGAATTTATTTTTGTAGATTTCATGATGTTGATGGCATCGCTGATTTTATTATTTTAAAACAACATTATGATCAAGCTTTACAGCGAGAATGGAAAACTGGTATTTGAAAATTTTGTATTTTGAAGAAATTATTTAGGATTTATTTTATCTTATTAGGTGATCATTTTCGATGTTTTATTGATGATACTTGGTGGCCAGGAACAATTGTAAAACGTGAATCATTTGATCTTCGTCATGAAAATAGTCCTTTTCAATGTCATATTATTCGATGGGATAATGGTGAAAATGAAGAAAGATTAAGTCCATGGGATATTTTTGAATGTGATGATACATGTATAACGAACTTTATTTATTTAAATTAAATATTAGATTATTTTTTCTGTTTGTTTAGCTTGTGAATCAAATGAATCAAATCTAATAAAAATGCCATCCTATCAACCAGCAACAGATGAATGGCCATTACATGGTGCTGATAATGAACGTGAACGTTTATTAAAAGGAATTGATACACTTATGCAAATGGATGTAACTAAACAATTTCGATCACCTGGTAAATATTTCGAATAGAAATTTAAATAAAAAAGAATGTCGAATGCATTACGTGTTTAATATATATTGGTGCTTGATGCATTTGCTTCAAACTTTTTCTCTGTATATTAGGAGTCATAAGATTAATGTTATTGAGTGAATTGTCCTTTCGAACAGGCAGGTTTACCCAAAGAAGAGAAAAGGTTAAGGAATTGTAGAGATCAAATCACAATAGAAACTTTAGATATCTTTTTTATATATCAAAGTCATAAGAAAAAAAGAAATTCATCAGAGAAAATTTTTTTTTTATAGAAAAATGAAAACTGTCTAAATCAAATAGCTTACAATAGAAATCTTTATTGAAGAAAAGAATTGATCTTTATTTATGTTGATAAATCAAAATTGAACAGAAGAATTTTTAAATATTCATTATAGAACGTAATAATCTTCTCATTCAGAGAGATATTCCTATAACCTATTTATTTATTAATACAAAAATATATTTCTGATTGAGAAATTTTTGTGTTGCTTTTTTAGTTCAACTTGCTTGGTATCCAGTTGTTATTGCTTATCCAATTGATCTTGGTACAATTCGAGAACGTATATCCAATGGTTATTATCGTCGATCAAATGCACTTAAATGGGATGTTAAAAAAATGGAAGAAAATGCAAAAAATTTTAATGAAAAAGGAAGTCAAATAATTGAACAAGTTAAAATTGTAACCAAAGTTTTACTTAAATATATCGAGTAAAATATTCACAATTCTTTCATTCTTCTTCTTTTTTAATATTAAATTTTAAAAAATATATCTTTTTTAGTGATCATAATTGTAATGATATAAATCTAATCTATCAACGAGCATCACATTCAGAACAAATTTCATTACCTATTTCATCATCATGGGTTTGTATTTTATTTTAATTAAACAAAAACAAACCAAGTTAATTGTTCTCATTTTCTTTTTTTAGAATGAAGAATGGCTTGATGATTGTCAAACAATACTTAATGATATATTATCTCAGCCGGGAAGTGATTTATTACGTTATCCAATTGATGAAAATGAATATCCCGTATGTATAGATTTTCATAAAAATAATTTTAATAATTTAATTTCTTTTATTTTTTTTTACTCAAAGGATTATGAAAGAATAATAAAAACACCGATTTGTTTTGATGATATACAAGCAAAACTTAATCAAACACCTTGTGGATATAGACATTCAAGAGAATTCATTGCTGATTGTCATTTAATATTTCAAAATGCTTTAACATATGCTGATCCAGAGGTAAAAAAAATCGAAAAATATAGTTACTGTTTTTCTTTTTAATCTAATAAGTTTTTTGTTTCAATAGATGATTAATGTTGTTAGACATTTGGGACCATGGTTTGATCGACGTGTTGCTATATTCGATCGTCGACAACGTCGATCGAATCATCAATATACTACCGAAATGACAACTCGACGACGGTATTTAATTCATTTTAAACATGTTTTTGTGTAGCACGATCTAGAAGAAGTGTTGAAGTTAGGGGTCCACGTTTTTGTAGATCTGACTGTGCCAGGGTCTCGAAGGACTCGCTTGCCGTTCCCTGGTTGAAGTATAAGAGTAAACATTTTGACCTTCTAGCGATTGTATATGAATAACGTCTGGTTATAATATATGAACTACGTCCTTATTTCATTTCTGGAGGATTAAATAAAATGATGATGAAGAAATATGTTATAGGATAGAATAATCCCCCTATGATTCTCAATAGTAACTATCTCGTGTTTCACATTTTAATTACGCAGGAATTGTACTAACAGGTTTTTATTTTTATTTTTATAGAGATTTACAAAATTCATCAACAGATGAAAATAATATCTATACAACAGGCGATGGACCAGCAGCAGCAGTAGCAGCAGCAGCAGCAGCAGCAGTAGCAGCAGCAACAACAACAACAACAGCAACAACAATAACAATAACAACAACAGCCAGCTCAAGTAGTCGACAGAATCGACGTACACAATGTAATTCAAAAGAATATTTGTTTTATTTTTGAAAAATTAAACCTTTCTTTTTATTCAGTTTCTCCCGCGACTCTAACAACTGATCGTCGTCATTCTCATTTTAATCGTTTATCATCATTAAATAATCATTCAGTAACATCACAGCAGCAAAATTCTGATGATGATGATATGGATGATAATGAATCAGTATCAACACAAAGTACTCAACCAATATCGTTAACATCATTTATTCCTACAACATCTAATGATCATAATACCGGTGCTAATTTATCATTACGTCAAACACGACAACGTATGACTACGAATGAAAATAATAGTACATGGCAAACACGAACACGCTATAGTACAAGATCAACAGCTTCAAGTAGAAATCATAATGATGATTATGATAATCGTTCACAACAACAAAATTTATCAGCATCTGATGATGATAATGATATATCATCGAATAGTAAAAGAAATCGTATTGAACGTAGTGACAGAAGAATAACTTCAATTAATCGACCGAATTATAAAATAGAGAGTGATGAACATGAAGATGAAGATGAAGATGAAGATGAAGATGAAGATGACGATGAGGATGAGGATGAGGATGATAATAATAATAATAATAATAATAATAATAGTCAACAAAAAGTGACTAAAACAAATACAACAAATGATAACCAAGAAGAAACCGAACAAATGGAAAAAGATAATGATAAATCGAAAGGTAAAGATATTTTAAATTTCTATTGATTTGTTACAAAAATATTAGAAGATCCGACAAGAATTTTAACGTGATAATTGAAATTTACTTCATTTCTTTTTGTCAACATTAGAAATAGTTCTTATCTTATAAAAACTTTTCACATACATCTTAACTGTAGTATTAAAACTGACATCTAGAACATTAAAATGAGATTCATTTCATTATCATACGAAAGAAAAAAACACTAAAATCTATACGATTGAAATTTAAGCTTCCTAGAAAAGTTTATATGACAAAGTCAAACTTAAAAATATCGGTTGACCATAGAAAGGTCGAAAAATACTTTAGAAGACTCTGTTGCAGCCGTCATAATAGAATTGTAGTTCTTTGTTCGAATCTTTTAGTTAATCTATACCACATATTATTTATCACTGTTACTATTGATCACAAATTCAGATTACAGGATGGTTCAAAAGTCACCTGAAAGTGTTTGATTACGAATGAATTTTGATAGAAATAAGTTCGAGAGCTGCAACTTTCACTATTCGAAAGAGGCTGTGTTGTTACTGTAATTTAAAATGATGTATTATCTCAAACATAAACGAAAACACTAGATAAAAAAATGTGAAAAAAAATCATTTCGAATTGCATTGAAAATTTTTATTTATCTTTTGCTTGTTTGTTTTTTTACAGAGAAAAATGATGATGAAGATTATGAACCACCGATATCTCATGATGATGAAGATGAAGACGAAGATCCTAATGAATTAATATCTCTACGACAAAAAGATGATGATGATTCGGATTCGGATTATCAATTGAATGAACCAAGTCAACATCGTCGTACAAATATAAATGGTAATCGGGTACGTAAATTACGTAGTACAACAAATCGTCCATCACCACCATTACCAAACCAAAATAATAAACGAAAACGTTCAGTTGTTCGTACACGTACATCATCAGAATCTGATTCAACAGATTCAAATGTAAATATACCATATAAAACTCGAACTCGTACACGACGACGTGTAACTGTAAATCGGAAATCTTCATTTGCTGAAGATTTTTCTGATGAAGAACAAGATGAAGAAGATGAAAATCGTCGACGACCGCGTACAACTCAAGCAACACGTGTATCAAAACGTGGTCGTGTACTTAAACAACGCTTATTAAGTGAATAAACAAAGGAAAGAAAAAACAACAAATAAAATTCAATGTTCAGATCTAGTCTTCTCAAGTTTTTCTTTGTTTTTTTTTCTTTTGTGATCGACATTCTTCAATAAAGAGACAAATTAACAAAAACAAAAGCAACAGTGACTATTCAATGTGTACTATCATTTTGATAGATTTTCTTTTTTCTTTTTCTTCTTTTTTTTTTGTTTGTTGTACAGACACATTAATAATCTTATTTTGTTGTTGTTATTGTTTGTTTGTGTGATTGACAATCTGTTCATGTTTTCTTCTTTTTGTTTCTTTTTCTTTTCGTTTGGGAAAATAAAAAACAATATACATCGTGTTTTTATTTATTAGATTTTATTCATTTAAAAGAAAAAAAAAGAAATTGGTAATAAAAAGAAAAATATAAAGATTTCTAATCATCGTCTAATGTAAATGTAAACATTTGTAAACCATCATAAGCAGTAAAATTTGTTTTTTTCTTTTCATTTGATATTGGCATATCATTGTTCATAAGTACTGATGAATAATCTCCATCGTCACTTGATTTTGATGAACCTTTAACAAAAACAAAAACAAAAAGTTTATATATTAAATTAAATATTTTATTTAAAATACATACGACTTGATATTGTTGGTAAAACAGCACTTGATTGTCGTCGTTTTTTCTTTTTATTTATGGTTCCTGTATTCGACTTCGCTATTTTACTAATTCCTTCGCCTGTTGATAAATCAATTTGTTGACCTGTTTGTTTTGAAATAAATATATACTGTTCATCTTGTGATGATTCAGTTTCTGATGAACGTTGTTTTAATCCAAGAACTTCTTTAGCAAGTAAACCCATTTGTTGTTGTAATGTTGGATTTGATGAATCAATATTAATTATTGGTGTTGATGTACATACAGGAACAGTATTTGATGAACGAATAGGTGAAGGAGTTTTTCGAGTACAATTTATATAGATTCGAGTTATATGTACACCAGTTGAATCACACATGTGTTTTTTCTTTTGCTAAATGTAAAGAAAAGATGATATGAAGAACATATGATGATTTGTTTGTTTTCATACATAGTTATATATATGGATAGAATGTGTGTTTATCCAGGGATGAAAAGAGAACGGATTAAATATTTTGTTGTTCTTCAAGAAAAGAATTTTTTATTTTTTTTTGGTTATTATAATGATAAGCTTGAATAGTAAATGAATAGTTGTTAAAGAATTTTGAAAATGTTTGATATTTAAAATTGAAGCGATACTACTTAGAATATACGAAAAGTAATGAGATTTTTTAAAACAAGTCGTTCAAATTTTTTTTTATCAAATGTTCGAAATCGTTCTTCTGGTTATTTACACACAATTGCGCTAGTTCAAGTTATTTATCGAAAGTTTGTTTTATAGTCATCTTTGTTGAGCGTGTTACTGATTTTGATTACGGCAAGGTGCAGGTATTGTGACTTACTTTGATCGATTAGATTCTGTTTGATCAGATTGAATAATCAAAAGTCAGATGATGGCAGGTTCAGAGAATTTGGTGGTTGTCGAATTATTATGATATCTTCCAATTGGAGATAGTTTGAAACATCTTGATGAACATACGATTTGACATAGTTGTGATGAAATTTTTTGGCAAGCGTATCAGATGTTGGTGTTTTTATTCGGATTTCATCGATGAAGAATTCCAGACAATTATCGATGCAATATTGGTGCTGGACGGCTTGATCTTGTTCAGTATGATGGATTAGCATGAGACCGATCGTTTCAGAAAAAATGTAAAGCAGAATTTTTCAAACAAAACCACTGCATCGAACCACAGTAGGGAGAGTTCCACCGATTGGTGTCCAGACCGTTTAATTCATTTATGATAAAACCATGGCTCGTCACATGTCAGTACATTACATAATCGTCATGTTTCTTGCTCGAGTTTTGCCAAATGAGTTCGGCTGGTTGATTATCAGTCAGAAACTTGAGTATGTAGCGGGCAGTAGTTTGTTTTCAGCTTCACATAATCAAAAATAATTTGTTCAATGGTACCGCAACTCATACCAGTTTCCATTTATATTTTACCAATAAGACATCACACTTCTTCAATGTTCTTCAATGTTTTTAGATGTTTTCTCAATTTCAGGTCTACTCAGATATAGTCGATCTTTAATCTCTTCTCAGTTTTCACGAAACAATTTCGACTATCTAGTAACTGTATTTTGAGGTAAAATCTGATCGCTGAAAATAGAATATAATCATTAGGGTGTCAATATCGGTTTCATATAGAAGCGAAAATTTTCTTCAAGTGAAAATAGGAATGTATAGCTTCCATTAAAGTTCTTCATTTGATATTATCAGTTGATTTATGATAATATACTGCAAATATGTTGAGTGTTGTTAGTGATACGGGCACAAAAGGACAAGTTTTTTTTCTCAAGCTGTCTATATTTTAATATAATGTCAATTTCATCACTTATGGTATGCCGTCTGTAAATTTTCAGAATATTTTAAGAACGATTTCATACATTGAAATCATTTTACAAACGAAAAATCTTAATGTGATTAAATCGAAAAATTTTCCTGTTAATGAATGCTATTCATACAATTATGATTATTCTTCGAAAATTAAAGCGAATATAATCAAGTTTTAAGGGAAATTAGAATTATTTAATTTCGATCTGAAATTAAAAATATAAATATACCTAAAGGTTTTTGAAGTATCTTAATATCTACCGTTAAAGCGTAAAAATCAATATTTTAAGAAGAAACTGTCTATTTTGCTTAAACCTTATAAAGTATTTTACCAGCTATAAGGTCTACTGATGAGTAACATTTTACGAACGAATTTCCATTATTATATACTTTTTTTAATATTTCAATAGGAATTCAAGTTTAAATCCAATGATGATGAACTTTAAATAAAAAAATTAGTTATTTGAATTTGAGAATACACACTAATTTAAGTTAGTGGAAAAAAAGTTTAACAATAACTGTTCGAGATGTATTTCATCACTATTAGGGGTCCCCTTTTTTTGCTTCTTTCTACTGGTTTGTTTTTACTTCGAATGAATCAATATCAAACAAAGAAGCATGACGATGAGAAAAAGTATCAAAGAATGTGAACAGAGAAAAGCAGAGGAAAAAGAAAGAATGTGTATAGAAATAAGTAATATGAACGACGAGAAGAGATGTGAAAGCATGGAGTAACATGCCTGTAACAACCACTATCAAAGGCCCTCGATCCAATCTTTCTCTCTCTCTCTCTCTTTTTTTCTTTTGTTGTTATTGTTTGTTTCTCTTTCTTTTATTCTTGCCTTCAAAATGCTTATATAAGTGAGTGTGTATTACTGTGTATAAGGACATTACGCAGATATTCTTCGGTTACGAGCTAATAATGACGTTTCTTTTTGATAATGTTAAGCAATTAGCTCAAATCCAAATAGTGGTATTAATAGTCAATACAGTTTTCTAGCTAATGCATTCAATAGCAAGATTTCAGTGTTAAACTATACTGACGAAGTTTCTTACAGAGCAGGCGCAGTAGTGTTCAGGTACTAGAAGACTTTGCTGGAGCTATGCTATCTTAAAGGGTAGAAAATTCTGAACAGAATAAGAGCTTTTTGCATTTGCTACGACGTTCCCTTGAAGAATTGCAAGTATCATGAAAACTGTAAAAAAAAAACAAATATACAAAAAAAACTTGAGTAAAAAACGTCTCTTTTTTCGGTTTTTGTGATAGTTTTAACTTTTAGAGGAAGAGTTGTAGAAAATGCAGTGACCCCTTATTTTGTTCTCTTTAAAGTGGCATAGCTTCGACAAAATCTTCTAAAACTTTAAAACGACCACTTCCGGTTTTTCATAAGCCCCGCGATCATAGTTCATCTATGAAATCTTGCTATAGATTGCAATAGATACTAAAACTCCGTTGACTATTAAAATCACAATTTGAATTTGAGCTGATTGGTTAACATTATCAAAAAAAACATCAAAAATACATTATCGTTAAATCTTTTCTCTGTCATTCCTTAAATGAATGTTAATTACTGAATACATCATTATTAGAAAATTTAAGTTTTTCATTGTCGATCAAAAGTGACTTCATTATTTATTTCAATTCACTTAGGTCTGACCAAAAGTTCCCAGATTATTAAAAAAAAATATAAAGACAAAGAGAAAGTTCGAGTTTTATTTTATTAAATGTTCAGAATAGTCACCATGATTATTTATACAAAGTTCCATCCTTTCTAATAGTTTGTCAAAAGTTTTTTCAAATTCTTCTTTCGGAATTTTTTTCATCACCTTGGATACCGCACGAGCCAATGGTTTTTCATCTGGTTGATCAGTTAAATTACGTTTGATGTAATCATTTAGCCAATAATCACATGGTGCAAGGTCAGGTGAATATGGTGGATGCGACATTATAATAATATCTTCTTCTGTTAAATAATTAATAATATCGGAATGAATATGGGGTCGACCATTGTCTTGGAGCAATTTTATACCTTTTGTACCTGCTGACTTTCTTTGTTTCCATATTCCCTTCACGACAGGCTTGAGGCAATTTTCAATATAATAGTTGTGATCTATAGTCTTGCCTTCGTCAACAGCATGTATAAGAACAGGACCATTTGATTTAAAGATAATAGAAAATAAATTTTTTGGTTCAAATTTACCTCGACGAACAATAGTAGTTGGTGATTCATCTTCGCCAACCCAGCTTGCATTTGTTGACTTGCGATGAATCTACCTATGGTAAATCCACGTCTCATTACCTGTTATAATATCACATAATCGCCAAGAACCATCACGGAATTTCGCCAAATTTTCACGACAAAGTTTAACACGTTCTTGCTTTTATTCATCAGTCAATTGATGGGGTACCCAACGTGATGTCATTTTTTTCATCTTAAGATAATCGTGGATAATTCGTTCTATTGTACCATGAAAGAGAAATGTCTCAACTATAATATCATCATAAGTTAAATGTGGATCATTGCTGATAACCTCTCGCACTAGCTCAATATTTTCATCTGTCAGCTCGGATACTGGACGACCAGATCGAGGATCATCATTTACATCTTCTCTTCCTCCGCGGAAACGCTTTGCCTATTCTGCAACTGTTGGATATGATGGAGCCTTGGATCCCAAAGCTGTTGCAAGTTCTTCGTGAATCGTCTTTGGATTTATCCCCAAAATAGTTCGAATTTTTATATAATATCGATTGTGTTCATTATCCATTTTTGAAAATTTTTTTTAGTTCGAATTAAAGTTCATCGAAAAAAATACGATAACTAACGAGGGAACACTCCCAGGTGTCAAATCGCTTTTGGGTCGAGTATGTTCGCAAACGATAGACCTCAGTGAGTTATTAAATTCTCTAGAATGGTTTGGTTTTCCAGCCTTCTGCTGTCGAGTTATGGATCTTTTACTCGATTTTGGCCTATGGGCATAGGATTCTTCTGAGAACTGAATGATCGAATTTCAAACTGAAATTTTCTCCATATATAGGCCTTATAAGTACTAGAAACTTCCCAAAGTTTGAACCAAAATGAACGTATCTTTATCGAGATATCAACTTGTCATGAAAATGCTCCTATTATGAAACACAGTTCAAAACAGGTGTTCTTTTTTAATGTGAATATCTCGATAAAGGTACGTCCATTTTGGCTCAAACTTTAGGGAATTTCTAGTACTTATAGGGCCTATATATGGAGAAAATTTCAGTTTGAAATTCGATCATTCAGTTCTCAGAAGAATCCTATGCCCATAGGCCAAAATCGAGTAAAAGATCCATAACTCGACAGCAGAAGGCTGGAAAACCAAACCATTCTAGAGAATTTAATAACTCACTGAGGTCTATCGTTTGCGCACTTACTCGGCCCAAAAGCGATTTGTCACCTGGGAACGTTCCCTCGTAAGTCCAAAAGAGATTTACTATATATACGATTATAGATAAGACAGTCCACTATTTATCCATACACAACACTCTTCGATATTAATTGGTTTATAAAATTGCCAATAGCAATCTGGGAACTTTGGGTCAGACCTACGTATCTTGCACAATTGTCTATATTTATTTGCAATCATACAATTATTTTTCATAATATTGAGTAAATATAAAACCTCTATGGTGTGCTTTCACCATTGACTGTAATGTTTCTATTTTTTATTGTTCTGTCTGTAGAGCGCATAATAAAATACAGAACTCGAAAAGTTTGAAATCTTTTTGTGTATAATACATCATGACAGCAACAACAAATCGTACAATATTTCCTATGATATTTGGTCGTCGCCATCCAGATAAATTAAGTGATAGAGCATCAACACCACTTCAACTTGTTCGTTTACAAATTGAACAAAAAGTTAATGGAAATTTTCCATTTATTCATCAAGTAGCTACAACAATGACATTTAAAAACACACATAATATCATTCTTGAAGGTGCTTTCGAATTTACATTACCAGAAAGAGCAACTATTTGTGGTTATGGTAAATTATTCTTTGGTTGTTTATATATTTTTTCTGCTAATCTAAGTTTTTTGTCTATTTAATTAGGTCTTGATATTGATGGTGTTATTGTCGATGGAGTAGTTGTTGAAAAACAAGCTGCTCGTATAATATTTGAAAAAGAAGTACGAAAAAGAATTGATCCAGGTTTTGTTGAATTAGTTACAGGCAATATATTTCGTACTCGTGTCTATCCAATTGAACCACAAAAAACACGTACTGTTCGGGTTATATATCAAGATCAAGCAATAACAGATAATAATAAAAATGGTTTTCTATATCAAATACCAATTCAATTTCAAACTCGACTTGAAAGTTTAGATATTGTTCTTACATGTTCTGGTCAAGCAATAACAAAACCAAAGTTTTTAATAGATTCTAATCAACCAATAGATAGTTATCCGTCATTTATTGATAATGGAAATGGACAATATACTGCTGAATGGCATTTAACTAATGTTGAACCATCTGTTAATACTGAACGAACACTCTCATATATATTATCTGATTCACTTAATCCAGTCATAAGTGCTATTGAAAAAGATTCAAATGTTGGCGCATATTTTGCTATTAGTTGTGCTTTACCAACATCGAATCAACAAAGAACTGATCAACTTGATATTCCATCGAAAAGAATTTGTATTCTATGGGATGCAAGTTTAAGTCGTTCAAATTCAAAAGAAAATCGTACATTAGAATTAAATGCATTAAAAAAAATCTTTGATATCTGGTTACCACGTTATAATAAAATTGAAATATATATTATAATATTTCGAAATGATATGGATGAACAAATATTATTTCAACTTCAAGTTAATAATTGGAATAAATTTATCGAAATTTTTCAAGATTTACCATATGATGGTGCAACAAATTTATCACAATTATCATCAATTAATTTAATACAATCGATTAATTATTATTTTCTTTTTAGTGATTGTATATCAACAATAAATAATGATTCATTTACAGAAAATTTATATTCAAATTTTAAAGCACCTATATGGATATTTAATGGTAATTATCTTCATGAACCGTATGATATTGATTTTATTCGTTATTTAACACAATATAATGAATATGGTGGAGGTTATTTAAATCATGAAACATTAGAATTAAATCCACATGATTTAATAAATATTATTGAAACTATTCAAATTAAATATGTGAAACTTGATTCAACTTCAACTGTAAAACAAATATATCCAAGTAATTCAATATCAATTCCATTAAATTTAGATCGATTTCTCTTGGTGGGACAAATTCCAATGCCATTACCAAATTCAATTCAATTTGAACTTGAATTTTCATTGAATAATCAAACTTCTCGTTTACCAATTTCACTTGATATGTCATTCGGTGAACAAAACTCGTTTGGTTTAATTCGTCGTTTATGGGCACAACAGAAATTAAATGAATTAAATGCATTTAAAGATAAATATAAATCTGATATACTATCACTTGGATTAGAATATTCATTAGTTAGTCAATTTACATCATTATTAGTACTTGAAACACTTCAACAACATCTTCAATATCGTGTATGCCCAGCTAAATCACGTACATATCTTTATAATCAATATATGCAACATCAGACACTAGAGAATAATAAAAAAACAAATAACATATCTGAATTAATACAAAAATGGAATCAAACATGTCAATGGTACGATCAAGTTATTACTGATATTGATCGTCATCGAGCTTATTTACGAAAAGTACAACAAACATGCTTCTTTGGAACATCACCCTCAAATGTCGTCCCTATCATGTCGTCTAATTCTTTTGGTTTTGGAAGTGCTACAACAACAACTGCTCCGACCGGAATGCAGTTTTCTCCATTGAAGACTAGTGCAACTTATAGTTTGAATTCAATGGCTTTTCCATCAACTTCTACTCCATCATCTTTGCAAGGATTTGGTTTTTCTACATCATCGTCACAAATAAATACTGCAATAAATGTATTAAATGAATCGTTATCATCTAAAACAGAAGAAACGTCAACGATTGTTCTTAATGAAAACAATCCTCAATTATCATATACAACACGAATATCTTCTTCAAATAATCGAATAAATGCATATTCAATTTATCTTAATGAACGAATATTAAATCGTCAATCACCTTCATTTTATTTTGATGTTGCATCTTATTTTTTTTCGCCAACATCATTTTCATCTATATTAGATAAATTTAACCAACAACAAGAAAATATTCAAATAGCAGATAAGAAATCAATTGAATATGGTTTACGTATATTAACAAATATTTTAGAGTTAGAATTAGAAGCACCACAATTATATCGAACTGTTGGATATAAATTAATGGAATTAAAACAATGGAGTCTTGCTTTAAGTATTTTTCGAAAAATTTATTCTTTACGTTCTGATGAACCACAATCATTACGTGATTTAGCTGTTGTTCTTATTGAACTTGGTCAATATGATGAAGCATTACAATATTTCAAACAAATTCTCACTCAAATATGGGATGAAAGATTTTCAACAATTCAAACAATTGTTTTACTTGATTTAAATCGACTTTTAGTTTTAATGAATAAAATGACACTTCAAATTGATAGTCGTCTGATACGTCATTTACCTGTTGATATTCGAATTGTTGTTCAATGGGATACTGCTGATACATTAGTTAAACTTTCAATTAAAGAACCAACTGGTCAAATATGTGATAGTTACGATTCATATCGAACAGATATTGGTGGATATGTGACAAATTATGGTTTTCGATCTGGTCAGCCAATTGAATATTTACTTCGTAAAGCAATTAATGGAATATATTCAATTAGTTTAACATATATAAGTAATGCTCAACATACACTTGTAGGTGTTACAACAGTTTTAGTATATATTTATAAATACTTTGGTTCAATAAATGAAGAAAAACAAATTAAAACTGTACGATTAACTGACTTTAATCAAATAGTTGATGTTGGTCATATTGAATTTGGTGATTCCAATTTAGAAAAACTTAAAGATGAACTAGAAAAAAGTAAAGATGAATGTCGTCGTCTTCAAAATCAATTAATTACTGGTAAACAACAAACACAATCTATTATTCAACATATAAATATAACATGCGATCGATGTTTGATGTCACCAATAGTTGGTGATAGATATAGATGTATGTTTTGTCCAAATGTAGATTTTTGTGAAAATTGTCAATCAGCCACAAATCATCAACATGATTCAAAGCATCCATTAATGTGTGTTCGTGATTCAAGTGTATATGCATCATCAATTTATCTTCAGAACACAAGTGAACTGATTCATTTGAATAGTCTGTGCTCATCATGTTTTGTATCTCCTATCGTTGGTATACGTTATCAATGCATGACATGCAAAACAAATTTATGTGAAAAATGTGAATTTCTTAGTTTGCATGACACTTCACATGAACGTTTAAAAATTATTCGTCCTCAATAAATAAACTTTCTTTTTTTTTTAAAACTAGTACTTGAATTTGTACTAGCGATAATTTTATATAGATCCTTAGACAAAAGCATCCTCCCCTCATTTATGATTTAAATACTGTATTTTAGTGTAGTGTATGATTGATTACGACCTGCTTTAATGAAGAATGTACATCATTCAATACAATCGGCTAACAATACAAATCAGTTGGCTGATTAAATATTTCATCGTTAGGCTATCTCTTTTTGTGATATTTTCTGAATGTTTCACTTGTTTTACTTTATATCTATTTCTATAATCGAGTATACCGTATTCTCGAAAGTGATTCGCATCAGCGATGAAGATATTTTAATGATTCAATTCGGTAAAACAGTTAGCAGATATAAGAAAAGAAATAACTTAGTCGTAAAAGATTTTCTCCATCAATTCATCTGTTGTGTTGCTCAACTCTATTGGAAGACGTGTGTTCTTCATTGAAGTAAATTGCTAACAATCATACACTATATTATAATAAAGTACTTAAGCCATCCTTGTCACTAAAATTCACTTGAAATCAAAGACGTTCTATACGAAAAAAAAATGATCAAAGAGAGGGAAGATTTTTGTCCAAGGGTGTGTGTGTTTTAATAGAGATAATGCGAAATAAAAATCAAGTCTTTAAAGTATACAAGGTTGGAAGCAATTGTCTATATGATATCAAGATAAGAAATATTTTTTATAAAGTAATTTGAAAATCATAAAATATGTTCAACGACAACACGTCGTCAACAGTGAGTAGAACAGTGTTGTAGTGAATATACTTTTGTTTCATATTCGCCGCATGAATAACTTTAGACGTAGGCTGTCTAAACTATTATAAATATACAACTAATAAAAGACAAGTCACTGTACCTAACATTCATATGACTAAGAATTATTATAATTGAGAAGCTTTGCATATGTGTTAAATGAAGATTTCAATAAGAAAACAACATTTTTATCAATTCAAGTAAAGAAGTCATTTCTCTATTGAATAAAGCCAGGCAGAGCAAAGCTTAGATGTTGTTCAATATCACTTGTTGTGAGCCACTAGATGAAAAACTTCGAGAGAGTTCTTTCTTTGTTCTTAATATCAGCGTATATGGAACGCTACAGACTATAATGAAAGTTGTTACTATTAGATACTTCAAGAACTACACAAGTAACATTTTGTGTGTCTTCGTACAGCTGTATAATAAACTGTTTCTCAAAAGAACTATTAATTTGATTATTTTATATATTACACGAATTATGTTTTTTCGTCTGTTGAATTTTGTAACACAACCGACCGAATTTTCATCGGCTTATTGCTATCTAAGTCAAGAATTTCAACTGATTCTAACTCTGCAGCTACTACCCCTTTTGGTAAACTGTCTCTCAGACAAAAGTCGTTTGATTGAGCCAATCAATATTAGGTGTATTTTTCACTATCGGCTTCTACAAATAAATCGGAATGTAGGTGTGGATTGATTGATCAGTCTTATGATAAATTTTCTTCTGAATGATACAACGTAGATAAGACAGATGATTAAGATGACATATATATGTTTTTTCTTAAAAAACTTACCATTGAGTATCTTTTCGAAGAGATGGAACTTTTTTTCATTCTTTTCTATTCTTACAGCAAGTTAGATCTTAGTCCATACAGAAGAGGAAAAACTGTCAATGAAAAGGTTTCTTCTTCTGTACAAAAAATAAATGTTTGATTGATTTTTTTATTTTAACAACGACATGTACACATATCAGCTGGCTGTGTATTCGAAACAGGAGAACAACCTTTTTTTTCTTCTTTACTCAGTATACTTTCTTTCAAAATTAATATTCCTTTTGCCAAATATTTGTCTGAATTGTAATTTGATCCAACCCACAATAGAGAAATTTATGCTCGATGAAGATTGTTTGAGGATGTTAGCATGTGATGACGGTTAAAGTGATGTTATCGACATGAGTTAGGTACCGGTGAGAATAATTTCAGCAATCTTAGTAATACTCATAATCTCACTCATGTACTCTATATGAGTTTGATCAGTCTTATCGTGAGCTTTCTTCTGAACGATACATTGCAAAGAAAACAGATGAAGCAGATCACGAATATGATTCTCTCCTTAAAGAAATTACCATTGAATGTCTTCTGAAGAAACGAACACTTTTTCATTCTTCTCTACCTTTAAAATAAATGAGATTCTAATTGCACAGAAAGGAAAAAGTCGTGAGTGAAAACAGCTCTTCCTCTGGATAAGAAAAAAGTCGTTTGATTGATTTTTGTTTTTAACGACGACATATACACATATCAATTAGGTATGTATTTGAAACTGAACAAAACAACCTTTTCTCTATTCCATTTACTTTCTTTCGAAATAAATGTCCTTTCTGTCGGATATTTGTTCAAAACCGTAATTCAATTGAATCCATAACAGAAAAATTTATTTACAACGTGAGTTCGCTAAGGATGTAAGGCTGCGATGACGATAAGAGTGACGTTGTCAGTGTGAATAAGGCATGGATGAAGATGGTGGCAGCACTCTTTGGTAAAACTAGCATTCTCACACTCTCATTTTACGCTTCCAATTTAACATTCACATATATGACCCTGATGCTCAAGATAAGGCTATCAATCATCTTTTAGAACTTTAGCGTGTAGTGTCTGTAACGTTTTAAAAGCCTTCAGTGTCATACTGCTAACTTCTTAGATGTAACATAGAATCCTAACAATGTTCTTTTCTAAGGATACCTGTAGTTGGTACCTTTGTGTTTTGAGAGGTTGTCACTCGTCATATATGTAACTTTTCAAGCAGTATCCTAGCATCGAAACCTTAGTTATTTTCAGAGCTAATGAGGGATTCTGCCTGTCAGAGATTGAATCAGTCTAGATATTTGATGACCTGTGTCAGTAGCGGACTGAGTACATGAAACCAGTCAGTGTGAACTTCGCATTGGTACTAACTCCATATCTGATAAAATCAGCCTCATATGATAATACTCAGTTAATACTTGCAAGTACTCCAATTCCACATTTTTTTTTGAATTACTAATGACAAATAAAATATTGAATAATACAGCAGTAAAAATGATTCTGTAAATACGATATGTATGACGTCAGAATCATAATATCAATAATAAAATATATTTTTTTATAAGTTTAGATAATAGAAGAGAGAAAGCACAAGAGGTAGATTGGAGGCAGGGGCGTACCCAGGAATTTTCTGAGAGGGGTGCCCGACTCATTATGGGGCTAGATACTAGCAGAAAAATTAATTTTGTTTCCCGAAAAAATCTTTTACCCGTACCCCCCTCCAGGCGTTTTTTGGCTGAGGGGGGTGCCCGGGCACCTGAGGGCACCCCCCCTGGGTACGCCCCTGATTGGAGGAGAGCCTGGTCTATCAGAAGATTGTCCGAACTGTAATTCTTAGCGAGGTTTCTATCGACCCTATATCTGGTGTAAAACTTTGGAATGACTAAGTCATCGTAGTGTCTGTCACTTTTCTAGTGCTATCTTTATGGTAGTAGATGCAGATTTTCTCAAACACAAACTCAAAGCGAAAACTACGAGTTTTTCAAGGATTCCCTAAGAATACTGCTTGTCATTTCATGATTTCCAAAACAGAGCTAAAAATATAAGTTGTTACAACTCGAGCAAGAGCCTACAATATGAAGGCTGTATGGCTGTAAACTTTTCATTCCGCTTTAGAAAATTCGGATTGAGCTCGTTATGTTTCATAAAATCCTCTGAGAATGTTTGCCGTGTTAGTATCTCCTTTAGTTCTCAATACAGAAGCTCTGGAAAGCCGAAAAATCAGTCTACTTCTATCTGACCATCGCATATTCGTTAAATATGTATTCCACTACCGTCAGAAACCAGACGATTCTAAAAATCGTGCAACGAAAAACTGAACTGGAACTCGAAGTTTTCGATTTCTCCTACCCTAAACTAGAACCAAAGTCGTAAAACAAAAGAGAATGTGACAGGAATAAGAGTCATTGCACGCGAAAATTTTTTTACTGATATCTACTCTAGTAAATGTACTGAATTCAGAGTACCAATACTGTATTTTCGAATATTCTGCTACTGCATCGTATGTCACTGGAAATTTTAAATGATTTCGTAGCTTTACTATATACAAGTCATCTATATTTTAACATCCTTGTTTCATATCAGTGATGGAAGATTTTCAGTTGATTCACCATATAGAATTCTAACATTAATACAAAAACTAAAAACTATATCAAAGGAGTGGACAACGATTTCCATCTTTGAAAGTTTTTTTTGTGCGCCTTATCTCGCAGTATCGTTAGTAGGTGAAGGACTAGTCATTAGTGAAATGAACAATTCTTTATGAGCGAAAGAAAATGCGCTATATTAGATTGAAAGTAACGAAAACAAGTTTAACATTTTCAAAATAAAAAACGTAGTCATCGCCACTTTGGTTGTTTCTTGTCTTTTTCTGTTTAAAGAAATTACCTTTTACATAATACATAAGTATGAACAATCTCGAAAAATAGTCTATAGAAGTTTCTAAAAAACACAAATACATGTTCTTTAGTGTTATGTTATCAGATCTCCCTGTTCCAACGAAATTTTCTAGGAATTGAAATCACTTTTTTGCGTTCTTGGTTTCGTTTCCAGATAGTTCTTAAAACCGCTGTGCACTACTATCGTCCTGTCCTGCTAATTTTCCTCAAAAAATACTTTAATGGCTAACTTTTTGCGATTTCTTCGAGAGCTCTCGTTACACAAGTATGATTGTTTACGACGCTGTTTCGAAAGATAAGATAATTTCTATGGCTTAGCATGACGACTGTGACTCTTCTCTTATATACGGACAAATCACATGATTTACCGAAATCAATAACGTCCGTTTACGTTTTTTTTTCATAGTATTTTTAAACGGTTTTCTTTTTGCTTGGCGCTTCTCCATATCTAATTCTATGGCTTGATTTGTAGTCACAGAAATTTGTAATCCTAATATAGGGCGATATGAATCGTCTAGTTGGGATCCCATACGAAACAACATGGTTATTTGACAGTTTATTAATCCATGTCTATTCATACACGTCGTGGTACACGTGATGAACACGTGGATAATGTAGTGCGTACGAATGATAGATATTCTTGGTAACAAGTGCTCCCATTGGTCAGATTTTGTTGACGTGGTTTGATTTTTTTTTCATTTTGAACTGCTCTAGGAGTTGTGAGAGGTGATTCAATTTTTCTAGATTCATAAAGGCATTAGCCCACAAATGAGAGGAATGCGTTAGAGCCGATTTCAGACCATCTTTCCGTTTTCTCCATTCATGACTTAGNGAGCCGCGTGTGTTGGGGGGTGACCCCCCCCCCCCCCCCTGTCTAATCTAGAAAGAACAACTGCTCAAGTTGATGCGAAGAGTGTCGACCTTGGTCGTATGGCGGAGCATCTCTCACAGCATCAACAGAAGCAATTTCTCTTTTTAGATCAGACACCCAGGAAAATGCTATATTACGAGATAATCCGAAAAATAGTCCTTTCGAAGATGATAATCACCGCGAAAATAATAGTTCTGATAATTAAATTACAATTCAATGATTAATAAATAAACGGAACGAAGTTTTGTTGATAGGTATTTATTACTTTTCTTTTAATTACTCAGTGATGACAAAGTCCTTGAAAGAACGTTGAAAGCTATTTGTCAACAGTGTAATATTGAATTGAATTCGAGGTTTTTTTGTTGAAAAAAGCAAAGTTTGGAGATTACATACATAAAACAGAACAAAGGAATTTTCGAGAACGGCGTTTTTAATATACTTAGGGTTATCCAAAAGTAATGGCGAAGATACCTTTTTTTCTTATAGAAAGCTTGAAAAACTTTTTTCCTATTTATAAACAGATAGAACGTCTTTCACTCTATTTTTCTATGCTATTTGATCATTATTCAACTAATATCATAATAATAAAATTTCGACAAGAACTGTTTTTGTTGAAAACTAGCTGGTAGCATTTAGATCATAATGGGTGTGGCACTTTTGCATTCCACTTCATCATCACATAATACGTTATATTAAAAAAACAAAATACACTATAAGATGCAGCATGAAAAGCTCTACAATTTACAAAGAACAATTATAAAAAGATTAGATAGAAAAAAAACGAGTTCGTCTTTTACCAAATAAACAATCTCGTTTTCGCAACGTCGAAATTTAGTAGCTCAGAGTTTTGTCCGCTTTGAAAACAAAAAGTGCAACTATAAAATAAACGGTCCTTTATAAATTGTAGAACTGTTCACGCTGCATCTTGTGGTATATTTTGTTTTTCAATACAACGTATTATGTGATGATAAAATGAAATGCAAAAGTGCCACATTTTTTATGCCACACACATTATGATCTAAATGCTACCAGCTAGTATTCAACAAAAACAGTTCTTGTCGAAATTTTATTATTATGATATTAGTTGAATAGTGATCAAATAGCATATAAAAATAGAGTGAAAGACGTTCTATCTGTTCATAATAAGGAAAAAAGTTTTTCAAACTTTTTATAAGAAAAAAAGGTACCTCCGCCTTTACTTTTGGATAACCCTAAGTAACTAAGAGTAGTAGCTAAAAGGTTTCGCAATTAGATGATTTAAATGCCTATTTCGTTCTATTCTCATAGAATGACAGTTTTTGATTTCAAATAGAAAGCTATCTCTTTCCTTGGGAAAAAGCTACATTCTGCAAATTTTTCATTATACACAGTGCTGGACGTCAACATCATATAAATCGACTTAATCTGACAAGGAAATGTCTTCAGATATATCCTACGAATTTCAACAAAAAATATATGAGTTTGCCATGTCTAAAAGAATTAACACCTGAGACTTCTCCGATAAAAAGATTACAGTTAAAACATTTTTTGACTAGAATCTGCAGAGAACCAGAGATGAACTTTTCAACGAAAAAGCTCGCAAAAAAAAATGAAACATTCATAAGTCGATACAGCTTTCGGTGCCGATATTAAATATGTTATTAATTTTGACTTAATTCATTTTTTTTCTGACTGAAATCTGCTGAATATTAATAAAAAAGGTATAAAATCATGCCTTTAGAATAGGTTAGTAGAAACTATTTAAGTGACCACTGTTTTCAGGGCGTGTAACCTTTTCAAAATACTATCAATTGATATATAAAGATTTACATGAACCCAAGGACGTAGATCTCTAACGGTCGGCAAGACAATAAGCAGTACCACTGTTTGCCAAAATAGTGACGGATAGAAGACACCGATTAAGAATGGAGATGCGTAAGTGGTCAAAATCAATTCATTCTCAAATTGTTAATATTCACGTATGCTTCGATGTGGAATTTTATGCTGAGTCGTTTGGTCACAGTTTCAAATTGATTTGATTATATTTAGGATGATAGTAATGACCTGAAATACTATCCATAGCTCATCATTGTCGAAACCATGAGATACCTCGCTGATATCTATGCACAGTAACATCACCTTCATTTCGAGATAGTTTCATCAAATAGATTATTCAACTCTAAATTGAATCCTTTGAAAACAAATCTGTCGAAAAAAATTTATTGATGTCTTCTATCCGTCACTTCGTTGGCAGTCAGTGGTAGACTAAACTCCCCCCCTAGAATAAAAGACCATGGCCTTCTATTATGGAAATTCACATCGCTTCTGCAAAGAGGCCTTCTATTGTGGACTATTTTTTGCTAAGATTTACCCAAAAAGCCAGGGGTTGTTGGAAAATTTTTCTACCGTTCAAAAAGGCACTTTTAGCAGTCAAGTTCCGTAAAACCAGTTTTCTTACTAGAAAAAAAGTAATTTTAGTTACAAAACCTTGGTTTTTTACTAAAAAACCGATATTTTAAGTACTAAAATATAAAAATCCACTGGACTTCTAAAAAAAGTTTCTGGAAACCCATGGCCTTCTATTATGCCTTGTGAGTTTTTTTTCCTGGGGTGGCCTTATATTCTGGGGAGGGGTTTAGTTAAAAATTCGGTTCTTGTTATTGTCTTGCCGACCACTAGAGATCCACATCATTTGGCTCATGTAAATTGTTATATACCGATCAATAGCGCTTTTGAAATATTACAAATTCCGAAAACACTGACCACTTGATAAGATCCTAGCAAACTAATCTCAAGTAATGCTTTTGTATCTTTTTGATAAGTATTCAGCAGATTTTGATCAGAAAAAATATTGTTTGAGTCAAACCTAATAACATATTTAAAATCAGCATCGAAAACTGCGTCGACTTATGAGTGTCTCAATCTCTTTTTGCGAATTTCTTTTTTCGTCGAAAAATTTATCCCTAGTCCTCCTCAGAGTATAGTCAAAAAATGTTTTTTATCTGTCACCTCTTCATCGAAGCAATCTCGATCGTTAATATTTTTAGTCTTGAGATCAGAGCACTTGACTTGGCAAATCTACATAGTTTTAATTTTGAAATTCCAGGGACATATCTGCTGACCTTCTCTCGTGAGATGATATCAATTATATACATATAAATTCATCCATTGTAATCATTAGTTTTTGAACAAACTTCGAAGCATAATCTCTTTATTGAAATTTTTCTTATTCATAAATCGTTCATAATATAAACTCTTCGTTGTATGCACGCTCTTTTTTTCATTCCACCAAATAACATTTGAAAAAAAAAGAAAGCGGAGAGTTAAAAAGAAGAAACACGAAAAATAGTACATTAAATTAAAAGAAAAGAAGAAAACGAATATCATAAATTATAAAAGAAGATGTTAGTTTATCTCGACTTTTTCTTCTCAAGTATAAACTAATCGTACTTAAAATAGAAAAACGTATTCGATAAACTTGAAGTGAAAAGCAAAAAGAGAAAAAACAGAGAGAGAGGGAGAGAAAGAAAGAGAGAATGACAATCTACACCACTCAATGATATAAACCATCGCTGTCGCCCCATCTACATGACATTTACAGATATTATACACATATAACAAGATATGTTAAATACAATTTCACAAGCAGCACACAAAAAGGAACAAATCACTTTCTAATTAGAGAAAAAACCAATTATGGTGGAAATGCACAATACGTCACTGTTTAAGACACATTTTGGTTGATGAGTATAATTATAGAATGAATTTCTCATGGAAGGAGTCATGCATGAAACTATAACATACATAACTATTATTGTTGATAATATTGCTGTATTTTAAGTATGAGTATTGTTTGCTGCATCCTAAAAGAATATCAGTTTTTTAGAATAAATGTCTATCAAGAAAAAAAAATACAATGAGCAAATATAAAAACAATTCTCATACGGCAAGCAGGAAAAGAAAGAGTATTAAAAAATCACTGCATTTCTTTGGTATTAGTTATTTGAGAGAAAGGATTGAAAGAAAAAAGCAAAAAGAGCTTCTTGTTACCAAATTGGTGATTGCCTATAAACGATGATGATTGTTAGATAAACAATTAATTTTTATTTTCATTTTTATTATCTCTCTATAAAATTAAAGATTCAAAAAAAAATATTACATACACTTCGATCCCATCCAGCATCTTCACCAGCCATTTGATAGTGTTGCTTTCGTAATTTATATAATTGTTGTTTAGCTTGTTCTAATGCTTTTTCTAATTCAAGAACTTTAACTTGAGCATCCATTTCTTTTCGTTTTGTTTGATGAAGACTCAATGAACTAAAGTCCATTGTACCTGAAAATAAGCATATTGTTTTAGATATTGAAGATAGTTTTCAACATTGAATGATAGTAGTAAAGAAGGAAAGTGCAACCAATCACAGATACTTAGTTAGAAACTTTCTTACTGTAATAATGAACTTTATCTAACTTTTTAACAATGACAAAATGCTTGTAAATCGTATTTTTTATATAAAATATAGTTTCTGATTAGAAAAAAATTTATATAGGTATACATATATCTGTTAATAGACCATCTGAGTTCTTTTGGAGATATTCTTGAATAATATTTATTGATAGGTCATTTCATATTTCATTGGCCGCACTCTGTAGCTAAGCATAGAATATTGAATTATGTCAATGAATTGACTATACTCATTATTTTAATGCTACTTATGAGGTAACCTCTCGAGGTGTCAAATAACTTTTCAACCGAGACGATGTCCATTTTATGAGTACTAATGACTAATAAAAAGATCTAGAGTGGTTTGGTTTTTCGGATCTTCACTTTTCAGATATCGAAGTTTTACTAGATTTTTCAACAATAACCTGAAGTCTCCCTCAGGCAGAGTCCTGTGGTTGAAAAAATAAATACCCGCAACCGAAATCGGAAGCGCGATTCCGATTTCGGTTCGTGGAAAAAGTGTCTTGAAAACCGGTGGCCTATTGATAGTATATCAAATAATTAATCAGTTTTTTAAGAAATTTCTATCTTGTATTTTTCGAACTTGTTAATATTTATTATTTTATTGAAAAATTAATTTCTTCAAACGATAAAATAAAAAAGCAAGACTTTGAAACGGATGCAGGCATGATTGCTAATAGTCTCTTCTCTCACATTCACACCAATACTCTCAATGACTGTAGTTATCAGTTAAAGAACTTTCAACTTCAACAGTTCCGATTCGATTCTCAGTTCCATTTTTTTGAGTATTGTCAAATTCTATTACCCTCACGTCACATGAAAAATCAACTTTCAAGTTTCAACTTCAAACTTTGCAGAAACAAAGTTCTCAATGAGATTAGTTCATTGGACCAGTTGTAACTTTTCTAGTATTTCATATCTCAGGATATGATGAAATATTCAGAATTCTTTCATGTGTAGTAGCAAATTTTGTTTAGATATTTACATCTATCGAAAGAAAATAGTTAGTTGTACGATCAGCTAATCTCATCAAGAACTTTTCTCGAGCAAATTTTGAAGTCGAGAATCGATTTTCAATGAGACACTACAGCTTTTTGTTGAACAATCCGAGTAACATTTCGATATCTCGAGAACGAAAGCTCGGAAAACTAAGTCATTCCAGGCATTTCTATTACTCATCAAGTAAACATCGTCTCAGTCGAAAAGCAATTTGATGCCTGGAGAGATTCCCTCGTCAGCAGCGTTAAAATAATAAATATAGTCAAGTCATTGACATAATTCAATATACTATGCTTAAATAGAAAATGTGGTCGATGAAGTAAGAAATGGCCTATCAGTAAATATTATTCAAGAATATATCAAAAAAAAACTCAGACGATCTCTCAACACGTTGTATCTTCTTATCATATTTTTATTGATATTATAAGCGTCTACTCTTGCATTAATCATATATATCTATATAATATTTGTTCTAATCATAAACTCTGTTTTATATCAAGAATACTATTCGGAAGCATTTTGTCGTTAGAAATTTTAAAAACCATTCAATAATTGTGCTTTTTAAGATGACTTAATCAAATATTTTTCTTTTCGATGATGATAAAGTTCAATGTTGACATTGATTTTATGTCTTATTGAAAGTGAGATAATAATTATCTTACTCTTTTCGTCAATAATCGAAGAACAATTTTTAGCTGTAGCAACAACTTGTGCAGTTGATGCATTAACTGCTTTGGATGCTTGTGAAAGTGCTTCACGATTTTTCGATTCACGATCAGCTTTAACCTATTTATGAAAAATTTAATATATTAAATAAAATTTTTCAATAAAACGTTTTGTTTTTCTTTTCTACATTTGATGCTGCAACAAGTTGTGCTGTTGCTGCAGCTATTTCTTGTGAACAAGCAATAATTTCTTCAAATTTACCATTACCACCCAATAAACGATCAGCTGAGTCACTAAAAAAAATAACGCGTAACAATAATCATTTATTATTCTTTTTAAATCAATATTTGCTTTTGTTTTTCAATGAAAAGGAAGGGTACAAACATGCTCGTGCAAATCATACTGATATTTATAAAAAAAAAAGAACCAGGTGTATGTATATTTTCTAATTTATCCCCTGATGGTAAAAAAAAACAAAAGGTCCCGAAAATAAATATTTAAACTCTTCATTACATGCGATATTCTCATTTAAACACGCACACACTCTAAATGGAAAAAAGAACACAGCAATTTATTTGAACGCACAGATCAGTGTTGTTATCATCAAGAAAACAATATGTTTTTTTACTATTTCAATATATAAAGAAAATCTATAATTAATTTTACTAAGAAAAGAAAACACATATTAGACTAATGACTTACATTAAAACTTTTGCATTTACACCAACATTTTTAGCTGCTGAAACAAGACCTTCTGTCCATTTATGATTTTTTGTATAAAATTCACGAGCACTTGCGGTGCCCTATTGTTAGAAAAAAATTAAAAACAAGGAAATTTTGTTTCGAACAAAAAACTGTTTACTCGTCCTTGTGCAACAATTTCTTTTTGAAGATCTCGTGCTTTAATTATTAAAATTTTGATTGTTTGCATTAATTTGCCACATGAATCAAGTATTTGTCCATTAACTTCACATTTAATACCGGTATCCTGTTCACGAGATTTCGTCATCATTGCCTAGAAATGCAATAGAATTATTAGGATATATTATTTTATATTTTGATTTCTTAATACTTCAAGTAGTCGAACAGCTTCATCAATTGTTTCATGAGTTAATTGAAGTTCTTTTTCAACAAGATCACCTAATTCTTCTTTACTTATATCAGATACCTTTAATTAGCATAAAATATAAATGAATATTATTGTATTTTTTTAATGATTATTAATAGCGAGGAGGAAGCAGCTTTAAGGAGTCTGTTGAGATATAGCTTTTAATATACAGGGTGAGTCATAAATATCACTATGACAAAAAAATTGTATTATTTCTGCTTTAATACTCTCGAATGAACTGATTTTTTGGTCAATTTTTTCATACTACTGCTGAATTCTATTTTTAGCTTCACTAAAGAAATTTCACCTATTATGAAGTAAGAAGACTACATGTGAAGTGTTTTTTCGATAATGTTTAGTTGTCATTGAACAAAATAATAGAAACAAATCAAAATGAACTTCATAGATGATACTGCATGCACATAGAGTAAATTTTCAAAATTAGTAAGTTTTAAAGTCAACGGTTTTAAAACACCGAAATTTCAAATATGAAATTTCGATTTTTGAAAAGAAATTCATGCCTTGGTACCCAATGAACTACAATTGTGCGTTTTACATATGGAGCATGATTTTCAGCATTTAACCATTTGCTAAGGGAAAATTTATTTATACATTTTGAGTTTTTGCAAAGATTCTAACTTGTATGATGTTTCATCTTCACTAGGTCATAAAGATATTCTCTCCGTCCCGTATATGATTATTATCACATAGTAGCATCGTACAGTACTATTACGCATGCATATCAGGAGGTAACAAGAGAATTTTTGGATTCGAAAGTAGTCGAGAATCTATGGAATCTCTACACTTAATATCTTTTAGAACAATACAAAGTCAAACAGACTTCCGTAAAAGTTACATAGAATCCGTAAGTCATTATTGTTCAATATCGCCGCGGTTATTACTTAAATCTTAATATTAGAGATCATCAGATGTTAGATTTTATGAGATTTATATTATGATGTAGAGTTCCAAAGTTCCCCATGGAATGAGTTGCATGATTCCATAAGACTTAGCGCTGTTCTACTTGATTAGAGAATCCAAGAATCTTTTGAAATTTAATGATCCTTCACGAATTCCACTGTGCTTCTTGGCATATAAACTTCATGCCAAGTTTTAAAAAAAACGTCGTCAAAGGACTAAACTGACTCGTTCTGAAAACTTGCTCTATATGCATCAATATAGTATCATTCATAAAGTTCCTTTTGACTTCCTAAAGATTATTCTCTTAGATGACAACTGAAAATTATCTATGAAACGCTTCATGCGTATTTTTCTTACTTGACAATAGTATTTGTTTGTGCTATTCCTACGAACGAAAAACTTTAAATCAGTCTATTCGAGCGAACCAAAGCAGAAGTATTTCAATTTTTTGTCGTCGTACTATTTATGATTCATTCTGTATATTGAAGTCTGCTGTTGTCTTCTCGATAAATAAATAAATATAAATACTTTAGGTAAAAGTGTTGTTGTTTTATCAATAAGTGAATTAAAACGACGTAATAAGTCATTCGATTGTTTATTGTAATCAATAGATGTTGATGCTAGAATATGAAAGAATTATTATGAAATTTGAATATGTTCGATTACGAACGTGTTTGATAATTTGAATAAAGATCAATACACAGAAGAGTTACATCACGACAATTATCAGCTAACATGACACCTTGATCAATATCTTGTACAAGATTAGATGTTGCTTTGCCATGTACAACAATATCAACCATACAATTAGCTAATGCAATACATTCATTCAAGAATGGTAGCATTGTAGCTAGAAAATAAAAAATTCATTTTTCTTTTTTAATTAATTGATGAAAGTCTAGTAAAAAATGATTGAAAATAATTGGACATAATATTTTTAGTTTATCTAATTTTAAACTCTTGAGTTTTTTTTTTTTTTTTTTTTTTTTTTTGTAATATTCTTTTAACTAAATGTGAATGAATTTGTCTTTCTAGACTTATGATTGATGTCTACTATTTCAAAAAGAACATGTGTCACAGGTAAAATTTGAATTTTTGGATACAATTAAATTCAGGCAGATTTGATTTTTAATTAAGCTTAAAACTACAAAATAATTTTCTTTCATTTAAAAATAAATTCTAATTTTTATTTTAACTAAGCTAAACTAGCACGTCTTGTTGTTTCTTAATAGACTAAGTATTCATTTCCATACATTCATATGCTAATGTATGCACGAATGCTTTCTTCTGCGTTAACATCAAAAAATAACGTCTGAAAGTATTTTTATCAACAAGTTAATTAACATATTCATTTTATCAGCATCAAACTTTCAGAGAAAAAAAATTGTTATTCTCTCACAGGGAACCCATAAAAGTCCTTCATTGCTTTTTCGTTGAAATATAACTCAATAAAATTAAACAACATAATATATTCATACGTTAAATATTATCTATGACTCAGGTCAAATTCCAAGACAAATAAACATCAATAGAAAATACTAGTCAAATAAACATAAGCTTAAAAATTGTTTTTGTTTTTTATCGGAACTTATTGAGACAAACTAGATTTCAATTGAGAATACTTGTGAACTTGACAATGGTAGCCGATACTTCGCCGAAGCGACTTTTGTTTCGAATGAGCCTCTTAAATATAAGCATCTCTTATTCTCAGTAGTGGGTACTTATTCCTGGTTTCAAAAGTAATAACAATCTCTGCGATGTGAGCAACAGATGTTCTATGATTCACGTACAGAGCGAGCCAAAAAGATGATGTTAGGTGTATTGCATTATAATAAACAATCATAGGACATATAGAAAAGGGAGATGAACTAGCCGTGGATATTTAAAAGAAAACTAGTAATATGAGACAAAAACAACATTGTGTTATTTTTTTACGTTAACAGCTAGGAATATCAAATTGTGTTAACACGAGTTGATTTACTCTGATTAAAAAGCATTCAACTACATAATTGTTGGAAAGAGAAAAAAATTACCTTCTGTAGCCGACAAGCGATTGCAACTGAATACTTATAAGTTGCAAAAAAGAAATTGAAAACTTCCTAATAATGAGCACCTCCGTAGAGTAAGCACTTTTGATCAGTCCGGATGGTGCCCATACTAGAGATATTTTACTTTAACTAAAGACCAGTTCTTTATTCTAATTTTTGTTTTGAGACCCTGTAAAAATTCTGTTTAATTTGTCTGACAGATATTTTATAAATTCTTTCATTTGATTGGCAAGACAATATCAGTCATCATGCCATACTTCTCACCAAATGACAAAAATTATACAAAAAAAAAACGTTATGAATCCTAGCATTGTCAAATGTCACATATGTGTACTGAAATCATAAGTTCAAAAGTATTGTCATACTTTAAGTTTTGTGATTAACTCAATTACAGTAAATAGATTTGCAAAATTGAATCAATAGAAATTTTCTTAATGTTATAAGTGTATTATAAATCAAGAAAATTAAATAAAAATAATAATACTAACATTCATCTCCAGAGACTTGTTTGTTCCATAAATCTTGTGTTGTTTTTGTACTTGTAACAGCCATTCGAAGTTTCGATAAAAGATACTCAGCACCACTCTTACAATTTAATAATTCAACATCTTTCGTACGTTCAATACCATCATGCATTTGATTGATACAAAATGTTAAAATTGAATCTTTAAAAAAGAAATAAACAAATATTTTATCTTTTGAAGATTAATTTTACATTTGTATTGTTGTTTTAAATTATTTAACATATTTGCATGATTTGTTTGCATTAATTTTTGATTATCTGTTGTATTAATAAATTTTTGTGCCCATTCACGTGCTGCTGTTTCTAAATCAAGTATTTTATGTTCAAGTTCTTCTTTTTCATGAATTAAATCCATTAAACTTTCTTCATGTTCCTTGAAAAACAAAATAAATAATTAATTTAATTTAATAAAAATAATTTGTTCTGTTCTTTTTGTTTACTCGATTTTTATCTAATAAATCTCGACGTTCAGTTTCGGCTTCATTTAATCGTTTTTCAAATTCAGATTTTTCATTTTTTAATGTATTGTTAATTAATGATTTTTCATTTTCTAATTCTTTATATCGATCTTCTGCACTCTAAAAAAAACCAAGACTTCAATATTTCTTTTCTTTTTTTTTATGTATAAATATTTACTTGTTTAGCATGTTCAATTTGTTTAATACGTTCTGTTGTTGTTACTGTAGCTGTTTGAAAATCATTACGTTCGTTTGTTAATGCCGATATTCTTTCTTGTAATTCCTATTTAAATAAAAGCAAAAACAAAAATCAACATGAGATTAAAAAAATCAATAATTTTCTTATTCTCTTACACTCTCACGCGTTTCCATTAGTTTTTTTAGCTCGATCATATCTTTTTGAAACTGTTCTTTTTCTCGATTTGATTGTTCTAATTGTTTTTCAAGTTGCTAACAATTAATATATATTAGCAATGAAAATAATGAATCATCATTAGCAGCAAAGAATACCTTATTTGTATGTTGCAATTCTGTTACGATGCCATTCGATTCGATTAATTTAGCATCATTAGTCGAATTTACAGTTTTTAACTGTTCAATTATAGTTAGTAAATTCTTTAGAAAGAATAAACATAAAATTGTTTAACTTAAAACATGTAATAAGTTTAATTTTTTTCTTTATTTTACTTTATTTTTTTGTTCAACATCATTAAGTTCATGTTGAACATTGTTAATTATATTATTAAACTCATTTGTTTTGTTCTGTAAAGTAGTTTCCAATGTTTTATTTGTTAATTGAAATTCTTCTATTTTTTTCTTATTTATCTATAAATAATGAATTTAATTCATCTTATCTATGTATATATATACATTGATGAATTTATTTCTATCATACTGTCGCTGTATTTTCATATTCATTTATAAGTCTAGACATTTGAGTTAATGTAGCTTCTAATTCATTTTGTTTTGTTTCGTGTTCGACGAGTATCTCAATAGATAGACAAAATACAATAATGTACTTTGTTTATTATTTGTTTAATACTTTGCTTTGATTTTCGAAACTTGTCATTTCATGTTGTAGAACTTGCTTCTTTTCATTAAGCTCTCGTGTAAGTGTTTCGATGGTACGTTCTAGATTTGTCGCACGTGCTGTCTCTGCATGTAAAGTCTTTTCGAGATTCTAAGATATTAAAAAAAAAATTTGTCTCAAGTATTTTTCAATAGCACAACATAGAATTTACTTGACGTTGATTATCACTATCATTCAATCTTATTCTATTATCTTCGATTTCCTTTTCGAATCGATCTCGTTCAGATTTTATATTATTCATATTCATAAAAATTTCCTAATCGCATGCGGAGAGACAAAAATATATATTTTAATAAAACATTTTTTATTTATTTTCTTATACTTACATCATTTGTTTGACGTAATTGACTTATTTCTTGATTAAGTTCGTCATCTTTTTTCGTTTTTAATTGTTCATAATCAATTTTTAATTGATTAAATTCCTCATCGATTTTCTAAAATACATATACAGCATACTTCAACTGAAATATTAATATTCGTACTTTATAAGCTGTTTTTAATTGTGTATATTCTTGATTTAAATTTGCTAATTGTTTTTTAATTTCACCTTCCTAAATCGGAAACAAATTTCGAAATTAAAGAAAACAAATATAGAAAATCAATCATACACGACGTAAAACAACAATATGTTCTTCACGTAATTTATTATAAGCTTCAAGTAATTTATTAAATTTTTCATCGGAATTCGATTTTTCTAAATTCATAAAAATAATAATAATAATAATTTGAAGTTGTATGGTAAAAAACTTTATACATACTTTCAAGTGCATGCATTTCTTCCATACGTCGTTGATTATCTAATTGTTGACGAAGTTGTTCTTCAAGTTGTAAACGATGCTAAATAAAAACATTTTAATAACGAAAAACAAAGTATTTTATGAAATTATCATAATACATTTCTTTCAGTAATTAATTCTGTATCTTTAGCAGCAATAAGTCGATGTAATTCATCAGTTTCCGCACGATTTTCTCGAAACATTGCATCACACTATATTAACATAATATTAAAAAACCATAAATCATATGAAATTTTTATTTTTACTTTTAATAATCGTTGTTCCAAATCAGCTATTTCTTTTGACCTATTATTTAGAATAGATTTTTCAAAAAAGAGAAGGATAATTTTTTTTTTTTTTCATATACAAACCGATCAACTACATGTCCATTAGGTGGCCAATCATCATTCATTGGAAAACTTAAGGTTGACATTGTCTAGATAATAAAAGCAAAAAAAAGCTATAAACCTTATTTACAAGCAAAATTAAATTAGTCACGAGAAGTTCATAATCAATATAAACTGAGGAAATTTTTTATAGCTGTAGTTCAAAACTGAAAATACAGGACTTTTGTTTAGGAATTTAATCGTTGAATAAAATTTTGCTATTACATTGACATTTATATCATTTTGTTTACACAAGATAGATCTGAAGTCATTACAATACTTTGTAAATTGACGGAAAAAAAGTTTAACAACAATGTATTTTTCTATAGTGTTAAGCAATTAGCTCAAATCCAGTTAGTGATTTTAGTAGTCAATGGAATTTTCTATCTAATACATTCTACTAGATGCAATATGATGACACGGTGCATAAAAAAACCCATCACGGTGCTTTTCAGGTCTTAGAAGGCTTTGTCAGAGCTATGCCATTCTAAAGAAAACAAAATGACCTGTCATCACATTCTCTACGAGCTTTTCTTACAAAATTTAAAAGCATGACAAAACTTGTAAAAACAAATTATCTAAAAATTGACTAAAAGACATCTTTTTTTATGATACTTTCGACTTTTAACGAAAGGTCATAGAAATTACGGTGACCTTAACATTATAGAAAAATACGTTATTATTAAACATGTTTTTCATCATTTTACATAGCTATGGGTTTTACAAAATTCTTGATTTCGTTGATTATTGGTATTTTTGAAAATAGAAAACATATATTGGATAAAATTCTATTAGGTCTATAGATTGTTTAAAACAACTTTTCAATCTTTTATTTTATTTTTCTTACATCAGATGTATCAATAAGAACTCCATCGTGAATTTGCACTGGTTCAGGTGGTGGTGTGTGTACAATAGCAACTGGAGTTTGATAGTTTTTAATATCATCTTTTAATTTAAAATTTGGTGGACTCTAAAAAATCAAACAGAACATCAATATTCATAGATAAAGTTAAGCAAGAAATATATTCATACATCAGGTAATACAGGAACTTTAATTAAATCTTTAAAATATTGCAATGTTGATGATTGCTCATAAAAACGTTTTAATCTTCGAAATTGATCTATTAATCTTTGTCTATGTCCTTGAAGTGTATCGCCAGGTAAACCTAAATTTTACAATGGAAAGAAAAAAACAATTATGATTAAAATAAAAGAAAAACATGTGTTTTTTTTACTATCGTGAAGTTTAAAAAGAACTTTAACAATATAATCATAAAGTAAACTTGAATCTTGTATACATATAATAAGTGGATGAAGACGGCATTGACCAGCTGTTGTCATTGAATTAGCACGTGATTGATCAAGTGACGTAAAAACTGCTTCAACAAGACCTAATAGTTCTTCCATATAATCAAGCAATTCAATACATAATTGAAAATATGCATCTAAATTATCAGTAAATACACGTCGAATATCATTATGTTCACCGATTGATAAATTTCCCAAAAATACTGGATTTCTTTCATGAAATGTTAATTTTGATATCATTAAACGACAATAACGATAAGTCATTATACCATAACTTTGTCGAAGAGCACTCTACATTGATGAGAAAAATGAAATAAAACAAAATATGTATAATTGAATACAAAAAGAAAACATATTGACAAATGTGCATAGGAGCGAGCATTGAAATCATTCTTTTACAAACCATTTGACTTCCTCCTGATAATTCCGTTTCTGATAAAGGTGACTTAATGTATATATTAGTTTAATGTTTAATATTGTTTTTATTTATTTGTCATTGTTAGATGATATACTTACCCAAAACTTGCCTAATTGTTCGAAATAAGGTGCCAATTGAACAGAATCATTGACAACCTATAGAAGAAAATTTTAGAAACGAATTCAAAAATGAAAATAAATAATCGAAAATTTTAATGATTTGATAGCTCGACTTCAGGGATATATGAAAAATCTCAAAAGCATAAATTCTCTTAGGACTTTTGTTCAGAATTATAAGCATTATAATTAGAATTTTAGCTTCTAGCTTGACCTATACGAACAAATCGAATATCGGTATTTCGACCTAAGATTTTGCCCACGAACAGGTCTATTTGTTGGTAGAATGTCTTGAAAATTTCAACTCAAAATAATGTTTCTTTCCTGAGATATTTAAGTCCCAAAAATTATTCATACTCCATGAAAAATTGTTAAAAGTTTCTGTCTTGTTGAAGACTTTAATTTCTCGGAAAGGCAATATACTTTTGGGCTGAAATTTTCACAACATTCTACTGACAAATAGATCTATCTGTAAGCAAATATCAAGTCAAAAATATCATCACTCGATTTGTTGACATATATCAAGCCAAAGGCCGAAATTCTAATTAAAACACCCTATAACTCTCTCTCAGTAGAAGGTTTCATCAAGTTTTCTCATTTTGAGGCTTTTTTACATCTCACTGAACTCTATGCATTGAGTTCGAATTCAAAAGTGATGGATCACTTGAAAATGTTTACGCGTTAATCTTTTATTCAATGATATTGTTAGTCTTAATGACTTACATGTTTATGCCCATCTCTTAAAAGTCGATGCATAACATAGCAAAACTTCCAGCAAACAATTGGATGCGACTCAAGTTGAAGTCTTGTCATCATCGACCAAAAAAGACGAGCACCTTCAAGTCGGAATGTACCAAGAATAAGATCTAAATGAAACAAACAAACAAAAAGAGAACAAAATGAATAATGAACACATGCAGTTTTCTTACTTCGAACATGTTTCTCTTTAGCTGGTGTTTCAACACTATTGATAGCTTTCGTAGCACTTTGCCACTAAAAAAAACCAATTGTACGTAGTTTTGTTTTTAATTTAAAAAAAGAACAAGAATATAAATACCTGACTCCATTCAAATTTATCTCGTTCAACTTGATCGGCTGCTTTTCGCCGTACTGGAATATTTGTTACTAATTGATTTAAATTAACTATACTTGAACGATGATTATAAACGCTCATCTTTTAATAAAAAGAAAACAAAAAAAAATAACAGAATATTTTCTTGAGTCATGAAATGTTAAATGTCAACAGTAGGCAACAGCTTTATTTTTTGTTTATGGATGTTTTTTTTCCATCTCTTGAAGAAGGAGAAGCAAAAAAAAAAGAAAAGAGTATAGAAGAATGACTCAGTCAACAGAAATAATAGACAACACTTTTCTTTTCTGTTTTTTTTTCTTTTATAGTAGTGCTTACTACCCGCTTATCGCACAATATTAACTTTCTATTGCTGATCAAAAGTGCATCTACTAACATTGTAAAAAATAGCATACACACATACAAGTAAAAGAACAGACATCCTTCATATATGGATAAACATTACAGCAATACGTTAGTCATATGTAATCAATTCGAATCATGTTCAAGGATAGATAATAGGCAAAACGAAGTGGAAAAAAGAACAGGAATCAATAACAAAAAACCTTCTTAGATTTACATTTGCAAATAAGACATTGATCGATCAAAATGAGTCCAAAGATAGAGGAGATGACGCCCAAAAAATAGACAAATAACTAACTAAGTAAGCTAGATTATGTTTGGCCATTGCTTTAATTTTGTTCTTTGCAATCTATCATAAACTGTAGAGGTCGTAGTCTGTCGATGGAAATAATAATCTTAATTTTGCTAATAATTAGCTCTATAAGCCAATTTCTTTAGAAGATTATTCTAAAGTAATTTTTTTTTTCGTTAAGATCTATTGTACATTGTGATTTATATAAGCCATTGCACGTAAGCCGCGACCGACATCTGAGTCAATCGACTCAATTTTAAGATATTTTGTAGAAGTAAGAGTTTTTACGAAAAGTTGTTTTTCTAGGCTCTATATTTCAAGAAAAAGCTCATCGGATAGGGCTGAAATTTCTATAAATATATATATTAGTGAGTTCTAGCCAGAAAAGAAAATTCAATTGAAATATTTGTGCCTTTCGTATTTTATGAATTTCTGAAAAAAAAAAAGAAAAATCAATATTTTAAGACTATTTTAACGCTTCATATCTCCTGATTGAAAAGTAATATCAAGCTGAGGTTTTAACTAGAGTTGCAACTAATATAGATATATCTTCAATGAAAATTTGAGATTTATACCACATTGTGTTCAATTAGAAGATCGTTTCTCAAAGTCGGATTGTTGATGAAAAATGTGATTTTCATACAAACTTTCTCCCAAGGAATGGAATAGTTCGAAGTGTCTACTTTGGTCTAAACTCTCAAGTAAAAATCAGCCTGAATTTTCTGGAAACGGCTGAGAACAAGAGTCACGTTTGTAGAAAAAATAAAGACTAATAAGAAAGCAATCTTTGTTCTGTAGTAGAAACTGATAATAAAATGTAAAGTTTTATGTCCTTCGTAGAAGAGGTACAATGAGAAATTTGTTTAGCATTTTTATGACTGACGACTCACAGTTGGTATTTTTAAAACTAAAAAAAAATCATTTTACAACCAAAAGATCATTATATCCTGACCGTAGATGACAGAAAACGTTACCATAAGTCTGTGTATATTGTAATAGTTGCATAGGACAAACGGAAAAATTAAAATCATGGCATTCAGTACAAATTCAACTAGCAACACGATAACTCAGTACTACAAACCCTGATCTATTGATATAAAAAAATTCGAAAGTCAGACGTCAGAGCTCAAACATCATGGATTTGGAAACACCATCGTGTAAAATTGTTCTCTTATTTGTTTCATACAATAGAAAGATGTTAGGATCATAAATGAAACAAACTCCATTAAATAATGATCATTGTTACATTGGGGCTGCTGATTAATTTTAGGTCAGCTATATTTATATTTCAAAATTTTGTGGGTAGCTAAAAATTAAAGAGATTAAATTTTCGAGAGCACCGTTATTAGTTTTAGGTTGTGTAGCGATTGTAATATGAACTATGACTTTTGGTGACGCATCCTGACATTTATAGCACAGATGCAGTCGCATTTAGTCTATGTAATAATTTTTTCGAATTTTTTGAAATAGTGCGTTTGGATGACTAATGGAAGGCAATACTAAATCAATTCTCCAACGAAACTTCTGTGATTGGTATGCTAAATGCTAGACTGTATCATTGATCAGAATCCCGAAGTAAGGATTTATCTAATTGAACTTCTCATTTTTTTTCCATGAAGACGATTCTTGTTCTCACTAGTGTAGAAAATTATAAAAGTTCCAGTTCTATCCGATGAGCTGCTCTTGAAATACAGTCTAGAAAAAAACCTTTTGAAAATTGTAATTTTGGGAATTTTTCATAAAACATCGATTAAAGATCGAAAATTAAATATTTTTGAAAACGACTTGCATCAAAATTTATAAAAATCTTACTTCTACAACATATCTAAAATTGAACAAGATCTAGCATTCTTGATAGAGCATCGGGTTTACCATTATATTGGTCATGACTAACGTGCAATGTCTTATATCGTACTAATGTTCTCCACGTGGTATGTAAGATAAATGGACACTAATGAAATCATGATGAGAGCATTGTACTTTAGGTATTTCTAAGTTCTATTGCACTATTTAGTCATAAAAGTAACCGTTCCTTCTTCTTAAGTTGTGTACAATGAATCAAAGCACAGAATAGTATTATATAATAAAATGGAGAGAATGAAGTAGACACCCCCCACATTCACTCACCTAACTAACGATAATTTGACTGATTTCATATAATATATGAAGCAAGTCACATTTTCTGATATATCATGTAATGGAAGAAATAAAGATCTGAATATATACAGACAAGGAAATTTTTATGGTATTTTAGTCAACATAGAAATAATTATTTTTTTAATATTTATTTGTTTTGAGAAAATGTGAATAATTCAGGTCGTTTTTGTTTTGAGTACACATTCCAATCATATAATATATTTATTTTATTGAATCTTTCAACTAATAAAATTGAATTTTTTCGCAATTTCATAGGTATAACTGGAATGCGTGAAGAAAAAAGTGTAGGTGATAAGGAAACTAATAATTTTTGCTGCGTGATCAATATGCTTTTTCTACATATATAGGTATAATTAATTCTAGTGCAATCATGCATAATTATAGATACTAAGTGTAGAGATTATAGATATTAATCTATATCTGTCATATGTAATCATCTATTGCTATATATCATAATATATGTATTATAGCATCCGGCAAAGTATTCCAATCCATCTAGAATACAGTGAATTTACTACGTAGTATGCATTGAATATAATTGAATAGATATATAGTCATAAGGTTATCTAGTATGATGCTTTGATAAATGCAGAATGATCTCCTTGAGTTAATTGAAAGGATCTTTCCTTAAAGATTGTCAATTATGTTACATTGTCTATTTTTCATGATTGAAAACAACTCAGATTATTATTTCTTTCAACAGTTGTCTCCATAATTTTTGATAAATATTGATATTTATTATCTGACAAAGTCAAACACAAATTATTTTAGATAAATAGAAGGCGAAGAATATATCTCGCTTTTCAGAAAACCGTTGCTAATATAGGACGTTACCAACATGGTTTTGATAAGCCACATATTTTTACTATAGTAGATAGATTTCATGACTAGTCACACATGTTTTAAATGATCATCAAACTGTAATACTGAAGAAAAGCATGATCTAGCACAGAGTTCTTCTCACTCATGCAGTTTTCTATACACACTTCCTATCAATATATTGACTGTCTCTCGAAAATATACTACAAGGATATATTGAAGCAGGAAATATATGTCGCAATGTCATATATATACTAGTTGACAGATGATCTAAGCCACTAGTTTTGAATAATTTGCTAAAGGCTAGTCTATAACTGGATGGTGTCAACGTTAGAATATGTCATTTTTTATCAACATAAATGATATCATTAAGCATTCAGTCATGACGATTTCTGTAGATAAATAATGAAAAGAAAATGAAGTAAAATGATGAAATGAAACTAATTATTATTCATGATGGTAAATGTAAAAGAAAAAAACAACGGCTTGACTATTAGTTTTTCTAACGATCACGTTTTTCCTGCTTTATAATAATGGATCTATCAATGCCTGTATATCTTCAATAGAAAGTCATGCGGATCTATTTCGATGTTGACTCAGATTTCCAATCGTTCATGAATCTCATTTATCTTCTGTTGTTGATTAATTTCTATGAGTAACTCTTATTGAAGTGCACAGCGAAATCAGCAATTGCATTGCTGATCCTAGAGCTGATCGAGACAATACATTTGAAGTAAATAGATAAATCACGGTTCGTGCTTTACAACAGTTTGACTGTTGTGCCAATTTATTGTAAGCTTATGATAGGGAATAGCACATGCGAGTTCCACCAAAAAAAAGTTCACAACAAAGCTACATGTCATTCGATTATTTCTTTTATCGTGCCAATAAGTGTTTGTATCATCAAAATGTGTTTGACTCACTGAACACTAGTATTAGCCAGTATCAAATATTGCTCAAATGAGAACAATAATAATGGAGAGTGCATGCAAATGCTTGAAACATTCCACAATGCAGACTGTTATATATCATTTTAGGCTCTAATAATCGTATTCGACATTTTCTTCTTCATAAAACCTTGAAGAATTGATTAGGTATATAATTAATGTTTATATTAGTGTAAAATGTTCTATAAAAGAATTCTCCAAAGAAAAATGAATGCTGATTCTAACCACTTTCCTAAGGTGGTAACGGCTATTGTTATGTGCTCTATCAATACTTGATGAATAAACGACTTGTAGTTGCTGCCAATGGTTTTTGAGGTACTATTGACATTGTATCTCAAAGAATAATGAAAAAGAATACTACAGTTGTACTAATTTTACTTAGTATCATGAAAAATACATACTACAACTAACCGATAGAAACTATCCAGAACAATGTCAAAGGAGACATTATTATAAAGAATCAACAAATAATCTATTGATGACAATATTTTTTTAATTAAGAACAAACAGTATTGTGCTTTCACTCATGTATGTGAAAGTGAACGAAAAAGAAAAGGTCAATGATGATTTCTTTGTAACTATTTTAATAAGAAATTGCGATTATGCTTTAATGATTCAGTTTGAAAACTTATTGTTTCAAACTGTTGAATTGTTTATTTAATCAATATACATTTTAAAGGATTCTTAGATCACATGTTAACTAATAAAATATTTTTTTCAGTACATTATCAAGAAAAAGGAGGTTTTCTTATAAGAAGCTACTATTTATTAAAAAAAACATCCTTTCGATCTAAATTAATCAAACTAACAAATAGGACAACATCATTTTTTATAGATTTTAACGAAAAATCAATCAAATTGTTAAAATGAGAATCAATTTTTTTAATCACTTACACTTCTTTTTCTTTGTGAAGTCATTGTTCATAGAAGACGATGCTTAGTAAAATATGAAAACATCAAAAAGAAAAAAAACTCAACTCGCCGGTATGTTTGTTTATTTTGGAGAAATCATAGAATATTTCGAATAACATTTCTAATGCATAAGTAGAAAGAAAAAAAAGTAAAAAGTGACTCGAAAGGTTGTTGACACTACCATTTCTTTTCGTTTCGGCACGATACTGTTGACATATTGACAATCTTATTCATTTCTATACTTTCAATTTTCAACATTTTTAAATAGGAAATCTACGCAAGCATGAAACAAAAAGAAAACACTTAAAATTATTCCAACTGAGTGTGTCCTTGAATTATTAAATTTGTTTGTGCCAAAGAATGCATCGTTAATCTGAAAATAATACTAACAATGTGATACCATAGTTGGATTTTTTTCAAATATTTTGTATTTAAATGGCTGAGTTTGAATAAAATAACTGAAAAATCTAACAATAAGTATTACGATGACACAACAAGTCCAATGGAATGTATAAAAAATAGAATGAATTCCTATTTTTCAATTTTAAATATAAAAGTAAATAGATGCACGATTTTCGATAGAAACAGAATTCGAATAGGTTTTATTAATTTCTTTTTAAACTCATCAATTTATGCATACTTTTTACAAGAAAAATTATATTCACAGAAATAATATAATCTATAACAAACCCAAATTAAAATCAGTTGTAATTAAATTATTTTCAATGATTGGTTTAAACAAAAGAAGTTGCTAATAACATTTAGTAACGATAAAACAAAAATTATAATTCGAGTCGAAAGAAAATAAAATGTTTCGACTCTTTATGAAACATAATATTTTTTTTTTGAAATTGTTGACTTTCTTTATGGTTTGTGATAAATAGTAAGAAACATAAAATTCTGTTTGTGTCTGTAACTGTAAAGTCATTGTCGATAGAAGATACATGACAATGAAAAAAAAAGCACATCCACACCCTCTAGGAAGCCTTGTGTAAGATTTGTTTTTGGAGTATTAATGTTTTCAGGATTCCAAAAGTGAAAAAAATTCAAAATAAAAAAGTTCACTCCTTCTTCCACAGTGACAAGAAGCTCTCTTGCAAATGAAAGTCGCTCGAGCACAATAGCCTCAAGAGTGTTGGAAAAAAAGTATTTCTACGCATAAAAACCTTATTTAGCATATTGACCCTCGGAAATCTGCTAAAAGAAAAAGTTTGGAGCTAAGAAAAATTTTTATTGGTGCACTTTCATTGGCTAAATATCTTCAGAAAGTCTCATCAATATCCTCTGCAGTGTATGTCAAATCGAATTTAGATTAGGAGGTTGGCCTTAGGTACATATGACGCATAAAATCTAAATAAAACATAAACGATCGTATTTATATTGTGTCATTGTATCGAGAGATACAGAGAAACTCCGAGTAGTACTCATCAAATACTATTTAAAACTAATAGAAGGATTTGTAAAAGTCAATGATGAACAAATCAAAGAAAAAAAAACATAATTTCATTGCTGAAATTTCATAAACCTTTTGTTTTCATTTGCATATTGGTTATTAAACATCTTATATGGAGAAAGGTCAATAAAAATTACTATAAAAGAAACTTGAAAGAATGAAAGTTACGTCTCAACAATTCACTTGTTTAATATTTTAAGTAAATTCCTGAAAAAAATGGCACCATACTTAATGTATAATAAACAAAATATCTGAATAGCATTAAAAGAGAGTAGATTTGTTAAAATTAGAAAAACATTTTATTATTCTCACACATAAATAAGTAGAGAAAAAAAATGTTAAAGATATTTCGGAATTCTGTTAATCATTTAGGTTCTTTTCATTATGATACGAATCTATTGACATATGGATAAAACCATTTAATTATATACGATGTATTTTGATAATCATTTTTCAAGTTTATTAATCTTTAAAAATAAGTATTCACGACATTTACAATCATATATTTTCCTAATTTGATAGAATATAGATGCACTACAAAAAAAATCACATCATAAATTCAATTATATCAAGAAAATAATAATATTATCCTCATATAATATTGATATTTTCTTATACATTCTATGTATTTCAATAATTAACTATCGTATTCAAGTATTCAAAGTCATCCCTTTTCTTTTGTAGAATTCACATATATTTTCAACGAAAATAGTGAATGTTAATTCTAAATTAGAGGTTTGCAACTTTCCTAGGCTTGCTAGATCTTTCGAAATTGCAAAAGAAATTCCGAATTTCGGATGATTTTCGAGATTTGTATTTAGTAAAACTCGAGCTTTTATGAGTTTGACTATAACTTCGAAATAAACTCTTTCGAGCAACTAACGCACCATCGTTATAAAACTTAACCATCATATGTTACAAAGCTTTGAAACTATTAACGATACACACTCTCTTGAATCGAAAGTCTTTCCAAACTAAACTGAACAAAGAAGCCATTTGAATAAACGATTTCCTCAATATCAACTAAGGTTTAAATTTAAGAACGATCTTTTCACATCATAATTCTAACATATTGAACTAAATTAGATTCAGCCGTGGATGATGAATTCTAAGATTCAGATACAGGTATAGTTGAGACTGAAGAAGAAAAATAAACTATGTCACAAACAGTTTTCATATCAAATGCCGATAGAGAAAAACATATTTCAATAAAATAAAAGGCAATATATGTATTTAGACGTTGAATAGCTACTTTCCGAATTTTCATTGCGAAAATTTCAAGTTTTAACTTTTCCATCTGGTAACATTCGGCTTCTCCCGTCCTGATTACAGACCTTAGGAGGAATAAATCAATCATTTTAATACTGCATCCAGATGCAATGATCAAGAAGAGAAGCAACCAAACAAAAGAGTGCAGAATTGAGGTACCAGTGTCGATTTTTAAAAAAATGGGTGGTATTGTTTTTAAATAAATTTTGATAGAAACAAAAGAGAGCGCGGCACTTTTTTCCATTAGAAAGAGACGATGAAATCACATAGAATCGTGCATTTTAGAACCTCCGTAGATGTTTTCTAAAATTGTTTTCATCAAATTTATTTAAAAAAAAAATCGACCGAGAGTTTTGACTAGAATATCTATGACTCCTGAATAATTAGATCTAAAAATCTAAGGTTTGCATAGCTTTGTAGATCTTCTATTGGTGGTTTGGGCTCCATGCCTAATAATTGAAAATTCACTAGAATCACTTCACAAGATAAATTAATTTTAACGAAAAAATGATTGAAAACCTTAATAAAAGAACCAAGTCAAAAAAAGCTTGTAATATACAATTTTATGCGTCTTCATCTTCTCTTTCTACAGGTGAGAACCGCAGGTCTCTCTCTTGTTTCTATCAAAAGTTATTAAAAAAATTCTCATCCGCCTTCTTTTTAAAATGAGCAGTGGTAAATAGTGAGGCAATATTTTTTTCTTATTGCAGTTAATGCTTCAGTATCTGACCGTAGTGATCTCAATTCGTGAGAAGCATCGTTAAAATCATTTATTATTTCATTTATTTTGATGATTATCATGAATTTTTTGTTCGTCATCATATTATAAAAACAAGATTGTTGCTATTTGATGAAAAATAAAGTTAGCTAATATTGTATTCATTTTTATACATTAAAGATCCTATAAGCAATTTCATCATATTGAAAACTGATTTCACATTTTTTCAGTAATGTTCGATCAGTATTAATAAACAAATAAATCTTTTATTGTTTTACTTCAATTGTTTCAAACTTGAAAGTATATTTTATTACATCAAAAGAAAAATTTATACAATATTATCTGCTAGCTTATACGAAATATGTCAGGTCGACATTTCACCCGCAAAAGGAGCTGAACTAGAAAATTGTTCTTTTTTCTTATCAGATCACTGAGTTTATTTAATCAATCCAAAAATAGTTTCATTATGTTGTAAACAATAATGATTGTGCTTATAGAAACACACTCATTCAACATTCACCATCTGCTGTAAGTTAATATTGGTATCTATGAATACTTAATTTGACATTGGCCTACTATATATTTTCATAGAATGGACAAAGTGTTATTTGACATTGGAAAGAAAAAAACAAAGCTTTGTGTATAATTATATAAATAAATATAATAAATAAATATATGCATATATAATACATATATTTATCACAAAGAATACAGACGTAGATGTCAAATATATGTTTTTTAATGTACATCAGCTTGTCCTTTACTAACTGTAGACATTTTTCGAGCGACTGACATTGTCATCGAATGACATGATGGACTAAACATTTGTGAACGATGTGAAGTAATCGTTTTTCGACATGTTAATATATTAACAAAAGCTCGTCGAAATGCACGACTAAATATTGTATAAATTATTGGATTTGCACCCGATGAACAATAGCCAAGCCATGTTGATACTGATATAAATATTGGATGAATATTAGTAATAAAACATGATAAAAGATTAATAATAAAAAATGGCGTCCATAATATGACAAATATGGAAAAAATAATTAATAAAACACGCATTGCTTTACGTTCATTAGTTGCTGAAGTTTTTGTTAAATTTCGAAATGTTGGATGTTTACGGCCAGATGTTGACGATGTTGGAGAACCGACTAATGCTGTTACAGCTTGTATATTTGCTGATTGATGTGTAAGACTTGATGAACCTGATGATGAATCTTCGGTATCTAATGAAACCATTTGAAAACTAGCTTGAGACATTCCATCATGAAGACGTGGTGGACGCATTCGTGGACCTTGTTGAGATCCTGAACCAAGTGATGATGATAAACTTGGTCGATGTGTATGAAGAAATCGAGCTGTTAATGTGGATGATGTTATTGAACAAACACTACTTCGTTGCATAGCAGCAAAATTATGAACAGATGCAACATGATCATCAACAAGTAAAAGTTGTTGTTGTTGTTGTTGTGCACGAGCTATTGAGTTTGGTGCTGATGTTGGTCCATATAATTGTTCAATACGAGGAAAATATCGTTTAAGATTTGATAATGGAGAATTATGTGAATAGTGTTTTTGTCCCGATAACATTGGTGTTGTTTCTGTAACATTCATAGCTGATACACAACGTGATTTCACAGTCGAATCGTGATCGAAAGCTGTTGAAAATGTTGTAATAGTAATCCAATCTTTAATACGTTGACATGTTGTATCTAATTTTGATGGTGATGTAAGACGACGTGTTATAGGTTCATGATTATAATTAATATTAAGATTTGCTGGATTATTGTTATTATTATTATTATTATTATTTACATTAGCCTGTAAATTGTGTATACTATCATGTGTAACAAGAAGATTCGGAATAGGTAAACCATTATTCATAGTTATTTTATCATCATTTGGTTCGAATGATGATAATTGGATTCCTGCACTATGTCTAAAAGAAAAGAAATATGTAGCTTCAGACATACGTAGGAGAATGGTTTAAATCTAGGATAAGTTCAAGATTACTCATAAAATTTGTACTAGAAGGTTGAAAAGATGAGCGGAAGTCATAGACGTTTTTTTATCCTCGTATTTATGCAACAACATTAAAGCTTCTGATTTTGAACTCGCACTTAATAGATTTGAAATAAATTCAACACTTCTACCAAAGTACATTTACTTAAAGAAAAAGTTTCTTTCATTGGTTTTACCGAAAAAGAAAAAGAAAGAATAATATCCTTGGAGTACTGTTTACAAAACAAAGACCATTGTAGTCTTGTAGACTAAACTACAAATGTTTAATAAACATATGAGTTTAGTTGCTAAAGGCAAAGAAATTTTTTGGCAACAGCTTTTAATTTATCTAGCTCAGATTTCTTCAATAGTTCTTCTTCATTTATAATTAAGAGACGACATTTCAAGGCATTGCTGACATATGATCTGATATTTAGTAATAAAAAACTCATTATCTTGTCTATAGAAAATTTCAAGTTTATGCAAGAACAAATCTATCAATCTGATGTGACAAGAAACAAATGTTTAAGCTTATAGAAGCTTCGTGGCTTCATGTTCTGTAACGTCAAGAAATAAAAATTGGACACCTTTCCTCTTTATTTAAAAAAAAACTTACGAACGCCCACGTTGTTCTTGGTCAGTAGCAGCAGACATAGAGTTTGTCTCAACAGTAAGATATGAAGTCGAACTAACAATTGGTTGATTAATATTTGTTGGTGCAAGTAATTGATTAATTATTGGTGTTTCATGTCTTGGTGTACGAGGAACAGAAAGTGATGGTCGTTTATTTAATAAACCTTCGGTATTCATAGATGCAGATAATTGAGCTGTTAAATTAGCAAGTTCTTCACTTATTTTAGCTGAATCTCGACGTATTTGAAGTAATGTATGAACAGATGAACTTCGTCGTCGATCGTTTCGACGATCTTCAACCTCAAGTAATGGTGTATATGAATGTGAACGTTTCGTATGTGTATTGAGATTTATTGGTAAATCAAGATCAAGATGACGATTTGACGATGGAGATGATTGTTCAACTAAGCAAGAAAAAAAGAAACAGATAAATGAAGAACAACGAAAAAGTAAAACAGCAATTCTCTTTATTTACTAGACTTTTCAGGTAATGTTTGAAGATGTTTTTCTCGTCGTTTATACCATGTTATAGGTGCCAATGGTTTTGATGTTTCATTAAGACGATGATTAGAAACAAATATACGTTTTGATAAATGTTTACGACCTGATGAATATTGCTCGTTAACAAGTAACGATGATGCACGTTTACGATGATAATTTAATGGTACAGATATTAAACTTAATGATTGAATTTTTTGTTTAGATCTTATTGATGTTGATTGTATAGAGTCTTTTTCATCATCATTACTATCATTATTAACTGCTCGTTTCCATCTCATAGCCATCGTAGCTAAATTAATAACAGCATGCATTTTTTGTCGCCTTGTATGACGTTTTTTCTTTGTTGAATGTGCTTGTTGTAATGCACTCATTGTTAATGCATACGTAACAATCATAATAATTAATGGAATAAAAAAAGCAACGAATGAACCATAAATTTTAAATGTTCGATGAGCTGGAAAACAGGCACGTGTTCTTTCATTATATACATTTGATGAATCAACTAGACCAAGTATAAATAATGGTAAACAAATAGCAAATGATATTAACCTATATAGGCAAAAATTATATTTATTTAAAATAAAAATACAAAAAAAATCGAATGTTGTTGTTCTGTTTGTTTTTTCTTACCATATTGTTATTATTTTATAAGCCATTAAACTTCGTCGTTTATTTCGTCCATACTTTAGTGGATATCTCAATGTGAGATAACGATCAAGTGACATAACACTAAAATAAGAATCCAAATACTTGAAATAATAATTCTTCTTTTACCTCATATGCCATATCGAAGATGTACTACAACAAACATCGAATGTTAACCAAACATTACAAGCTAATGCATTAAAAGGAAAATGTCCAATAAGTTCAACAGTAACAGCTAATGGCATAACAAGACATGCCACGAGACAATCAGTAAATGCAAGTGATGTTAAAAAATAATTTGTGGTATTTTGTAAATGTCTTTCACGTATAACAGCAATACATACAAGACTATTACCACATACAGTAAATAAAATAACTAAAATAAATATGAAATTTAATATTTGATGATAAAGTCTATGTAATTAAAACTTTTTTTTTAATAAACTTTTCATATTGATGTTTTTTCTTTTTATAGAAAAAAATCGGTCTTATCCATTTCCGTTTTCAGGATATTCACGTATATGACTTTTTTCTTTTATTCCTTTTTTTAGTATTCTTATTAGTATTGAATGACTTATTATTTTTATATAAAAATGTCCTTGAAAAGCTGAAATGGCTTATTGAACTAGATCTCTACTTATGAATATTGATCTCTCTCACACTCATGATTCCATTATTTTTAATAATGATAAATATATAGTAACTGAAGATGATTATGAATAAGATGTTTGGGTTTTTTTGTTAATAATATACAAATAGTTTTCACTAATATTAATACCAGTATGAAAATAAAATAATAATGGAAAACTAGTAATAAATCTTATTAGATATATAATCGACAAAACTAAGGCTCTGAATCTTTTTCTTTGAAATCAATAAAAGAAATATTTTGACTTACTTATAATCAATGATAAACTAGCCCACATAGGTTCGATATATCCCAAAAATTGTACATTATTATTATTGTCACTATTAAAGCGTACATCATTTCTTGTTCCATTGATCATCATGGATGAAAGCCAATGATTCGTAGCCACTAACATCGGATTTCTTTTTTTTTTCTACAAGAAAAACGAATAACTATAGATTTATAAGTACGTGTGCAATAGACAATAATATGAACGGATGTAGGCGAAGCTACAGTGTGAAGACTTGACTATGTCCGGATGTCCGTGTCAACACCAATCGTTCGTTCCGACAAGAGGAAGTGAAGAAAAGATATAGAAAGCCAGCAAAAAAAAGAAAATGTTACTTCATGATATTGAAAAAATTAAAAAAACGTTGAAAATGTCTACTTGCGAGGATAGAAACTTCTTATGTAATAAAAAAAAGATTTCATGATTAGAATCGATAAAGAAGATATATATATATATATATTCGTTTATTGCTTTAAGATTAACATCTAAACATCATTACTTTCATGTTTCGCATATATACTTTATTTAATAATCTCCATGGTTATTGTATGAACATCTGTATTTGTCCAATATTCATCTGTGCTTCGTTTAGATGAATATCGAAGTGTTCACCGAGAGCGTACTTTTGTTTGATCTATTGAATTTCATATACAGCTGACGATGTAGTTCGACTCACATTCAAGGAAAGTATTAACGGCAATAAGAGTTTCCTGATGGTGTTTCACCAACGTCAAGGACATTAGCCGCCGGCAACAGATACATTGGAACATCGACAAATTATCTACTATCTTCTTCCCTTTATTCCTTTTCTCTTTCATTCCAATGGAAAATGAGAGCGTGACAAGCACAACGGGTGATCCTTTCTCATCTATGGAAAGAGAGAGACAAGAGATGATAGAATAGAAAGATATAGACCGACATATAAAGATAGAGAGAGAGAGAGAGAGAGAGAGTACAACTTGAAAAATGAGATTTCATCAATGACACTCGCTAACTAAATGAGAATGTTAGTGAAAGAGAAACAGAGAGAGAACACTAACGCACTTGCGCGATAATCTTATTTCTAACTTCATCAATAAGAAACTTGCATAGATATGAACGAAGAAAGACAACTTGAATATTATTACATCGTATCACTACCGGCATCAACACTTGCAAATAAAGACAGAAAAATGCTTATATACATACATATATATGTATATACGCGTAATTCTATCACCCTTCTTGCGCAACTATCCAGCCGTAACATACGAGAAATCGGACGCTTATGAATCTTAACATCCGATCATTCAAATACAGGAAATGAGAAAGAAAAGAAGACTACTAATAAATTCACTTATCGCGACTAGTGTCGGTCCGAGGTCGTCGCGTCGCCGCCTGATAATTCATTTCTATGCCTTCTCATTGTTTATAACATTTATATCACAGTGTCTAAAGAAAAGAACGACGACAATGTGACAAATGATGGGTCTTTTCTCTCTCTTTATATATATATATATCAATTGCATGTATTGGTATCTAGTTATATCGACTTTAAAAAGTATCATATCGTGTCTCATTGCTTGTAATACATGCCAAATATGCAGCCACTATACAAGCTAAAGTACTTAAGCCTGTCAAAATGGCATGTATGATAATAACTGTAACTAAATTTTGATGAAGATCATTTTTCATTTTTTCATCACATAATGGTTTTGATCTATCAATAACATTACAAAAATCAATTTGATTAAAAATTTTTTTCGGCCGATTTTTTTCTTTAAAACCACAACATTGCATTTGAATAAAACTAAAAACGAAAGGAAATAAATTTTTCAAAAACTAAATGAAAAGAAATATGTAAGGTTTTCCAAATACATACGAATCACGTGTCATATCAACATTTTTCTCGTCGTCAAGTAATTGCGAACTTGTTACATATTTTTCATAATTATCAACAATTGCATTTATGAACCAATTTCGTTTTAAATAAAGTATAATAAGTATTGTTAGAAGTGCCAATGTAATAGGTGCAATAAAGATTATATAGACAGATAAAGCTTCAAAGATATATATATATATAGAATTACATTAATAAATACAAACATATTTACCACATTTTGATTGTTTCACTGCACCGATTAATCCCAAAATACCAATAAATAATATAAAAAAAGCAAGAATAATAACACCAATTATTAGATGAATTGATTGATATTTATTATATCTATATAAACTCAGAACGATCAAGGCAATCCCAAATATAATTAACAGACTATTAAGTATAGATAAAAATGCTTTTGAACATGCATGAGCCATTTTGTTAATACTAAAAATAAAAAGAGCGCCAATTATGTATCATTTTCTCTAATGTAGTCTACTGAGTTACAATGTAGATTTAAGCAAAAAAAAGAAAAGAAAAAGGCTAGAAGCTCTTTTTTCTGATTCTTCAGACAAACACATTGGACTAGCCTTATTATGAAAAAAAAACGATCTATTATTTGCATTTGTTTACTAAGTAGAACTAAAACGATGTTTATATACATGCCGACGAAGGACAAATCTGTCAGTGAACTAAAACAGAAAAAAACAATAGACAGATTTTCATAAAGAAGAGCTCAGTTTTTTATGAACACTCTTTGTCGTCTGAAAATATCTCAATGGAACACATTTCTAGTTGACAGTATACTTGTCTTGTTCAATGACAGTTCCCAAGTGATGAAAAGTAAAAGAAAAAGAGAAAAAGCTAAAGAACAAGAAAGAAAAACGATCATGGATAACTAAAGTAATGTAGACAGATAATAATGATAGCAATATGACTGAAATCTATCTTGATTATTAGATACACAACTAGAGTAAAAGAGATTAAAGAATGACATTGAGAATAATCAAAGACACAGCAGGAGTAATAAGTCAATAGTAGTTTCTTCTCATTTAATAATACTTGGAGGTTATTATTAATCTATGTTCTAATCAGATAGAAAGTAAGAAAAAAAAACGGTCATGTTGTTATAATATAATTGTGTTTTTTCGCCTGACTAAAAGAATTTAGTTATTATATTCCAGCCTTTTTTTTTCTATCGTTATTATAATCAATATAAGACTAGAACTTAGTCCTATTAATTTGACACTAATATTGTTACTATATGCGCATGAAGCTCTTATTGGCATCCGATGACCACAGTAAGAAAATGAAAAAATGATGAATTTCATTGGCCTCAAGAGAACGAGAACGTGTGAGAGATAGAGAGGAAGTGTAAGAGAAAAAAGGTAATAGACATGGCACATTACCCAGAAAAAGCAGAGTAATTCTGATTGTATGAGATGCTCAAATGCACATGTGAAGGTGAATAAGCAAAGGCGGCAAAATACACAGCTAGAGAGAATAATATTTGTGCTGGTTACATTCTATATTTTTTTCAGTTTGTTCTTGTTGATCCTCATATTGTAAAGCACACACTTATGGAAAAAAGAGGGGCTTACGCATAAAGTTCTCATTTCCTTTCGTCAGTTTTCTTTTTTTTCTGATAAGATATATATATATATATCTATATATAAATATTGCTAATCTGCTCCAACGGAATCAACTCCTTTATCTCATGTTTTTTTTTGTTTTATAGATCCTGATTTTATGATCTTCTCTACACCGTTAGCTAGATGCTATTGTCAAAAGAGAGAGGGATAGTTATATCTATGATATTTGATAATTCGTCGATCGATGAGTAAAAGAAAGAACGTGTGTTGAAATATTGAGCGATAACTTTGTCCTTAGATAGATAAGTGTACCTTCAATGGCCTGATTCTCCTTCACGCTTCTCGTATAAATTGAAAAAATGATAACTTACTGCTCAATATTATATAACTAATGATTTTGAAATGATGAAAAAAGAATATTCATATATATATATAGAGAGAAAGATGTCAAGGTCTTTAGTTCATATTCAATGTTTAAATATAAACAAAGAGACAGGAATATTGTCTATAATCAAGGTTATTCTTGAATTTTTTCAAGCATGACAAATAAAAATGTCTCTGCTATTTCGAAGAAATCAAAAAATAAAGATACCATGTTCTTGAGTGTTATTGCAGCTGCCAGATGTTCTTTTATTATTCAACATAGTGTATTGTGCATAGTTTAATATAAATAGAATTGGAAAAAAACGAAATGTAAATTCCAAAAAAAATTCACACGGACTATAAAAAAAGGTAGTCGTATTTATTAATTATTTGTTCCTGAGTTCTTGTTTCTTATGAAAAATGTTAAGAAACGCGTACAGTCGGAGCATAAACTGCTCTTCCAGTAAGATTCACTGTAGGTGCACTTGATGATCGTTGTACTACAGCAGGTCTATAATAAGCTGGTGTTACATAAATTGGTTGTCCACCAGCTCCCGAAGTAGAAGGTTGTGGAAATGCAGAAACAACTGTCGGTCGTACTACAATCGGAGCATAATATCGAGGCATACGTCGAGCTATATATTGTGAAAGTAAAGATGGTACTACTGGACCTGGTGGTGGATACGGATATGGCATCATTCCAGGTCGCATTGCATAAGGCATTCCAGGAATTGCATTCGCTGGTCCCAGAAATTGCTGTCCACCATAGGCACGCCGACTCTTAGTATTTGTTGCTATATTACCAAAACCATATTTTTGATATAAAAATGCAGTAATTATAAATAGAATAGCAGCTATAAATGAAAGTATAATTGTTGGAACCATAAGCCAAAAACCGTAACGTTTATTGTATGATGTATCACCTAGTAGTTTAGAAAAATCATTTGACTGTTGACCAAATATTGGTAAACCAATAATAATAAAGAGAAAACCAAGAAAAGTTAAGACACCGGCTGCATAACATAATAATGGAAGAATAGCAGCGACTATACCAGCCATAAGACCCAAAGAAAGAAATATCATACCAGTAGTGATGAGACCATCGGCAGTACTAATAAAATTCGGTTGACTACCATTATATAATTGAGTTGCAGCATCACCCCAATGTTTACAAGTAGTACTATAATATGGAGGTGCCTGTTGACAATATGCCCAAAGGCCATAAAATTCTTGTGTGCTACTATTATTACGTGTAAATGCCTGCCAATCAGGAACACCAAAACCGATCCATCCTAACAAAAGTAAAAAAAAAATGGATTATTTCACTTTTTTTATTTGCAATCTTTTTCTAAATTCATACCAAGAAGAAACGCAATAAATGCAAAACCAAGAGCAACAGCCAATAAAATTTTCCAAAATCCTGGACGCTCGTAGAACTTCTTTTTTTCTACTGCCATAAATATGTTAAAACTAATTTAAATACTTTATAAAATATGAGGTTATGCCGTGTGACGTTGTTGTTGTTTTCTGTACGCTTATGCGTCTAAACTATCGTCAAAAAAAAAAAAAAGGAAGAAAGTACGTTAAAGCAATGCAAGAGAGAGTAAAATATCATGAATATCAGAAAAAAACAAGACTCACACGTACGATATACAACGTGTACACAAGAATTATTGATGCATGTCCAACAGAACAAAACATAAAAACAACTATAATATAAACAGATTTTAGTCATCCAAATACCATTCGGTACTATTGTCAAACACGAGGAGAGAAAAAGAAAAACGTGCTGATAATTGGTAATAATCACTCGACAGATTATTTTAATAGAAATCACTAACCTTGAAAAAATTATATTATATTGAATGATTCATCTTACTTGGTGGTTGTGTTATTCTCTGTCTTTCAAAAAAAAATCATTAATAGTCATTGATGGACAGAAAAAAAGTAACATTTATTTCATAGTAAACATTAACAAATTACCTGTTAACTAAAGAGAAAACATTTGATTGATGTTTTAGTTTTTATATAAAGAAGTTTTCAACAAATATAAATGAATAATTTCATGATGCCAATAGACATAAGTGACGAAAAAATATTGTCAATAACCAAATGAGAATATTTCGAGCTGTTAACACTTAATAAAGCAAGACATTAGATAGAATGCAAGAAAAATTACTTTTTCCTTCAATTTCAATGACAATATATCTTCTTAGAAGATATCATTAATCAAATATTGACTTTGAATTCATTTGGGTACTACTAATGAACTATTTGATAACTTAATAAACAATATCTATATTGAAGATTGAAAAGATAAGATATACATTAATAAATATAAAAGGTTCTTGGCAAATGATGACTTTATATTGAACTAAGGATAATGTTTTATGCGTTATCAAATTTCAATCATCATGAAACAAATTTTAAAATCTCTATATCGACTATAGAAATATTAAATATTGTTTAATTTTATAGTAGTGAAGACATCATTAGACAATGGAACACATTTAATTGTTTGTAGATTTGTTTAAGGAAAAACTTATAACTGTAATTTAGTAAACAAACTTCTTACTACGAAAGCTTGTAGTTCAATTGAAAAATAGAGAATATTTCTAAATTCATCATTAATTGATAATTTCATTATGATTGCTTTCAAATAATGTCAATACAAATGATAATCATATAAGATATCATTAAAAAAAATTTCAAAATCTACTTTTTTTCTTGCACACTATTTCTTTTACTAAAATGAATTCGATAAGTATATGCAAAACATTGATATGATTGATTTTCAGTGAAAGTACTAAATTAAAAGTATTTGAACAAATACTCTGTAACCAGTGTGTCACAGATGCTTTTCAGTACTTGGACTATTTTATCTACTCAATTAGAACTTGAGTATTTAAACATAAGAGGCTTCGAGCTGTTCAGTTAGCTAATCTATGTAAATATGTTCAATGTAGAGTATTGCTTGTACTTATCAAGTATCGATCAAGTAGCTATGATATTGATACTCTGTTAGAATTAATTCAACAAACGGCATTCTCTGAAATTAGTATTTTTGATAGTAATATGTTTTTGTTAATCTGACAATTATATTTCGCATATTAAATAGAATATTGTTGATGTTTACTTTCATTATATATATAACAACTGCATTTGCATTGCATGTATATATATATATGTTTTGATTAATGTTCTTCTTTTTTCATCTTCACTTGGCCCGTATCAGAGTTAATAAAAATAGATTTGTTTGTACCTCTATGGAAAAAGGAAACTATTTCGCAGTTGAGTATTTTCTGTTCAGTACTTTTATCATGAAGAAAGAAAGATCAATGATGCTAGCATGGGCAAAAAAAAAAAATTAGAAAATCACAAGTATTGTTTATCATTCTGCCTAACCAGAATACTCGAAAAGCCATTATGAAAAATTATTTTTAATTCTATTCTCATAGGTTTCACAGAGTTTATATAAAAATAAATTTCTAATTGAAAGAAAATATAATCATATCATATTCATATTTAATAACTGTGTAATAATTCATTTCTTTCTATATTTAAACGAGATTTTAAATCTTTTCTTTTTAGATTAACATGCAACGCCATCTATAATTCAATTCTTAAGCATCTTTTATAATAACCAATGCAAAGGTACAAGGTACACTAGTACGATAAGAAACATTGGAACTTCAACAATGCATACATATACACCCTCACCTATGTGCAATAGTTTTTTTGCCTTATGAGATCAAGCCAATTAGTGAATAGGGTGGATGTAACCTGTAGAAAAACCGGGTTCTTCTACACATTACATACCTCTTCACACATACACATGTAACTCAATCACACGCAACATAGAGTGAGAGTGAGAATGTGTGCATCGTGTTGAAGAGTCAAAAGGCGAACTCTTAAATAACTCATATTATTTTAGATTCTTCGAGTACCATGGATAATCGCCGATCAAACCGTATTCATAGGTATTTATTATTTTTAAATTTATTTTTCTATTTTACAAAATTTATATTAAAGATTTCAATCAAGATTTATTACACAAGTAGATGATGCTTTACCTGATTACATGAATTTAATAGGAATGATTTGCTCTATGTGTTCATTAATGCTCAAAGTAATCAAAATCAAAGAGAGTTTTTTTTTATACAGAAATATTAATTCTTAAAATAAATTCTAGATTAAATGGTGCGCATGGATTGCATTATTTGCTGGTAATAATTTTATCAATAAAATCTATTTTTTGTTAACGATATAAATATTTAGCATTTGTCGGTTTTGCTAATTCACGAGCTTCGGAAGATACTAAACAAGTTCTTAGCAGTTTCATGTATGTATTTTGAAATCATATACTTCAAATGAATTGTTCTAATAAATAGTAGAAAATCTTCAAAAATAATATCATTGCCGCAAATCTAGAGCTTATATTAGCTCCTAAATTTTGATCGTTTGATCATCAGTGATTTTTGTTCATGTAGTTTACAGAATAGATTCTTTGTTTGATAGCGAAAAACTTTCTTTTGAATTTTATTTCTTTTAAAGAAAATGCTTCTTTTCATACATAAAACACAATTTCAAGCAGTACGACTTATGTGTTCTTCGATTAACTTTATTACGAAACTTAAGTCTTTGTAGTTTTGTAGAAACTTACAAAAATTGAATTCAAATCTATCGTATGGTTTTCTCAAAACAAATTCATAAAATCATTTAACTCTTCGAAAACCACATGTTCTTCTGATACATATTGGTGGAGCAGTGCTATTTCAAGAGTCTCCGTTACGATCAAAACACCAGTGCTTACTAACTAGAGAACTTCTTCAAATGCTCCCTTTCGATTTATAGAGTACTCAATTAGACCGGCTTACATAAAATAATCTAGCAATTTAGGCACAGTGTCTAATGGACATATGAAGCTTTCAAAAATGCACGTTGTAGACACCGTCTATGAAAAAAGGGTCTATATCTTGAAAGTCTCATATGTCGCAGAGACTTTATTCAAAACATATGAATTATTCTATGAAAATTATTTCAGTTCAGTTCTCTATATGCGTAACGAGATTTTTCATCTGAAATTTTTTGCTTACAGATAGGTCTCCCGACTACTAGAATATTCTAAAAATTTCAGCGCAAATGAATGTATCCTTGTCGAAGTGATGAGTATCTAACAAATGTTCATATATACACTAGGCAAGTCATAGATTTGTGTTATCTTAGATACTCGATATCTCAACAACAAAAAAATTCGTTTGATCTGAAATTCTTATGATATTCTAGTGGCTATGAGATCTAGCAAAAAGCGAAATATCCGATGAAAATCTCCTAATTGACTCATAACTTTGGCTGAATAAGACTCTGGGACGAAGCCTTTGAAGAAGTTTGTTATTTTCATTGAGTACTATTTATAGACAAAATATAGAATCGAACAAGGTCTAATGGTTGAATATGGCTCTGTGTTAGTTAAAAATCAATAGAAACCCAAATTCTTTTACGATTTTTATTAGAACACTATGTAGTATCTAAAGGCAAAAATTATCATTGAAATCGGAAAGGGGCATCTGAAGAAGTATCCTCCAAAGTTTTTTTTTGTTAAATAAAGTCAGTTAGTGGAATCAAAATAGGTCAACATTGTATATTTATATCTCTCTCGTTGCGTATCAGAGCGGAATAACATTAATTTAATGAATTTTAAATATACTATTTGTAGAACATTTCTCACCAACACAACTTTCATTACTTTCTTTCTATATTTAATAACAAATAGAAAAATAAATCTCGTCTTTGTTTAGGCTTTCAATATCTGCTGTTGTCATTACCTACATGCAAAATCCTACACCAATGAAAATTCCATTTTTAGAATAATATGTTCGTGCATTCAGTTTGTTTTTTATTTGATAATATTTCGAATGAAAAAGAAAAAATATATATTCAGTAATTTTGTGTCTTTTCTTAGTAATCTTTTTCTTTCTCATAATCAATTGGTTCTCCAAGAAAAATAGTTGATGATAAAATATGATTTAATGTATTTTGAAGATCCCGTCGAAGTATTTCATTTGTTGATCGTAATATATTAACATTAGTTTTTAATAAATTTTGTTCGGTATCATTATTAATTAATTGAGTTAATTTTTCATAACGCATTGATTCTTTGTCAATTTCATTATGTAATTGTTGACAATCATTTTCTAATTTTTGAATAACACATTCATATTTTTGTTTTTCTTCTGTTTTATATAAATATTGTCTTAAACCATAAGCCATACCACTTTTATAAAGTTCTTCATATGTATTCATCCATTGTATATATTCATTTTTAATTCTTCCAAGTAAAAGACCACGTTCCGTACATTGAAGCGTTATTAAACGAAGAAGTTCATCAAATAAATCATTATAAATTCTTCGACGTTTTTGACATAAACCTATTTCAAGTGCTTGTTCTTTATATAACATCATATGAAAACGTTCAACTAAATTATTAAGATCATATTCTGTAGTTGACATTGTTGATGGAAGAAAGATTTCTTCATTTTGTTGACCAGTTAATAATTTCTTTTTACAATTCATATCAGCATATATTGGAAATAAACAAAGAAATATATAATCTTTATTTATTTTGCATGAAAATAGATCACGTTTTATTTGTTCATATATGCCGTCTGAAACATAGAATGATGTTGGTTGCCAAATGTCTTTTGAGTTTTTCAAGGGTAAATTGCATTGTTGACCGAAAATATCATATTCAAGTATAAAGTCTTTAAAAAGAATATAAAAGAAAAAAAAATGATACAATAAAGCGTGTTTTGTTTTTTGAAAATCTATACCTTCATTTTCTTGTCTATCTTGTAGAAAATAAATGATTGGTGGTAATTTGTGATACATTTTTCGTATTTGTGAAAGCATTTGGAGTGTTTCTCTAGAGATTTGTGATGATTTTGAATATTTTAATAAACGATTTTTTGGATGATATTCTTCATGGATATTCCAATAATATGCATGTTCCATGATTATTGAACTATTTTCCGTTTTTGATGTCGTTTAAAATAAGTCATAGCAATCAAAAAAAAGGGAAAAATTAATTCTCTTTTATTCGGCTCGTACATTTTTTTTCTTCTTTTTTTGATTGCACGACACGTTCAATCAACTTATTACTCGTTGAATAACTAATGCATCTTGTCAATTTAATATCGTTGAGAATTTGAACAGATGTAAAATATTAAGTTTTCTTTTCATTTCATTTTCTAGATGACGACAACAGATGATAATAAAAAACATGAAAAAGATATGGACGAATTAAAAAGATTAAATGAACTTTTTTCTGAACGTTACACTAATGAAGATGAAGAATATATTCAAATGATTCAACGTTCAAATAGTCCACCAGTTGTAAATGATTGGAGTCAAGAAAGAAATACTCATCGACCACGACAATTTAATAATAATAATAATAATCAACGGCGTTATTTTTCAAATAATCGTCAATCATATCGAAATTTTTCAAATACTCATCATTCATACCGAAATCGTAGTCGAAGTCCTCATTATCGTGATACACGTCGGTGAAAATTTGTTTCTTTTTGTTCAAGTTAACTATTCATTTATCAAAAACTAATGTATTACTTTTTGATGAAATTGTTCTCAATTAGATATAATAATAAAATACTGAATTTCAGTTTTGAAATATTCAAAAAAAATGTATATATTGTAACAATTTAGTACAATCCTAGGTGAATTAGTTTATTCTTTTTTCATACTCAGTGTCACTCAGTTACTGAAAATTGATACAATGTTAGAACTAACAGAACAGCAGACATAGTATATATTCTGCTATTATTTGAAAAAGAAATACTAAATTGAATGTCAATTTAAGACTTTATGAACAAGTAACAGTCGATATTATTTCCAACAAGAAAAACAATTATATAGAAGAAACCACGTTTCGAAATAATCTTGAAGTCTTGTAATTATAATAAAATAAAACATTGAGTTTAAATCAAAATACTATAGTAACAAGATAAGATAATTATGATCATATGATAACAAATTCGTTGTTGAGACCTATTACGTAGTTAGCTTTTTTCAATGATAATTGTTTTTATCAATGATAAAAATATAATTATGAAATGTGCTCATTTGATGCATACTGTGCCATTATGATAGCACATATATTCAACCTTGTACTACGTTCTAGATTAATGCGTTTTCAAAAACTTGTGATATTCCTTGCCAATAGGAAGTTAAGAATTTACATTTTTATAGACTCAGATTTGGGTCTGTTAGGACCCACAGTTCTCTACTTGACATATTATCGGTAAGTAGCTCTTTGTTCTATCCGTAATTACATGCATACAATAAAGTCTTATGACAAACATAATGTCCGATAACACTGTTTTTTGATTTATTTCAATTTACTGAATAATATTAAGTTGATTTTTCACTAATTGAAAGTCACTTCATCACTGTATTTCATTATTCTTTCCAACCGTAGATCTCAGAACTTTGTCATTGGAATGAATTTTTTAAGTATTTAAGAGAATTACCCGTTGAGGATGTTAAAATCAAAATTTTTTTATTTCTAGTCTCTTATCGCCAATATAGCTACGAAGTGTCATCTGTAAAATGCCATACAAATGAGGGCTTTTCGTTGTTAGTTAGTATTTCTACTAAATCCAACTCTCGAAATCCCAAACAGAAAAACTCGCGCTCCGATTATTCTTTGTTTGCAAAACTCATCTAATGATAATGATTATTTCTCATTCCAAAATATTGACAGCATGGGCAACGAACCTTCCTCTAACATCGCTGAACACAGTAAGTTTTCAATTACTTTAGTTGAAGAAAAAAGTCCTGATACATGCAAAAACGTTGGTTTTTCTCGAAATCAATTTTTACACTAAGAAGTGCGAAATCACCTCTGTTTCTCCAGTCTTGTATGCCTGATCGAACTGAAAGTTTTTCACATATATTATACATTGTTTGGGATGGCTTTTTTTGTTTTAAAAAATATTGTTTTGCCGATTTTTAGTAGCTTCTACAAAAAAAAACTCTATTCAGAAGAATATGCATTTTTTTAGAGTACCTAAGATATTTTGACCTCTTTATTCGAAGAACAAAAAATAAAAAGATCTCCATTCGAAATTGTGTCTAGTGCCTGCAGAAAAATTTTTCGCTCAATCGAACATAACAACGCAGAGAAACGAAGGCAAACATAGAGATCATTTTTCACTATTGTGATCCTAGTATTTCATAGAAGACAGCATCCAAGAACCTTGAGTCTGTAACAACTTTTGCTCTACTCATCAAAACTTATCTGCTCTGAAGTTTTCAAAATTTTCTGATGAGCCATTCTCATAAAGGACGTGGCATCCTTAATGGTTCCTCATATAAATCAAAGGATTTAATCTTTGTTGTAAAAATCAAAATTTTTCATAGTAATTTATTAATTATATAAAATACAATGAATATCTATGATTATTGCGTATCTTTCAATCAGACAGATTAATCAAAAAATAATCGCTAGTTTATTTGTTTTGCTCAGCTACATACACACAAAATAGTACAAAAGTTTTCTAGGTTAAATAATGACGACTGACAACACCAGGTCGAAGACTAGTACAAAACATAACTGGTGATATATCTTTATCTCGTTTATAAAGATGTGGCAACCAAAGATTATGTATTTCATTAATTCTATCTTTCCATATTTCTCCAGCTTTATCATTAACTTGTATACCAATAGTTGTACCAAATTCTCTAAATGCTAATCGTCGATTTAATGATTCTTGAAAATCTCCATGTTGCCATAATTCTTCAAGTGCTTGTAATGATTTTGATGTTATTGTTTTTGCCCATTGTTCATCGGGATACCAATGTGTAATCCATAATGCTTCACCTAAATCAAGTGGATCAGATGAACGATAACGTGAATATTTAATATCAACCATTGATTTCATTTCATCGATTTCTTTTTCTAATTCTCGCTCTTCAGCTAATTCATCAACTAATCGATAAGTTATATAACCATCATATGGATCAAGATTTCCTTCCGATGGTACAGCTGGATATGTTAAATCAATATTCATTTTCCAATACATATGAAGCTGATTATTACGATCACGATAGAGGAAACGTGGATGAATTGCTTTGATTAAATCAATAGCCCATCGTATATAACGTTGATCATTTTTTATTTTTGCCATTCGACTTAATGCAAATGCCCATTTTGTTAAATAATGAAAATATTCTAAAAGTATTTATGATAAAAATATTCCTATAATATATTTAATTAAAACTTACGTCCATCACCATCATATGATCCTTCATCTTCAACTTTTCCAATACGTAATCCACCACGAGTTGGATATTCATCTGTTGATTTTCCTAAACGGTTTTTACCATTTCGTTCACGTCCAAGTATATCATGTACATTATTAATAAGTGCATCAGCTTGTTCAAGATATTTTATATCGTTTGTTTCACGATATAATGTTAAAAAATTACAAACACCATATGCATCTGTCCATAAATAACGACTTTTATTATCAGCATATGGTTTTGGTATCCAGTTTCCTTTCGTATATGTACCATAAACTGTTTCGACAACTTTTAAAATTTGTTCAAGAACTGATTTTTCCATGATAAGATTTTCTATTCAAAAAACAAAGCAAGAAAAACAATTATGCTTTCGAAAAGTAAAAGTGTACGTATATATTCAAATATAATAAAAATAAATAAACATGAGAATGATTAATCTTTCTCATGATGTCGAGATGTACGTTGTCACTTGACATAAAGTCATTACTGATTTAGATATATAAAAAAAACAAGGACCGGTATAAACATGATTAATGAATATAGATAACTGTAGTTTTGGAAAACAAGTTCGATTTTATATTTTTATCGATTTAGATCCAGAGTGAATCTAACAAACAAATCAAGTAAAGAACCATTAAAAATTTATTAAACAACTAAAATGTTTTTGTGTTTTTTGGATTGTGACATATTATTTGATCAAAATATTTATAATAACAATTTCTAAACACCACTTACTCAACTTATATTAATATGACCATTTACGCACTTCAACAATCATGGTGACCCTTTTTTTTGCCTTGCTCAAAATTGATTGGACGTATGAATTAGACCAACAGAAAAATACGTTGATAAATTTCAAGATATGACATGTATTTGGACAATAACGATACAATGGAGGGTGATGAGTATCGACAAATTACAGGAATAATTGTTGGTTGTGGTAATCGTGGACAAAATTATGCTGAATATGGTCGTCATTTTCCAAAACGTTTTCGTTTAATTGCTGTAGCTGATCCACGAGAAGTTGTACGTAAAAAATTACAAAAACTTTATTCACTTGAAGATAAATATGTGTATGATGATTGGCGTCGATTAGCTGATTCAAATGTTGAACGTCTTGCTGATTGTGCTCTTATAACATTACCAGACCGAGAACATTATGAAGCAGCTATACAATTAGCTAAGAAAGGTTATCATATTTTATTAGAAAAACCAATGGCTACAAAACTTGAACATTGCAAAGAAATTGTTCAAGTTTGTCGAGATAATAAGGTTCTATTAGCTGTTTGCCATGTTTTACGATATTTACCTGTTGTAAAAAAAATTAAAGAATTATTAGATAAAAATATTATTGGTAAACTTATTTCAATTCAACATATTGAACCCGTTGGTAAAAAAAAAACAAAAAAGAAAGATTTTTTTACTAAGAAATAACCGTTGAAATTAATTGTATTTTTGTAGGGTTTTGGCATTTTGCTCATTCATTTGTACGTGGAAATTGGCATAATGAAGATGAAAGTTGTTTTTCATTATTAGCTAAATGTTGTCATGACCTTGATTTAATTCAATATTGGATGCAGCCACGTCAATGTACAAATATTTCAAGTTTTGGAAAATTAATGCATTTTACCAGTGAAAATAAACCAAAAGGTGCTAGTGATCGATGTTTAACTTGTTCGGTTGAATCAACATGTCCGTATTCAGCAAAAAAAATTTATCTTGAGAAACCTAATCGTCATTGGCCAGTTTCAGTTGTTGTACCAGACATTGAAGATGATGAAAATTGGGATCAAATTAAAATTAAAGTTGAACATGCTTTGAAAAATGGACCATACGGAAAATGTGTTTATGGAGATTGTAATAATGATGTTGTAGATCAACAAGTAGTTATATTAAATTTTGATGATGGTAAAAAATGAGTTTTTTAAGTTTAAAAACAACGATTAGGTTTTATTTAACATTGTCAAAGAGTAGTGGATGGGCGAGATAATCGACAGAAAGGAATTGTTCATTTACAAGGACTTCGAGTAGAGTCTGTCGTCCGGGTCGGAAAATTTAGTACCCGATGGGCTTTAATTTCGAAACTTGTACAATCTAATATACCTGAAAAAATTGATTTTAATCTTGACTACCAATATATATCTAGTTTAGAAGGATAAATGACACAAAAAGAAAGTTCTCTAAGCAAAAACCTTTCTACTTAATATAGAATATTTTGTACTATCTTGCAATTGGCTAAAAGTTTTCACTATCCAATATTTGGCAGGTTTAATTTGCTGTATACAAAAAAGTGCTAAACATCGACGTTCATATATTGCAAGACGAATTTTTCAAAAAACGAGAAAAAGATAATTTTTACCTCTCATCATATGATTTGACATTATATAAATATCTACAATCAATCTTGAAAATGAAGATATGAGTACTAAATATTCAACTAAAGATACTAATCGAAATTTGACTAATACCAATATGTTCGATGAATTGAATATATATTTTTTTTCAATACCTACTTTCAATCTTGTCATAGAAAAACAATTATTTCATACAGCCATGAATTCCCAATAAGTAAACTCTTATTTGAAATTAGACAAAAAGATCATTGCTGATTCAGTTTTGATGTATTTTTCTTTTTGAAGAAATAAATTAAATTCTCGTTTTTAATATCCTAGGAGCAACAGTAACAATGCAAATGGTTGCATTTACTGAACAAGTATGTCAACGTACATCACGTATATTTGGTACTCATGGTGAATTAACATGGAAAGGTGATGACACAATAGTTCATTATGATTTTCTTACACAAAAACGTACAGTTTATGATGAAAGTGATCTTTCCGCTGCTGGTGTTATGAGTGGTCATGGTGGTGCAGATTTTTTTGCTATGGATTCATTTATACAAGCATTATCGTTAAATAAACCTGAATTAATTGGCACAGGACCTGAAGATTCATTAACAAGTCACATAATAGCATTTGCTGCTGAAGTAGCTCGAAAAGAAAATCGTGTTTGTAAAATCAATGACTTTTTGTGAGAGACAAAAAAAACAAAAGATTTCCATTTTTGTAGTTTGATTCTATTTTTTTCTTGATCTTCGATTAATTAATTCCGAAAAAAATAAAAAATTATACAATTGATTAATTATTATTTAAAAATTCGCTTAAATTTGATGTCGTTGAAAAACATTCGAATTGTTCAAGATCAATAGATGATGAAAGATTTGATGGAATTGTTACATCAAAATTTGATAATGATGAATGATATGAAAGTTTTTGTTGATTTTGATTAAAATCAATTTTGACTGTTTGACTATCAAGATTTGTATCAATACTTGTTAAATCAGATTCAGATTGATTATCTCTTAAACACAAAGAAACAAGAAAAAGAAAATCTTGGAGTTATTTTTATTAAATTAAAAATACTTTTCTTTTTGATAAATTTTTCGTATTGAATTATTTTCAAATTTGTCAATTAAGTGTCGTACACTTATTGTTTGATCATTAAATGATAATGAATCGCCTTGATCAAATTCAGAAGTCTTTACGATATTAGATGATGATTTGATTACTTCAGATTGAATATCGGCATTTGATGGTAATGTCCATTGTATACCATATTTTATAGAAGATAAAGGTGTTTCATCGTTATTAATGACATTAATTATAGGTAATTCTTTAGAAATATTTGTTTTTGATGGAGAATTTATCGAAATATCTTGACTGAGAAAGAAAATAGATCTTTCACTTATTAAGACAATAGGCGTTTAAAAATAAAGCGAGTAAAGAAAAGAGAAGATAATGTCAACTGATAATATGACATTTGAATATTGTCTGTATCGTTTTAAGCATGATCAAATCTAGTTCAAATTATCTTAACTGATCTTCTTTCTCATCACATAATCATAGAGTAACTCTAACGTTATCCCATGCAATCTTACTCTTTCTCTATATTGCTTTCAAGAACTAAAATAAATTTGTCTTCGAATATTTGATGAACTAATATAAAAAAAAAATTTCTCACTTCAATTCTTCAAAAGGTAAAACTAACGATGGTTGATTGGTTTCTTGTTGTAAATGTTTAGTTATTATATCTGATTGTTCAATATTATTCAATGTATGATCATGAATATATGTTACATCATGTTGTTTATTTTTAATATGAATAATTGTAAAAGCAATAGCACTTACAAGAGCAATTGCTAATGATATACTACCAATAAGTTCGACTATAACCATTAAATATCGTTATAACAATATCTTAAACTGATTCTATTCATTGTATAACGAAATAATATATAAACATAATTTATTATTCATACTTTTATACATTTTAAACAAGTTTGTTTAATTTTTATTGTTGCCTAAGCAATAAAGACCTTTCAAATAAAAAAAAAGAAAAGAAAAGAACAGAATAACCGATATGAACAAATGGTCATGCTTCGTTGAGTTGCTCGTTCAAGTGTTCTATAAGTTCAATTACTTCTTTTTTCTCTGCAGTTGTCATACATATATATATACATATACATACATATAAACTAAATTATTTTTTTCTAACGATAAACGAACTATTTCGGCTAGTGACACATATACAGGTAAATAGGAAGTAAAAAACAACCTTATTACTATTTGTTTATTTTTTTTATCAATCAAGAAAGTGACAACGATGAATGAAACAGTCGATAGTGTATATCGTTTCGTTACTGATCAATCATCATCAGCATATAATAAAATGAATTCATTCGTAGCATCGCTTCGTCGTCGTTTTGATAAAGTACTTACTACTAATGCTAATACAACAGCATCAACAAATTCTTCAGCTATGACAACAAATGACGGTGAGATTTTATTGCTTAAAGAAACTATAACAGATGCTTATTCTATGCTTGCTATGAATAATAATAATGATTTAAAAAATTGTTTGCATGTTGCTGAAAATTTTCAAAAACAATCATGTTCACCTACTACTGCACGTCGTTTAATTAATGAAATACGTTCATTTATATCTTTATCTCATTCAGATGAAAATTATTTACCAAGTGTAAAAATTGATCAAACAAAAAAATCAGAAAAAAATTTCAATGTTTATGATACATTGAATAAACATCGACCAATAGTACGATCAAATCCAAGTGTCAACAATATCAATAAAAACGAGGCGGGTAAGCCCGTTAATATGCAAAGACATTCGCTTCGTAGCTCTATGCGTAATTTAATAAAACGTCGTACAATAAAAGTTCCATCTAAAAAAATTCTAGGCTCATTCAACGATCCACAAACTCCACATATATATGAATCACTTGATTCACCGTCATCGGATGTATCACCAGCAATAGATTCAATACCAACATCTGATCAGTCTTATACATTTCCACCGAAATTAAAATCATCTTATATAATTCCATCATCAATTGTTGTTCTTGATCATTTTACAACAAATCTTTATCTTGTTGTTAATTCAATATTAAATCAATTATTGGTTGTATTCGGTTCAACAAAAATTCATACTGTTAAATTATATGATACAAATGGTAGAAAAATAAATGCAAATGATCTTATTCTACAATATAAATTTGAAGATTTACATGGTTATAAATTATTATCATCAGCATCAATTAATAATTCACAAAATTGTTTGATTATAAATGAAATACGTGTTTATGTTACTGAACCTTTAGATAAAACAGTACCAAGTCAAACACTTAAACAACGTTTATTATTTTTCGATCAAAATGGTTATTTTATTTCAACATCAAAACGTTTACCAATAACAAATGAATTATTATTTGTTGAAGTTGATCGTTCAACATCATCAATATATGTATATGATGGTTTAAACTTAATAAATTTAGATCGTAATTGGTCAATAAATATTGAAAATATTGGTTGTATATCATCTGGTTCAACATTTCTTGTTTGTTTACATTCAAAGACAAATCAAATAAGTATATATAATAAACAAACAGGTTCATTTATATATCGTTGGCTAATTACAACACCAAATATGCATTATTTACAAACAGTTTATTTATGTGTATCACGTCAAGATTTAATTTATGTTTTAGTTTGGAATTGTGATGTACATCCATATAATAATCATGTACTCGTTTTTGATCAAGAAGGACAATTACGTCGAGAATATTATGTTCCAAATCGTATTATACCAACTATACATGGAACATATACATATGAGATGACGCTTGGTGGTGGACATCATACAGCAAATTCACTTGCTAATATAATACATCGACCATCAAGAAAGCCAGATCCACAAACAATAGCATGGATGCAACAACAAGTTATGTGGAATGCTAGTGGTAGACATCCATCGTCACATATGTGGGCAAATAATCCTGGATCAACATCACAAATGCAACCATTTTATCATGGAATGGGAAATCCTTATGATATGTATCATCAAATACAACAACCAACACAAGATGATAATACACTTTTTCATGCACAATTTGTTGCTATTACGGATGATGATACATTGATTTTATCGAATATAGTTGATCTTGGTTTAGATGAAGAAACACAAGAAACAGCTGTTGTTAATGTTAGTCGAAAAATTTTATTTTTTCATTTGGATACATAATCTAATGTGTATGTTTTATATTGATGTATAAAGAACGAAAAAAAAAAGAAAGCAAAACAGTTGATTTTCTTTTTTTTTAGATACTACCTATTCTTTTATCTTAATAGAATCTTTTTTTCTATTTTATGCTCTCTTTTCCTGTCTTTTTTTGATACAAGAAAACCAATGAATCATTAAATCCTGTATTAAAGAAGCTTATATGTATCAGATCTTTTCAGAAACTATAAGAAGATTATTTTATAAGTTGATCTGTCTTTTTTTAATGACTCTCATTTTCCATTAGCTTGAAGAAATATTTATAGTTTATTATGAATTGATTGTAATCGATATGATGAAATTTGATTTTTGAACCTACTGAATATCACTGCAATTTGCACATAAATAGTATCAAATGATTAAAAAAAAACATTTGTAAAAAGTCATGCTATCGATATCGAGTATCCTGTTTGTTCTTTTCTTTTTTTGTCGAAGTCATGTTTCAATGCACTATTGAGAAACATTAGCTAAATGAAGTGTCAAATGCACTTGTGGAAACTGAAAGTTTTACTTCCGGAGGCATGTCAATGCCGTCGTATAAAGTAAAAAGAAAAAGAAATCAATTGAACTGATTGTGATTTCTATTGATGCCATTGTCAAAGAACTCTTGTCATACACATATTTTAGTACACATTTCAAAAGAATCTATGTAATCTAGATGGTGCGAAACAGAAAACATTATTCCGATTATTGTCACATATTCATCGATTTTTTTCTTTTTGTTGTCACTTGAATTAAAGTTCAAAAAAAACGTTTGTTTTCTCACCTCATATAACACTTATATGACCATAAAAAATAATCAAATATTGAGCAAGCTTATTCTCCAATTGAATCAAAAGAAAAACGCCTTTAGTCATAGATCAACAATTGAAAAGTTTGATTAAACTTTTAAATTTAACTCATATTTGCTATGCATCTCGATGAATGAAGAGCTCGAAGTATTAACCCTTTTTCGTTTTTTTGCAATATGTCTGCAAGAATGTTGAGTATTTGTCTGATAACTGTCTGCCAAATTTCTATTACTCCCATTTTTGTCAATACTCAAGAACTATGATCACTGTAGAAAAATATGTATGCTACTTGTCCAAAGAAAAAGAAGGCGTATTGATGGATACTCATTGTGATCACATTTCCGCTTGATCAGCTATCAAACTTAACACAATATAAAGGAATGTTGGCAATGCACATAATGTTCTCATTGTTAAAAGCTATAAAGTTATAATATTCATGTTTATATGATGGTAAAATGAGGCATGTTTTGGTCACAGATGGGTGTTATTCGTTCTGAAGGACATTAAAAGGCTATGTGACACCTTTTCATTCTTGACACCTTTCTCGCGGTTGATCGCCGCTCACAGCACATTTTTATTTTTTATGTTTAACGTTTATGATCCAGAGAAAAAGCGAGCGAGAGAGTGAGATGCAACAATAACAAAATATTCTTTGATTGAACACATTCAACAATTGACCACCAGAAGAAAAACAAAACATACGGCGAGACGAAATCAATATATAGATTTAGAAAGTGAATGTATGTGACATACTCAAATCAAATCACTACAATGTCATCATTAATCATACTAATTTCATTTATTCTAATTACACAAGCAAAAACATTACCTAGTGATTTTATGTAAATATTCATTTATGAGAATATATTTAGAAGGCTTTTTTTTTGTTATCAATCTTATTTAGGTTATTAGGTTTAACACCAACAACTCAATTAAACAAAGGTTTAACATGTCAATCTTATCGTTCATTTATTGGAGAAAATACAGATTATTTATGTTCAAAAATTCCTCATTTACATATGATTCTTTATGAATCAAATATTCAAACTCATCAACAATGTCAATATCATTTTCGTAATCATCCATGGGGTTGTCAATTAAGTTCAAAAATTATTTCATTAAGAAGATTTTTACGACAAGGTGTGATTTTAATATTTCTTTTTTTATTTTAGTGATGAATAATTTATTTAATTTTTTTTTTCTAGCGTCAAAAGAAGCTTCATTTTATACAACATTAGCAAGTGCAACATTAACACTGAATTTAATAAATGCTTGTATTAAAGGTCAAATTAATGATTCAAATTGTTTATGTTTAAATAATCGACAATTATGTCAAACAGATCCAAATATAACTTTTCAATTAGCATATTTAATAACAGATGGTTTAAATATGTCGAAATATTTTCATGAAAAGTTTTTATATAAACTTAATCAAGCTAATAAAGAACTTGGACGACAGGTAAAACGAATATACATGAGAAAAAAAAACTTAATCTTTAATTTATTATTTTAAATAGATTGTTAAAAATATGATGCATAAAGAATGTAATTGTCATGGTGTTAGTGGTTCATGTGAATTAAAAATTTGTCGATTACGACCAGCTAAATTAACAGATATTAGTTATGAAATATATATGAATATATATAAAAATGCTCGTTATATACAATCAATTGATTATATTAAATTCGAAGAAAAGAAAAATCAGTTATTTTATGCACGAAAATCAATAGATTATTGTTATTCAAATTCATTTATTGATTATCAAAGTACACAAAAAGATCGAGAATGTTTTAATGATGAAACATGTAAACAAGTATGCTGTAATCGTGGATATGAAATTTTAACAGAAATAAAATTAATTGAAAATTGTCATTGTTTTTTTTCATGGAATATTGTTAATATTGAATGTAAACCATGTCAAAAACAAATTACACGAATGTTTTGTACATAAATTTGTTTGTTTCTTTTTTAATGTAAATAATTATAATTAGCCGATGAATAATTGATGTTTTGTTTTCTTTTAGAAATAAATATATAAACTTTACAAAGAAAAACTTATGTTTTCATTTTATCGTTTTCTCCAAAGGGGAATAATCTGATTTCTATGGTAGAAATCATTATAATGCCTTAAGGATACGAGTCATGACTGGAAATGGTTAAAAGCTATCGGAAGTCATTAAAAACCATGAGAAATCACCCGAAATCATAAAAAATCTCCAGTAATAAGATTAAAAATAAAGCGCTGGTTTCTAATGATTTTTGTTGATTTTCTTGACTTTAAGTAATTGCCAATATTTCTAGTGTTTGCTCTTTATTTTTCATGATTTTTTTTTCATTTCTAACCATTTTTTTATAGTTCCTATTGATTCGCAATGAACAGATAAAAACTGATTTACAGCAATAGAAATTAGTTTATTTCCGTTGGGTCAGATGAGTTATTGTATCCATATTGGAAAATTATATGACAGATAAAGCACGAAAAATAGAAAAGAAAATGATTTTTTTCAATAGTTCTATTTTATGGCTAGTCTATTTTCACTTTTGTAAGATGCACTATTGAAGATTATATTAATGATAATTATTGGAAATTTTCTTTTAATGTAATTTTTGACTTTTAGAATACAACAGAAACGAACATTTTAATGTTATTGCTGTTTTCTTTTCTATGTTATCTATAGATATTAGTTGTTCAATCATAGTCGTAGTACTTTGAGATTGACTATGTGACCATTTTGTTCAATAATACTTAAATATAAAAGATACTCTAGGTTCATGTGATGTCATAAATATGATTGTAATACGGCATATTAATCAGTTAATATTTACAAATCATGGTAAAATACTGTCTGTTTATGATTAGTTTATCGATGGATTAAGATTATGTAAGATTAAGAGCTAACGGTCATGTGTTTAATAAGTGCATCTTCGTACTTCATTGAGTTTATCCATATGTGTAGTGATGTGAAATGAAGCTAAGTTGAATCTATCAGCTTTGAATTATATTCATTTGATAGAGTAAAGTATAAAAATTTATCAAGGGATTACTGTTAGTTGTCTCGAAAATTTTCCAGGAAACTCTGAACTTCTTTGGTATTATGTGTCTTCTGATAATATACGAATAACATAAATTTTTTTTTCTTGCACTATCAAATTAATTTTTTATGATTAATAAAATATTTTACACTATACTTTTCAGAAATAAAACAAAAAATTTTTAAAGAATTTTTTTTATCTCTTACTTAAATTTAATTGTATAAATTTTTAAAATCATACAAAATACAAGAAGTTATGAATATTGAAAAAATCGAGTTTTTCTAGTATTCTTTTCATGACATATAGAATTATTGAAAAAAAGGCAAATGACATTAAAATATCATTCAAAATGAATAAGAAGATATAAAAATTATTGAAATAAAATCTTCTTCATTATTAATACTCATATACAATAGATCAGAAGTATTCTATAACAAAATAAAATGACACACATAAATCTAATTATTGTGTTATTAGATTTTGTTGTTTGTCTGTAAGACTTATAACCATTGAAAAAAAAACACATATTCAGATATCATCTAGAAGTTTTTCCATACTTGTTAATTTATATAGTAAAAGCAAGATAATAGAATTATTTTCTTTGTCAATGATTGGTGACTTTGATATTGTACTCTATACTTATAATGAGAAATAGTAATCTATATCATTATCTTGAACTTTAGAATATTGTTTCTTTATCATAGATCAACATGACCTGTGGGACTTTCGTGATGATTACAATGTTTTATAAATTTTTTTAATCGTGATCGTGACTGAAATTTGGGATAGTCATTCACAAATTTTTAATTAAAAGTCAATCAATAATGGATTTTTGTTGTTTTCTTTTCGTCAATTATTCAAAGAAATAAAATGTTTTCATTTTTCAATAAATTATCCATAAATAAATAACTTTCATTGAATCGAATGAACGTCTCGTTTCAATTTATCAATATATGAATGTTCGCATATGAAAAAAAACTCAAAGAAATTATTTTTAAGTTTATTTTCTTCAATATATCTGTCATGTTGTATAGTTATTTGTCACTGATGAACATTATGAAGTCAGTTTCATTCGAAATTATTCCTATCGTCTTCGTCATACACCAGATCTTTAGGAATTCTAGCTCTATATAGTTAATGTATGTACATGATTAGATTTCTTTTGTGTAAGTAATACTTTGTCTTATAGTATGTCTCTATTGACGTTAATAAAAGAAAGCATTACATTTATTATTTACATGACGAATTCAAAGGAAAAATATTTCAATAAGAAGAAAAATAGAATCTTAGCTTATGTTTATGGCTATGATGAAGATTAGTACGACCATAATCGTTACTAAGCCTAGTTAGTCAAATTAAATTCTCTGCAGAATGAGATTCGTTTCTCTTTTGTTCATTGACTTGTGTTTATAGTAAGTGTGAAGAACTACCATGGATTGCGAAAGCGAAACAATTATAATTTGACACAAAGGACAGAATATAGTAAACTATTTTTTGTTAAAAGTAGTTTAGCTGGGTATGATCGAGGTTATGTATTAGTGGAAGTCAAAAAGTGTTATCTTTTTGTTTTAGTGACTATGCAAATCAAGATATAGGAACAAGAACAGAATTGCTCAAATATTCTTTTCAATGACTCGATGTCATAAAGAAAAATAAGAACAGATGAGAAAAAATAATAAATATCGCAAAAGTAACATCCTACAGATTTTTCAGTAGGAGCCGACGATCGTTAGAGAAAAGACTACAATTATTAAGAAAAAATGATTTTCAACTTTTGAGAACAATTTGCATCTACTAAGTATTGATATTTTTTCTTAGAATTCAAAACCAATCTCGATTGCTTTCCATTACATAAATTTATGTATTCCAGAAATTTCCACTGTTAAATTGGAGAAAGGAAATATATAGAAAAATGTGCATATATATTGTCAAAACAATGATAGGTAGAAATATGCAAGTGATCAAATATTTATATCAACGATAAATGCATACTTGAATACAAAGAAAAAACAGGATTGTTGAGCACTTTCTAAAAAAAACATTGCTCTGTTTTAATAAAAGATCTTTTGTTAGCTCATTTATCTTTCTTTTAAGAGTGCATTCTTTGAAATAGTTTGAATTTTCTGAATATGAAAATATAGATATTGCAAAAAAATATTGTTTTTTTTTCCATGAAAAACAATTTGTAAATTTTTATTTTCAAACTCTTCCTGTTATATAATAATGATTCTATTCGAAGTTTATTTTAAGAGAGAGAATCAAAGACCGGATGAGATAATTTCATGCAAGAAAAACTAGACGTTAGCTTCCATACACTATTAATAATACTTGTGAGTCTACTTCAAACATCAAAGTAGATATGTTCGTATTTTGTTTTTCTTTGTAGTTTTATGTTTCTGACTTGTTTTTTCATTTTATAACAGTACTACTTCTAGTTTCAGGATGTTTTTCTTTCCTAAAACCTTTAGTCATGTGCACTATCATTGTCATTAGTTGCTAAACATTTGCAAAAAAATAGAGTTGTCCAGTTAAAAGCTGAATTGTTATGTGCATACAAAAGAGAATTCCTATAATCGTATGATTAAAAAAGAACAGAACTTGAAAACCTGCAAGATTGAAAACTTATTGCTTTCCAAGTCATTTGTTGTAGCCATAAATGAAGGCAAACAGGAAAGAAAATGGTTAGATTATGGTAACGTAAGCATACACATTTTTTATTAATGCAAAACTTCTATATGAAGTAAACAATATTTCATTGTCAAATGCATTTGTCTCAAATTCTTCAACTCACATTTGTCTTGCGATACTCTTAATTTTATAGAAGAACATTTCATAGTCGTGTGATATAAGTATCTATTAATATTCAATCCAATCATCTCTAATGAAGTGTTGAGTCGTTTGAAGAAAAAAAACCATTATTTCTTTATTAACAACAGGTACATGAGAAGTATTTCTGTTGTAAGCAAATATATAATTTTAAATAAACTTAAACCACTTGTTATATAAGACAAACAAAACAAATGATTTATACTCATTCAATCTGACTAAACCGAACAGAAAAACACTTTATTTGTGAAACTAATAAATAACCCGAATACAATCATCTTCAAAACTAACGATGCAATCAAACTCGTGTTCATAATCAATTTTTTTTGATCATTGTTCAAACAACTATTCTCAATGTCCGTTATACAAATACTTCTTTTATGAAACAAAAAAGAAAAAATATCTTATCCTACTTTTCTTTCTTTTTTGTCATGACAGACACGCATATATATATATATGTTTTCCATTATTTCTCGAAAATATCGTTCGATCAAAGAAAAAAAAAAGAGAAACTTCTTGTAGTGCATTTTAATTCAAACACTCAGTTCTACCATTTATTGAATAGACTACTCGAAATCACTTAGAATGCCTGTATACCCATCGAAAATTTCTTTCATACCCCCCAAAAAAAAGAAGAAAACAAAAGATTCTTGTTGACCCTGACAACAAACACATACTCTTATCTATCCTCTTACATCCTGAAATGTTTTCCGTTTCATGGTTTTATTCATTTCTAGTAATCATCTATCTTCAATAGAAAACTTTAAAAAAAGAAATTTATGTTTCGGATTTTTCTTTCTGTTCATATATTTCCTTTGAATCCGTTCATTTAATATCCAATTTCCATAATTAATTAGTTTATTGAAAAAAAAAATCTGAGAATAGCAAATAAGATTTTTCATTCTGTTTTGCAGTAAACAACTCTTCTATTAACATAAGATTATACAATTAACAAGTTGTTCTTTTTCTTTTTATTAAAAACGACACTTGAACAAGATAAGAATGAAAAGTTATTAATATGAACTTTAATATTTATAGTACGTTAAAAAAAAAACAAGACCTCGAAAAATTGAAATGAGTTATTATGTTAAATATGGGAAAATTGCACCTGTCTGATAACGATTACAAACTACAATATGATCGCTAAATTACACACCAAAAAAACAAAAAAGGCGGCTATTATTTTTGATGGTAATGCAAGCATAATTAGTGAGGATGAGTTACTTGAGTATCTCGTTTGCTTACCAATAACAGAGCACAGACAAAAGTAAAGAGATCGTGTTATTCTTTTGGAATTTCTCACTTTTTTCCTTTTTTTTTCTTTTTCTCTTTCTTCTTTGCTGTTTGCTTGCTCTTTTTCGTCTACTTCTCTTTTCTCATATATCTACGTGAGCGGCCAAGCGAGGGTGATTGTTGTGTTCAAGCTCGATAATAACGGCAGAGAAAGAGAAGGAGGAGGAGGAGGAGACGAGAGAAAGAGACAGTTGAGAGAAGAAAGAGAGAGCGAGAGAGAAAGTCGATCGCCGTCTCTTATTATCATCATTGCCGCTCGTTTGCCTGTCTAGCGTCGACAAGTTTACTCAATTCTATTTTTTTTGACAACCAATATGCGTCTCATCGTAAATGCTCGAACGATTTTTTTTCCCGAATATTTTCTTTAAAGAACTCATTTGAGTTTCTAACTGGCTTGGTGAAGAATACTACGGGAGTGAAAGAGACGGAGTGAGAGAGTTAGAGAGACAGATCAACGGCATATGTGTGTGAATATATGCGTACGCGAGTTGTCAATCGTCGATGCTCATCGTGTCATTGTCACGTATCGTGCTGTTATTAATCATCCTTATATTGATTGCATTTCTAACTAACAATAGCAATTGTGATCAGGATGATAATAGTCGAACACATATTCATCGTTATTATCCACCAGAATTTCGTGCTGCACATAGTCCATCTTATGATTATATCTATATACCAGGTAGACACATAAAAAATAGTCAAAGATTTTTTTTCATTAAAAAAACAAAGAAATTTAGGTGATATTTTACTTGGTGGTTTTTTTCCTATTCATCAACCACCATCAAATGAATATGGTTCTAATCAGTGTACAGCTATTAAACGTGAACGTGGTATTCAACGTCTTGAAGCAATGTTATTTGCATTAGATGTTATTAATAACCGATCATCTTATTTAATGTCTTCGATGCTTAACAAATATAACATACGTTTTGGTGCATTAATATATGATTCATGTGATTATGAATCTTATGCAGTTGAACGTGCACTTAATATGTTATTGCCATCACTTAATCAATGTATGTCATCACCTAAACAAAATCATTCATTATCATTGATTGCTGGTGTTATTGGTAGTGCATCAAGTATTGTTTCAATGGCAATTGCAGATATTCTTCGTCTAGCTGAGGTATTTTTGAAATAAGTTTTAGCTTGAGAAACTCTCGTGTAAAGAAAAAAAGAGAAAAAAAAAAGAAACGTGACAATTTAATTGGAATAATAATGACAATGACGGTTCCGTGTTTTAAAAGATATCCATGTATTTTCCGGTGGTAACATTTAAAAAAAAATAAACTTTGTTTTTTTATTTCTGGTTTAATTGATGATTATGTTTTTTTTTGTATTCAACAGATTCCGCAAATATCCTATGCGTCAACAAGCACGGAATTAAGTCAAAAACCACGTTTTCAATATTTTTCACGCGTTGTTCCGCCCGATACATATCAAGCAGAAGCTGTCAGTATTTATAAATCCATTAACATTAGTTTTTCTGTTTTCATTCATGCATATCCTTCACTTTATTGTCTTTCATTTATGCACTCTAGGTGGTCAGTATTATCCAATTTCTCAATTGGACTTATGTTGCTGTTATTAAAGAAACTGGTTCCTATGGTGAACGTTTAACAGATGATTTTAAAGCAAAACTAAAGAATAAAAGTAGATCTTTTTCTTCTTCTTCTCGTTCTTCTTTTCTATTTAATACAAAACCATTAAAAAACATATAAATAAATAATGTTTTCCTTTTTTAAAAAGCAATTTGTATTGCTGGTGAATTATCGGTTAATATAAAAGATTCACATTCTTATGTACGTGTTATAAAAGAATTATATGACGATGAAAAATATCGTTTTGTTGTTGGTGTTATTGTTTTTGCACAAGAAGATTCGGTTAGGTAATACAACAACAGAAAAATATTTATTTAAAATATTGAAATGTATATGTATATAGGCAAATACTCAATCAAACATCATCACAGAAAGCATTAAATGGTCGATGGGTTTTTCTTGGTACGGATGGTTGGGGAAAAAAATGGTATCCAGTAGAAAATTTTGGACGTGCTGCTATTAATGCAATAACAATAGCTCCGAAATTATATTTAATTTCAGGTAAACAAAAAAATTCTTTTCTATGATGATAATCTTTGTTTTGTAGAATTTGATGATTATTTTAATAGTTTAAAGCCATCGAAAAATACTCGAAATCCATGGTTTCAAGAGTATTGGGAAGAAACATATAAATGTAAATTTGAAGAAACACCAAAAACTATATTTAATCAAAATTATACACGTTTATGTTCAGGTTTTCATTTTGTTTTTGCTTTCTTTTTTTTCTTGCTAAATAAATAAATATTTTAATGTTTATTTAGATATTGATAGTACATATACGAATTTATCTGTACCGTATTTTCAAGAAGGTTATGTTCATTATGTTGTTGATGCTGTATTCACACTTGTAATTTCTATACAAAAATTAATTGATGAAAAATGTCCAAATTCTTCCACAATTAAACCATTATGTAAAGAATTTTTCCCATTTGATGGAACCAAATTAATTTCAATTTTACGTAATATTACTTTTCGTAATGGTTAGGCAATTCCGAATAAAAGGAAAATAGTTTTTATTTATATATTTTGATTATTTTTTAGAATTATCAAAACGTATTATTAAATTTACAAAAGACGGTGATGGTATTGGAACTTATGATATATTTCAATATCAAATTATTAATTCAACTGATACACTTGATTATTTTACTGTTGGTGAATTTAGTGATAGTGATCAAAGTAATGAAAGGTAAAGAATAGTATTATCATGACAATCTTGCCATTGATTAATAACTGATTGTATATATTTTGTAAGACGATATTATCGTTTGGAAATTCTCTATAGAATATTTTACTTGCATTTAAGGAGAATATTATCAGTCAAGAAAAGATAATCATTGACATAGTGTGTTTGAAAACATGCAATTATGAAGATCGTAGCATAAAGCTGTAATTAGTAGGAAAAAGAATAGTTTACATTTACTTTCTAACAACGATAGTTAATCTCCGGATTTGTTTTTTTAAAACGAGCTTTTAACATAAAAACGATAATTATATTTCTTACAAAGCTAAAATATCCATCAATAGAATGCTTAAGTTAAAGTTTTTTATTTTTAGATTTTGTTCTTTTAAGCGAACAAACGATACTATAACATTCCAACGTTAGTCTTGAATGTTCTTAGAAAAAAACTTCTTCCGAACATTTCTAGTTCGTTACATTGAGTGAATTATTTCTTCATCAAGATACTAATGAATATACCTGTAAAATATTTCATTAACAGCTATACTCATTCACATTGCATGCTAATATTCAAATCTAATAAAAGTTGTCCTTTACCTTGGAATGAATCTTATTATATCTCAAAATTGCATGATTATAGAAACATGACTTCTACGTCCTAATGTAAAGCTAATTAGTACTCATTGAAGCAGATAAAAATCGATCCGTTAAGTAATTGATTCATCAAACAAAAAAAAAACGTGTTTGTTCTTCTCAAAAACTTGTATACCATATTCTTATACATAAAAGTTAAAAATAAAGATTTTGAATAAACATACGGAAAAAAAGACTATAGTGATGTATTTGATTGAAATATTTGAGAAAACTATAAACGAATTTGAAGTTATATCCTTTCTGAAACGAATATTTAAACTTCTTAACATAAAATTTTCATTTAATACAACAAACTTGACTTTTTTTTCTTTGCACTTTTCGATCAGTCTCTAAATATCATTATGAGTTCAGTCTATCATAAAAGAAAAATATCCGTTGTTATTTAAATACACACGAAACAATGAACAAATAATTTCTCTCGAGATTGATCAAGTATTGAAAAAAAAAAGAAACAATTTAAGCTTTTAATATTACACTAAAATAACATATGTCCCATGTGTCGTACTGCGTAACATAATGTACAACACATTAAAGTGCGACACATGTTATAAACGTGTTTCGATTCCATTCTTCAACACATTGGGTTAGTTTTGCTGCATCAAAGAATAATTACTATTTTTTCAATTTCGTTCGAATTAGTAATACATATTGTCAAAACTCAAAACAATCAGATCTAGAGATTCAGGTTCCTTCAATTCTTTTGATCTCAATCTCTTGGCATGTTCTGAACGAATAAAAAAGAAAAGACATTGGAAGATATATAAGCTTATTATGCTCAATTAAATTGGTTGTATTTAGGTGCATGTGCAAAATAAAACTGAATGAATAATTAACAGACAGAGCACGACACGTTTCATGTTATTCATATATGAATAAAAATTTTAAGTTAACATGTGCAAAACTTCAAACTTTCTTTTTTAGAATTTCGTCATCATTTTTTGTTGTTGTTCTATTGAATCTTGATTTAAACGTTTTATTGTTCTTTATATATAAGCAAATAATAAAATTATCTTTATACTATATTTTTCTTTAATAAATAGAGTTCGTATTGATCTTCAATCATTAAAATGGTTTAAATATGATCGTGAATCATTCCAATGGTCTGAAACAGGGACAACACCTCGATCGTTTTGTAGTAAATCTTGTCATTCAGGTGAAATACGTACAAATACAGATTCTCAACAATGTTGTTGGACATGTCGTTCATGTGAATTATTTCATATAGCCGTTAATGAAACAATATGTTTACCATGTTCACAAAAAGAAATACCAAATTCAAATTTTTCTAAATGTATACCTATTGCCGAAGAATATCTATCAATACAAAATATAATAGCATGGCCAGCATTAATACTTTCATCAATTGGTATTTTAATGACAATATATACAATTGTGATTTTTATACGTTTTGCTCAAACACCAATTATAAAAGCATCATCACGTGAATTAAGTTATTTTTTATTATCTGGTATATGTTGTTGTCATTTATGTGCATGGCCACTTATACTTAAACCACATTTATTAACATGTTTATTTATACGTATTGGTGTTAGTTTAAGTTTAACTATATGTTTAGCTGCACTTTTAACAAAAACAAATCGTTTAGCACGAATATTTAATAATAGTCAACGTTTAACACAACCATCATGTCTTTCACCACGTTCACAATTAGGTATATGTGGTGGAATTGTTAGTGTACAATTAATAGGTGTTATTCTATGGATAATTATATCACCACCAGCAATTAAATTAAAACCTGAATTAAAACATAATCAAAAACGTTTAATATTAGTTTGTCAAACCGATAATGAATATATAGCTTGTTCATTAATTTATAATATGATACTTGTTATATCATGTACATTATATGCAATTAAAACACGACATATACCAGAAAATTTTAATGAAGCTAAACATATTGGTTTTGCTATGTATTCTATATGTATTATTTGGTTGGCATTTGTACCGATATTTTTTGGTTTAAGAAGTAGTGAAAACTGGTTTCGTGTAAGTTAAGAAAAAACCTTCGTATAAAAAACGAAATTTTTAATAATTTTATTTTCATTAATTAGATTCAATTGGTTAGTCTTGCTATTTGCCTTAGTTTATCAGCTACTGTTATACTTTTATGTTTATTTGCACCTAAATTATATATTGTTCTTTTTAATCCGTCCAAAAATATACATGTGAAATTTAAAACAACATTATCAACTCCACAACCCTCACTTGAACGTCCAAGTACAAGTAATAATCTTGATGAATTAGCGGCAGCTGCTAATCGTCGTCGGCGGCATACGTCAACAGATTATACAACTGAAGTTTCATTATATACTTCAAAATCTGATAGTTCAGCTTTGAATTTAAATGATGAAGCAATTCAAACAAGTAGTGTAATTGGTGGTAGTTCAATTTTAAATGGTGCATGTACCGATGCTGAACGACATCAACAATATCAACATTCATGTACACATGATGATGAAACAACAGAGTTTTTATCAATATCTAAACAACGTATAGCATCAAATCATCTTCAACATTCGCCATTTAAACCAGTATCATCAAATTTAGTTATAGCAGCAGAAAATCCATGGAAAAAATTAAGTAATGTTCGATATAAACTTGATGGACATGATAATAATCAACGTAATGAAACACATTATCATCATGTTCATGCACAACATATCACTTTTGTCTAAATATTTTATTTTCTCTTTATTTGTTCTCATATTAGGTGTATTAATTTTGTCATTAAAACAAATAAGCGATATTTAATTATTTCTTAAAACCAAGAAACTAATTCAAGCGAAAATTTAATCAAGAAAACTTTGCGATTGTTACATAACTTGTTTTTTTTTGTTTTGAATATCATCATAAGAGTAATGTAAAGATATTTCCAGATGGTTCTGTATGATGTTGATTTTCAAAATGAAAAAAAAAAATGATATGTTTGTATATTGCAGAACATTTCGAGTTGTCGGTAAACGAATAATTACTTTTAGGGCGAAACGTCTCTTTGTTTTTAAGATGTTTTTTTTAATAATTGTAGCCCTTGTGAGTTTATCTCTTATTGATAGCTTGCAGAAAAACATGGATGAAGAGTATAATTTAACACTATTCGAACGTTGCAAGTAAATCTGTCGCATCTACTCTCTAAGTTGGAAGAATGATTATCTCTTTGATTTATAGCCGATAATCAGAGCCACTTAATTATGATGGTATCTTATAGTATGAAAAACTCACTGTATATTACGCAGTTTTTCAATGTTTGGCAATATGTAATAACACTTTAAAATAGTTTTAAATTAAAAGTATTTTGATAAGAAAGATAGTTGTTTTAAAAATTTTATTGAATTGAAAAACACGTCAGGAGAATTCTACCGACCTTTTTCATACTGATATTCGAAATCGTCATAGTTAATAAATCAAATATTTCGTGATAAATTGATATTCAATTATGTTATCATATATGAAGCTTGAAATCGACATTCAAATAAAAACTGGACAGCTAATTAGTTCTCATGAAAACATTAACCTTTTTGTTGAAAGTTAGATTTTCGAAAAATTTACTAATAAGAATTAGATATAAATTAATAACGAAGATAATAAAGAGACAACAAACTTCTCCATGTACTTTTTAATTTAGATTTAAAACAGTACCGGATCAAAGATTTTGATGAATGGAGACTATTATTGTTTTCAAGCCAAATTAGAAGTCGTATCGATTCATTTTTGAGCATTTGCTGTTAGCATAAATTGAAAAATAATTCAGAACCCATGGATGATTGTCTTTAGTACCCCTTTCTGAGTTCACCACTGATTTTAAAACGTGAATTTTGAATTGTATTCCATTAAATGGAGAAAAAGCTCTTAGCAACAGTTTTTTTAGGACCAACAATATTGTTTCAAAAAAAGCTTTCTTTTATTTCTATGTGGAGAGCTCGAGCTTAAAAATGAAGAAAGCTGAGTCTACCATTAACAAGAGAACAATCAGTAGTATTCAAAATAGAAGCGTTTCTGTTCTTGAGAAGTAATATTTAAATGCTATGAACACACGAAATCTTTCTTAGAGTATACAACTCAGAAATTTGTATAAAATATGGCAGTGAAATACGTCATCAAACAAGAATTGATCAGCGGAAAAAAATTCTTCATCGAATATGAATTACTCATTCAGCATATGACCTTCGTAAAAATATTGGATGTCAACAAAAAGCATGTCTTCAGATTGCACTAAATAAGCTGCACGGAACAAAGTCACGTTCAGCACAGTTTTATTTAATATTTGCATCCATTTTCTAGGCATACTGCATTACGAAATTTCATTTGTAGCAGAATTATGCAATGTTTTAAGACCATTATGCGTTTTACACTGTTTTTTTTGTTCATAAGTTTACACATCTTTGGAATTAGCGTAAAATTCTGAACACAAAGAATCGTTTAATTAATCGAAATTTCAACCTTGATTTTCTCGGATCGAAAAAATTTTCATTGGGTTCTTGTGAAAAATATATCATTTGATGTTGGTAATGGAAATCTGGTTGCTGTTGCCTTTTTGTTTACTTTCATTCTAATTCACACCAAGATTTTCGGGAAAACGATGACATTTTGCAACGAATACTATTCTTAGTTTGTTATTCAATGCAATTATGCTTATTATTATTTTTACATCGTTCCGTTTTGTAGTTGTAGTAAAATACTAAACTTTCGACTACGCTAATAAAAAGTTCCATTTTTGAAATTCCGTAACGATCAGCATTTTCTGAATAGTTCAACTCGAGTGAAAGGAAAATTAATGAAATTTTTACTGATATTAGATCTAAATCAGAAATGCACATAGGACAGTCAGAATCCTTATTTTGACTTTCTATCACTAAAATATATATTAACTTATTAGTTATTCAATGGCTTATTTATTTTGTATCATTTTCAAGTACAACAACAAAATTTTTAATAATCACTAATATTATAAATACAATAAAATATAGCAACATCTTGATTTATTATTTTAATGACATGTCATCACAGGCAATGAATATTGAAAAAAATATGAACTTATGGGATTTTATCATCATTATCTTAACATATACCAAATACTATTTATAAAAAAGAAAGAACAATGATATATAGAAAAGGAAAATATACAAAATAGAGAGAAGCAAAGGACAATGTCTTCTATTTTGCTGCCTTACTGCGTCTTGGTGGGTGACAGCTCAATATATAACGACATCTATCCTTGATATAAAAAATTCTACAAGTTATTAATTGAGAATTAACGACTGGTAGAACTCGATTGTTTGTTGTCTTTTCTAAAAACAAATCAAAAAAGATAAATTATTATTTTTTCTCGATTAACTAACAGACAGAGACATATCAAACTTTTTTATGATTGGAAAGTCACGTTCATATTTCATTTGTTGTTTTAGATTAAATCAAATTTGTTATGTTAGTTGAATGCCTGATAGTGTTGCTCGTAAACGCTTGACTGCCATTGCTAAAAACGTTAGTACGTGTTCCACACAGGTGATCATTAATCATTGCATTGCGTATCATAATAATATTCTCTTTCCCTCTATTAAGGCTACAGCATACGCTGCTTGTGTTATAAACCATAGTGATTTAAAAAAAGATTCGTGTTTAAAAGAATTTCTTGCTCTTAAAGATTGTGTACAAAAAGCTGTAAGAAACTCTTTTTTTTCTTTTTGATCAATCTATTTTGTTTTTTGTTTGTTTTTTCAGGCATTAAAAAATGGTTAAATATTTTATTTCTACTTTACTTTTTTTCATTATCATTACATTTATTCATGCAACATCAGAATCACTCGCCCTCAATCCTTCAAATGAAAGTGTTGGTTCATTTAAAATTGAAGGTAAAATAATCGTTCCACCAGGTGATAATGCACTTGAAAATACAAGAATATTAATCGATGAAGGTCTTTATATTGGTATTCCACAAGTTGATGGAACATTTGTTATATCTGGTATATTCTTTATTTATTTTTATTTTTCAACCAAATTAAAATATCCTTTTGTGTTTCTTTTGTTTTAGGTATTCCAAGTGGTTCATATATTGTTTCAGTTGTATCACCTCTACATGTATTCGAACCAGTTCGTGTTGATATAAATGCTAAAGGTAAAATTCGTGCACGTAAAGTTAATTTTATTCAACCAGGTGAAGTTGTTACAATGAAATATCCATTAAATTTTGAAACACATGGTATACCAAATTATTTTCAAAAACGTGAAGTTTATCGTTTAACAGATGTTATTATGAATCCAATGTTTTTAACATTACTTATACCATTAGCATTATTATTAATTTTACCTAAATTAGCTTCACAAGATCCTGAAATGCAACGTGATTTACAACAAGCTAGTAATTTTCTTCAACCAAATTTAAATACACCTGATATAGGTGATATGTTTGCAAATATATTTGGCGGACCAAAAAAACAAAAACCAACACAACAACAAATTCAAAATAATGGTGCTAATGGTGGTTTATTAACAGCACAACAAAAACGAAAAAATGAAGCCATTAATAAACGAAGAAATTAACATTTCCGTTTCTTCTTTTTACTCTCGTTTTCTTTTTCCTTATTTCAAATAAAAATAACTCAAAAAAAAATAAAACAAAACAACAAATTCTTCTTGTTTTTTTTTCTATAAAATTATTCGACATAAACCATATTCACTAAGTAATAATGCCATATCCTTATCGATATGCATTGTACAATTAAAAAGCGCTGTTATTGATCTTAATTGTGCATCTTCACCCATTTTTCTGTATGTACCATGATAGATTAATTCATTATTATTTATGGATGGTATTTGTAATTCTAAAATACAATGTTTACCAGTTATAGTTAATAGAAGTAGATGATTATTTGTTGTTGGTATTTGTGAAAATGATATTATAACAGATGGTTGAAACAAATCTTGTTTTATATAACGTGTTATTTGTAAACGTCGACGTTTATGTATTTCAATAATATTAGCATCAATTTTCGTTTGATTTTGTTGATTTCGTTTTAAGAATAAACGTAATTCATTTAAATTTCTATGCCAATACATTTTTAATGGATTACGATTATTTATTGTTAATGCTGTTTGTTCATTTGAATTTGTGAATAAAATTTCACTAGGTAAACAATGTATACGTAAGGGAAGATTAAGAAGTGCATATAATTTTTCTTGACAAAGATTATATTCATTTTGTTGTGCATCATTTAACGGTAATGGTACTAACCAATTATCGATATTCATTAATTTTACCTTTTTTTTGTATTAAAGAAAAATAAATATGTTGTCTTGGTGATATTTATTTTCTAGATGAAACAATTATCATTAAAGCATTTTATTGTACGTTCACAAGTTATTACATTATATAGAGATACAATGAGAACAATAATGAAAATTGATGATCAAGATTATAGAAAAGAAAGTTTGTAAGATAGATAATTTTATTTTTTGTTTTAATTAATTAATTAATTTTTTTAGTGCGAGATTGGACCAGATATGAATTTGATCGTTATAAAAATTTAACAGACTTAGGAGAAATAAGAACACAAATTGCATTAGGACGACGACATTTAAATGAATTAAAATTAGCAATGCAGATGGCTTCTTAATTTTACATGTTTCTTTTTTGTTTTACTGTAATGATTCTTTGTTTTTTAATGTTCTAGATGAGTGCAGAAGTAAAAGGAGAAACAACAGCAACCATTCCATTACATCGTCAGGTAAAATATTGAATTGTTGCTTTCTGAATGAATTATTAAAGCTTTTCTTCCCCACCACCCTGTCAGAAACCTAGTTTTGCTGTAGAACTATCGATGTATCTCAAATTTTCAAGAGTTATCCTAATATTAAGGATAAAAAAGTAAACCTACGCGACTGACAGATTTCTCCTCCAAATTTAATAATAGAGATGTAGAGTTCACGCCAATATGTAACCAACACTTGCCGCAACAACTTAATGGAACTCGATTTTTTGAACAAGCTTCTTTGTTTGCTTTTGATGCTGGTTTTTCTAAAAAGAATTCAAGGTGCTCCTATGGAAAAAGGTTCATTGTTCTCAGAAGAGTAAATTGAAAATATAAAAGCGACGTGTTAAATGAATGAGAAATCTCGGATGCATTGACGAAAAAACTAGGAAATCACTTTTGAGCTTTAAAAATCAAGTTTTTGCTCCTCGAAAGGTTATAGGTTATACATGAGAACTCATGCAGAATTTGGGAGAGTATTTGGCATAAATTGGCTGTCACTTATTAGTTATATTCTCCATGTTGCAGATTTAAAGAGGTACTTAAAAGACTATAATGATCAAGGCTATGATACCATCCTTCATATTAGGAGTTCTCAGGAAAATCTTTGTAAAACCTGCAGATTTCACTATGAACACTAGTGAATGATAGTGCATTCCAAAGAAGAAAACTTACGCTATCCAACTATGTATAAATATTAAAAAAGACTTGTTTGGGCTACAACTGCAATTTCTAACATGAATGCATCTTAAAAGTAACTTCCCCTTTGTTGACGTAAAATTTTTGCCTTTTTGTGCCATTGTATAGTCTGAAGTAGTACCTATCTACTCAATATATTTTAGGATCCAAAAATTGTCTTTACACGTTATAATATTCGAGAAGAAAGCAAATGAGCAAAAGCTGTACATAGTCTTGTGTTTTTCTCAAATCAAATTTTTCACGAAAAAAAGTGCACAAACGCTTCCGCTTCTCCTGCCCAGTACGTTCAATCGAGCTGAAACTTTTTCACATATACTATATATTGTTTGCGATGGATATTCTTTTCTTGCTTCAAAGCATTTTGTTTTGCTGAGTTTGGTAGAGTTTACAAAAAAAGTTCTATTGCAAAAGACATGCGTGTTTTCGAATACCCTCGATATTTCGGTTTTTTTTATTCAAAGGAAAAAAAAATAAAAGACAACCTTCGGAAACTTTAAATCTATGGCAACTTTTACTTTACTCGTCAAGATCTACGTGTTCTGAAAATCTCAAGTTTTTCTGATGAGTCGTTCTCCAGAAATTCCGGACAGCGGGCGGAGAGTGGTACCGTTAAAGGCCAATTTGAGATAGTGATTATTTAGTTTTCTTATTTCTGTTATTCAAGGAATTATTAAAATGGCAAGGTTGGGGTTATCGTGATTCTCGATTTTTTCTTAATTCAAATGGTTTAATTGAATTTTCTGGTTCACGTTATTTATTAAGTGGTCATGTTCTTCCACGTTTAAAAGATTGGATGTTCAGTAAATTGAATGCCAGTATTGATAATTATTCACCAAGTGTTCAAGAACCAAATCCTGATTTCATATCTGAACCAATTCTTAATAATTCATTTATAGCTGATTTTCAATCAACTCTTGGTGCAACTGTTCCATATTCATCTGATAAGAATGATCGTCTTTTTCATGGTCATGGACACACACTTGAAGAAATATGGAAATTACGAAATGGCGGAAAATTTGATCGTTTACCTGATTGGATTGTTTGGCCACGTCAACATAGTGATGTTGAAAAAATCGTTAGTTTAGCTGTTAAACATAATGTTTGTTTAATACCATTTGGTGGTGGTACATCAGTTACATGGGCATTACTTTGTCCAACTGACGAAAAACGTATGATTGTTAGTGTTGATACATCCCAAATGAATAAAATTCTATATTTGGATGAAAAAAATTTAACAGCACGTATTCAGTCAGGTATTATTGGACAAGATCTTGAACGCGAATTAGCAAAAAAAGGTAAAAGAAATCATTTTTTTAGTTTTGTTTTCTTTTAAATTTTATCTTGATTATTTAGGATATTGTACTGGACATGAGCCAGATAGTATGGAATTCAGTTCATTAGGTGGCTGGGTAGCAACACGAGCATCAGGAATGAAAAAGAATGTATATGGAAATATTGAAGATTTAGTTGTTCATATAACAATGGTAACAGCTAAAGGCATAATTGAAAAAAGTTGTTTAGGTCCACGACAATCAACTGGACCTGATATTCATCATTTGATAATGGGTTCTGAAGGTATTCTAGGTATTGTTACAGAAGTAACAATGAAAATTCGACCATTACCAGCTTGTAAAAAATATGGTTCAATTGTTTTTCCGGATTTTGAATCTGGTGTTGCATGTTTACGTGAAATTGCACGTTTAAGAAGTGCACCAGCATCAATACGTTTACTTGATAATGAACAATTTCTATTTGGACAAGCATTAGCTACTGATAATAAAGGAATGTTACATTCATTAGTTGACAATATTAAAAAATTATACATCACAAAAATCAAAGGTTTTGATATTAATCGTATGTGTGCTGCTACATTACTTTTCGAAGGTACAACAAATGAAGTTAATCAACGAGAAAAATTTGTTTATGATATTGCACAAAAATATAATGGCATACCAGCTGGTAAAGATTTCTTTTCTTTTTTGATTTTCAAATATGCGAAGGAAAATCAGCTAAGCTCGATACTTCTTTATTCTTGATGATAAATGATTGAAATGTCTTTAATATCTGAATTTTTAAAAAATGATGATTCTTGCCTTGCTTTGTTTAATGACAGAAACCACTAATCATTATGTAGTTTTCATCAAAAATTATTAATAGTTTCATAATTGAAGATGTTCAACGACATTCTAATCTAATTTTTTGAACGACCATAAATATATAGAAGAATCAATCTTATTTAGCTAGTGCGGCCAAACTTGTTGTGAAAAATCTCTAAATTGAATTCATTTTCTCTTATTTCAGGTGAAGAAAATGGTTTGAAAGGATATACATTAACTTTCATGATTGCCTATTTACGCGATATTGGACTTGATTATCGAATTGTTGCTGAATCATTTGAAACATCTGTACCATGGGATCGTGTCATCGGTAAATGATTATTTTCTTTTCTTTTTCTTTAAGTTTTAAACATTATCTTTTTAAAGATTTATGCCGTAATGTTAAAAAACGTATTATAACTGAATGTGAAAAACATGGTGTTAAATATCCACCATTTTCTTCTTGTCGTGTAACACAAACCTACGATGCTGGTGCTTGTATTTATTTTTATTTTGTTATGAATTATAATGACATACGTCATGGTAGTGATCCAGTTCATGTCTATGAACTAGTCGAACAAGCAGCACGCGATGAAGTATTAGCTAATGGTGGAAGTTTATCACATCATCATGGTGTTGGAAAAATTCGTACTAAATGGATAAAACAAGCTGTTAGTGATCTTGGTGTTGGCACAATGACGTCAATAAAACAATATCTTGATCCAAACAATATATTTGGTTCAAAAAATTTAATACCGGAATCAACAGAATCTAATGAACATCTTAAAGCTAAACTTTAAAAAAATAAACAGTGATGGAAAAAACAATCGATAATCGTCTTCTTTTTTAATTGTGTGTGTGTTTGTATGTGCTTAAACATTTCTTTCATAGTATCAACAACAACTCTAATTAGGAAAATCAATGTTTGTCGATTTTAAACTTTTTTCTTTGTGTCTTATTCGATCGGCTGTTAAAAAAATATATATCATCTTTTTCAAATCAAAAAAAAACAAACATCCTTATCGATGTTTTCTTTTTTAAGGTTACTATGACATCAATTCGACAGTTTAGATTATTAGATCTCTTACGAATTAATAACGTGTAAGTAAGGCTTTATTTGGATTTTTTATAAGAAGATGATTTTGATTTTGTTTTGTTTAGGAATTTAGATATTTTTACCGAAAATGTAAGTGAAAAAAAAAACAAGAGAATTAAATTAGAAAACTGTTTTTTCTTGTTTTAGTATGGCCTTTCCTTTTATTTACATTATTTAGCACGATGGCCAGAATGCTTTTTTGTAGCTGAAAATTCTGCTCAAAGATTAATGGGATATAGTAAGTTATATATAATTCTTATATAGTAAATAAAAAACAAATTTAAAAAATGTTTTTTTTTCCAAATACAGTTATGGGAAAAATTGAAGGTAAGATTTTTTTTAAAATATTTATTAATCGAAAAGTTTTATGTTTTTATTTAAGGCAAACAAGAAAATTATCATGGTCATGTAACAGCTTTATCAATAGCACCGGAATTTCGTCGTATAGGAGTATCGTCACAATTAATGGCATTATTAGAAAATGTTTCTGAACAGTAATTTAACAGTTTTTTTTTCTATAAACTCTTATATATGAATATATATTTTAATATAGGAAAAAAACATACTTTGTGGATCTATTTGTTCGTGTATCAAATAAACGAGCTGTTGATATGTATCATAAATTAAATTATGTTGTTTATAGGCGAATTATTGGATATTATTCTGGTGAACGAGATGAAGATGCATTTGGTAAAATACTTAATCTATGGCGCGAAAGTTTTAGCACAAAATATTCACTCATTTTTCGGACAACTGATTAAAACCAACGCCATTAAGTTAGAATCAGAGACTTTCGTTCTTTACGAATATCTATTCAGAATTTCTTTCTTGAGTAAGACTGGACAACTCTCATCGGATTATTTGAAAAAGTTAAAAATAGTAGTTGTGCACAGAATACTATTTTGGTTAATTTTGTATTTCAATTGAAATTTATCATATTCAAAATGCGTAACAGTTTTCAAATAGCTTGGTTTTGTTGAGAAAAATTTGCTCTACAAAGCGTGCTATTTATTCTTGTACGACAGATTTTTACAACATTTATATTTTTAAAAGTAATTTTTGAAAAAGCTTTTGCCAGTTTTCATAGAAACTAAGTAGTTCTTTAGTGGAAACGTATAGATGAGATTTCGCTTATTGTACTATTTTATTTTGTACAAAATTCAGTGTTCTACATTAACATTGAGTTGAATCTATTCCAAGACACAAACCAAGAATTGTGTCAAAATCGCTATTTTGGTTTGTACAGACTAGAGCTCGTCGGATCGAACGTTGTCAAATTACATTTTGATACTCTCATTGAAATTCTCTAATCGAAAGTGAATGGCTACCTTTAAGATACGATTTCCGATTTTTTTGCATTCGATGACTATCACAGTCTACATATTTTTCGGACGACTAGACTTCTTCAGATCCAGCTCTAGTACAGACACAATTTTATAATTTTTCACGAACCTGACTGATAGTTGTTCAATCTTATTGTAGAAGAGAAGTCTAAACAGACATTCTGAAACACTGAAAAATTCTGAATTTAAATAACTACTCTTTTTAATTGACAAAAAATGAGTGAATATTTTGTGCTAAGATATTTGCACTATCGGTTCTTTATAAATCTTCTAAAAAAACGAACAAATTATTTTTGTTTTTATTAGATATGCGAAAAGCTTTATCTCGAGATGTTGAAAAAAAATCATTAATACCAATACCACATCCTGTACGGCCAGAAGATTTAGTTGATGATTAATATTTATTACGCAATATTATTGTGCATGTGTGTGTGTATTTATTTATTTGTTAAAGAAAATCGTTAAGAATATCGAATAAATAAAAAGTTCATTAGCTAATCTAATATTTTACATTCAATACTTGTCGGCAAACAATCTTTATATTGTCTGAATCGACCGTTTTGTTCATCCGTATTTTGTACGCAAACACATCGTTCAGTTTTTGTTGCACTATCAAAATATCGTCGAGGTACACCAGCCCATGTTCGTTCTATACCACCACTAAATAAATTTCGAAAAATAAAGATAAGATAAACGTAGAACTAAAATATGTCTTCCAAGGTAAACTCAAAAAAACAAATAACAAAATAGAAATTATCAAGACTAAAGAGCACAAAACCATTGGGTTCCGGATACTTTTCAAGTAAAACTGATAGGTTTATTTGTTTTAAGTTATTTATAATCTAACTCAATGATGTTTTTTCTATTGTAACTATGTAAATAGTATTGAATGATTAACGATAAGATGATTTTAATTTTATAAAAAATTCAACAAATAAACTATTTACCTTTTTTCTGTACACCATACTCGCCTACCAGCATCGTGTGACCATTCACTATTACATGGTGGCCATTGTTGTTCAAAGAGCTCTTTTTCTTCATTTTTCTATACAAAAAGAAACATATATATATGTAATAATTAATCTAAATGATTATCAAAGTTATTAACTTTTTTCATATTATTAACTGATGTAAGAACATTACTAAAATGTTTTGTGGGTGTTCCATTTGAATCAAAATACCGACCAATTAATTTACCTAGAAAATAGATACTATCAGTTTAGGATATTTAATATATATATCTATGTATCAAAGGTGTATCGAACAAGGATGAGATCAAGAGATTGCTCGCCTTCAACCTTGACAAGTTTTTGTTTTTTCCCAGCGGACTCCAGCTCACTAATTCCCCACCTCTTTCCAATCCTGACAGTCTCGAAACACCTCTAATATACATTAAACGAATTATAAAATCTAAAAATACCAATTTGTGGATATTGTTTTTGATAGAATGTTAACCAATCATATATTCCAGCAATATCTTCGTCAGTTAATCCAGTTAAATCATCAGTAAGATCTTCTGCTGATGTACCACCAGTATGAAAACCTCGAGAAGCATCACGACCTAAATAAATTCATCAGAATAAGTTTTATATTTACATTTGCAACAATTCAATCTTTTATTTTACATATAAGACACGATGTTATACAGTGCTGAAATCTTATTCTATTAAATAGAAAATCTCGGTAGTAGATTTCAATCAAATTTTGATAAACATAGAACAAATGTTATCAATCCGAATATAAGTAAAATGTTTTTTTTTATTGATGTTTTATGTATACCTGTAAAGAATTTGTAACCTCCGGTCGACGAATAAAATTTTGGTGCTGATGTTACATTGAAAACATGTCCTATAATAATAATAATAATAACAATAATAATAATAATAATAATATTGAATTCGTTTCTTTTTTATTTTTGACTTTAATTCAAATTTTAATATGTTTCTTTTTTTCTTACCTAAAATAGCTAAATACAATTCATCTTTAGTATATGATTGAAGTTCATCTGGTGTAAATAAACGTTCTTTTTGTATTGAACTCTTTTGATCAATTTTTGGACGTTGAACAATAAACGAAATAATTAAAATAAAAACAAAAGACACCAACCACCATTTGTAACTAAATACGAAAACAAAAAAAAAAGATCAATTTTTCAGATAAGTATATCTAGTGTATAGATAATAAAACATGAATAACACTTGTTTGATTTTAGTTTTATTCATTCATACATGAATATGTAAAAATTTTAATCGTACTTTGATAAAAATGGAGGCGTTGGTGAAGGTTGATTCATGGATTCATCACGAGCTTTGTTACTCTTGTCTTTTGTTGACTAAAAATAAACAAAATGAATAATTATTCATTTCTTGTTATTTTGTTCATAGGAAATATAGTATGTTTTTCTTTTTCACGATTCATTTCCTGATCGGTACTTTTTTTGAATACTTTTTTGACTTATACAAATTTCCTTTTTTTTTTTTATTTTACTATTTCTAATTCATTGCTTTTGCTTTGCAATTTCTCGTTTTGTTATAAAAATGAAAGAAAGAGAAAGATTTCTTGTTGACTTTACAACAAATAAAATTAAAAAGAAAGAAAAAAGTTAGAATTAAGTCATGATAAAAAGTTATATAAAAAAGAATAAATTGAAGATCAAGTTTTTACAGTTTTCTTACCATGATAATGATTATTTTCTATTGCTTTAACAAGTATGAAAATTGTACTTTAATTACCTGCAGCTTATCTTTTATCTACAAGATGCTTTAAGCAATAGTGACACGCCAACTATTTAGGCTTTTCGCTCTTAACACATTAATAATTTCTTTTTCTTTCACTCTTTTTCTCTCTTTTTCTTTCCATTCTTTGTGCATATTTACGTGCACTAACGTCCATGATTCTCTCTCACTTTTTGTTTCTCTCATTCTCTCATTTTTTTTCTTCCTCTTTCATCCCTATAAATATATTTGTCGCTCATCCATTGATGGTATAACATTCAGTGGTGAGTGAAAATAAAAATAAAATATAAACATTCATGATAATATTATATAACTATCAACATCTATAACATTCTGTAAATTTATATTTTTTAGATTTCTGTTTGATTTTTTTTATTATTAACTAAGATAAACAATCGTTCAATTATGGGTGGTAAAGGATCAAAAAAACCGCGAACATCTACTGAACTTACGCCCAAAGGTTTGCTATTTATAATCACATTCGTTTTGTTTTTTCTTGATTAAATTTTTAATTTATAGAAATCGATATGCTTAAAGCTAATACTAAATTTACTGAAAAAGGTAAGAATTCAATGCAATTCATATATTCATTACTATTTTCTTTTTATTAATGTTTTTAGAAATCCGAGAATGGCATGCCGTAAGTATTTTTCTTACTCGTTTACTTGTTCTATGAATTTTTCGTATTTTTTGACTTCAGGGATTTTTACGTGATTGTCCAAATGGTAAACTTGATAAAAAGAAATTTGTTGATGTTTATAAACAATTTTATCCTCACGGAAAAGCTGACGCTTTCTGCAAGTAAGTTATTGTATAATTAATTCATATTTCATCATAAATTTTTCTATTTTTTGTTTAGATATGCATTTTCTACTTTTGATACTAATAATGATGGCACAATTGATTTTGATGAATTTCTTTTGGCTATTGCTGCAACAAGCCAAGGTGATTTAGATGATCGACTTGAAGTTGCATTTGAAATGTATTTATTTTTTCATAAAATATTTTTTGTTTCTTTTAACTGAATTTCTTCTGTGGTCTTAGGTATGATGTTTCGGGTGATGGACAAATCGATCAGAAAGAATTGACTAGCTTAATTTCAGCTATGGTAGAAACTTGTTTTTGTTTTTTCTCAATGAATATATTCGCTTTTTTTTTCAGTATGATCTTGTTGGCGAAACCGATCGTAAAGGTGATCGTGAACCAAAGAAACGTGCAGCTGAAATTATTACTAAACTTGATGTTGGTGGTGATAAGAAATTAAGCAAACAAGAATTTATTGCTGGGTATGTAATTAGATCAAATTTTTCGCTCAATTCTTCTTAACTTTTATTTCTTTGATTAGATGTAAAAACGATCCAGTCATTCGTCGTATGCTTGCACCAAATGTTTAGACAAACAGTAGCTTTTCATTTTTTTTTCTCGAAAGACACGTATAACATATAGACCAGACAAATTTCTATTGTGTGCTTATGTTTATTCAGTCTTTTTCTTTTGTAATAAACAATCACCAATGTACAGCAATAGATGACTGTACGAAAGTAAACAAAGAAAACAACAGTAGTACATTCACATTATTTTATAAATCATTCTTCATTTCTGTCTTGCTACTGTTTTGGTAATAATTCAGAAAAAAACATTCACATTGATATTTTTTATTGATATTTTAATGGTTTTTAAATAGGGTGTGCAAGTAAATCAGCACAAGTCGTTTAACGCCATTAGAAACAAATAAAATATTATATGACCTTGATAGAATAGAAGAAGAAAAAAAGTCTTTTTCAATAACTGTTTGAATCACTTGAGTTGCTATGTAATATAAGTATAAAAAATTGCTGAAAATATTATTCATATTGACTTGAAAGTTTAGTGAAATTTTCAGATGTAATAAAGTATGTTGTACTGAGGAGTATTTTCAAAGTTTTCTTATATTAATAGAATATTTTTTTTTCTTTTGGTAATAAAACCGTCGGTAATGTAAGATGATAGAATTTAAAATAAGTTGAAGAATTCTGAGTTTGAATCATTTGACTGATGAAAAACATTTGTCTGAAAGGGCTCGTTATTCATTAGTACGTCTTTTTTCTATTTATAACAGGTAACCAATAGAGATGTAAATCGATGCAAACAATCGGCGGTGGTGATTGAAATTTTCGAAGGATTTTTTTCTTCAATTTTTCTTAATTCCGAGCATTTTTCAAGTGGAAAAAACAGAAGAAGAATCGTAGAGAAAATGTTGATAAAAAGTTAAACCGAAAAAAACTCTCGAAAAATCATCGTGAGGGTCGGAAATTTTCAAAACTCAATTATCTATCTTATTTTGTTCCGGTGGCACTAACGGCAAAGATATTTCAAAAATTATGTAACGATTCTGCCAATTAAACCTGCACTAACCAATCATATAAAGTGAAATGAGAAGAATATTTTATGCTTTACGTACTTTAAACACAGTTTTTCATTGCATCTTGAAATTTGAAAAAATTTCTTCTTATCGGCTCTAGAAATAAGAGAAACTTGTGCTTTTTATTGGTCAAATTTATAGAAGGAAAGAAAGGTTTCTTTTCTGAAATATTAATTAAAACTCTCTTAGTCCTTCATACGATCTTTAAATATTTGTTCAACCATGTGCATTGATATTTAAGAAAATAGAAGCTGAGAATGAGTATTGGTTGATTTAAAACTTTTATGAAAGTTGTGGAATAAATACTAAGAAGTGCAGAATGCAGATGATACGATTCATATTTTTTCTTCTAGATAGAAAATGTAAGAAATCAAAGAGAAAAAAAGAAAGATGATGTTGAAAATGTAATAAAGTCTCTTGTATGCAAGTTGCTTATCAGTTTAATAAGAAAATAAAGGACGTAAATTCTGAAAAAGTAATCACATAAGTGAATTAAACAAACCACAAGAATTATTATATAATTATTTTTAAAAGCCGAACTCAATCATAGTCACCGACGGAATCTAATAGATTCAAAGTACTATTATAATTAATTCTGTTTTTATTTCTTTGCCGAATATTTTATTCTATAGAATTAATAAATTAATATTTATTACTCAATGATATATTTGCAACATTCTGTTTAAGTTTGCATTGTTGACATGCTTTTTTTTTTTAACCAACAATTGATTATAGAATCCAACAAGACACAGTTCTGAATCGATTGCAGAATTAACATACTTGATTTAGGCAGGGCTTTGTGAAACAAGTAATATTCGATCGATTTATATAAGAACCTGCTGAATAAATATGATATTTGATTTGCTCATACAAAGCTCCATAAGAAGCTGATAGACATTAATATTGACTGCAGTTTGAAATATCCGTTTGTGTGTTATGAGTATTTGGATGGCAAATTTTACACATTGATTAAATAATTGTATTTGAATATACCTCTGATGAACGAAACGGAGCTTCTGTGTTAGTTATTAGCATTGACCAAATAACTTGAATGACGTTGTCAAGTTTTCACTTGTTGATACATATTTGTATAGGTTACTGATTCACGAAGTAATTTTAACATCGTGTACATACTATATTTTCTATGAAAAGGATGCAGGAAACGCTTAGAAGAACGAAAGATACTATGGTAATATGGTTTTTCTTCAATTAATAAACTACTTCTCTTAAATTTTGGGAAGGCAAATATTTTTTTTTCTTTCTCATCAGAATAAGTATTCACATAGTGTCAACGTCGTTACTATTAACATTATTCTGTTTTACACTAAAAAAAAATATCATCTTATGCAGTCTTATCGATCTTGGATAGTTAATAAAGTTATTTTAGGAGAGTACAGAAATACATTCCAATGGTATCAACAGTATTTCTGTTTTTGAGTATTGATTATGATATGTAATCGAATGTTTTAGTGTACTTTAACGTTGACTTTTGTGATCCGAATACACTCAGCACTGCTGTTTACCCATCATTATTAATTTGTCTCAACACTCAAAAGGCACGTTCTCTCGAATTCAAAGTGAACTATTGGCTTCTAAATAATACAATAGAATTCTCTCTTGAAGATAAGATTCTTACTACTAACTCTTCATTCATAACTGAACTAGTCGCTTGTCAATCATTGGAATGTAGTCAATTAATCGATGTTTCGCCTATCATATGACATGTAGAATCAACTTATGAATTCATTTTTCTTTATAGTAGAAAAAGAATGTAACAATGTCGCTATATGATAATAAAATGATAATGTCTAGATGATGTTATAAGCCATTTTTTATAAATAATGCATGTTTTCTACAGATTTTATCTATCAATGATTGACTCAATTTTAAATGTATCAGATGTAAAGATACAAAAAACAAATTACAATTTGAATAAAATAATAGTATTATATTTCATTGACAAAATTTTATGTGAGTTTTATATTTCTGAAATTTGTCATTCGTCTAGACATGAATTTTTTTTTGTGTTATATGAGTTTAGAGTTGAAAGTTTAATCCAATAGACAAATATAGCGCCAATCGAAGAAGATAAACTATTCTCGTTTATAATGAATTCATTGCAAGTATCTTATCCACATGATGAATTATTTAATATTGATTTTAATGAACGCATAAATTCCCTTCATATTTCTCTTATCAGTCAACTAGAATCATCACCAAACAAGAATTTATCTCTTGAACAAATATTTCATCTTATTCCAATTATATTTCGATTTTTTCGTAAAAATCTTCAATCACAAGAAAAATTTTCTAATGAATATAATAATCTCTCTAATACTATTCAAAATACGATTTCGATTTTTACACAATATATCCATGATCGGCATAATCATGAAAATGAAATATTCTTTCTTAAAGATAAAATTTCACAACTAATTGGACAAATTGGTTATACACAATATTGTTTAGAACAATATTGGACAATTATTTATAGTTTAGAACATGAAATAGAACGATTACAAATCCTTCTTAGTAATCCACAAGTTTTACAAATTAATCTACAAAAATTTCAAACATTTCAAGAAAGTCAGAAAATTCAATTAGATCGATTTATAAAAGAAAAAGAAAAATTAAAAGTTTTAATTAATAAACAAAAAGATGCAATTCAAACCATACAAACACAAATTGAAATAGATCTAAAAGAATTACAAACAATAAAACCACTCTTAGATAAAATTAAATTAGAACAAAAAGATATTTATAATCATTGGTTACAAATAGGTTTGTCATTAAAAAAAGTCATGCATTTAACTAAACAGAAATTTCTAGAAAAACAAAATTCATATCTTCAAAATATTTTTGAAACAACTCAAAATATGAAACATGAATACAATGATCGAATAAAAACAACACAAGTTCAATATGATCTTGTACAAAAACAGTTTAACGATTTAAGAAATACTTATTATCAAACTAATCAAAATCTATTATTAATTCAAACAAATGAAACAAATGTACAGTAAAACCTTTCTATGTGAGCACGTCCTTATACTAAACAATCTATAGTTCCTTAAGCGAATTTTACTAGTAATGAGTCTCTTAAACATGGGCACCTGCTTACTGTGAGCAGAGAATATTTATTTCTGATCCCATAAACAATAAAAGCTTTTGTAATGTGAGTAACATATGTTCTATTACTCACTCATACAACACGAAAAAAATGATGTTTTATTTATTGAGTTATAATAATCAATTACGGAATATTTATATAAAGGGAATGGAATAATCGTACGTACTTAAAAGAAAAAAAAGGCAATATTACACAACAGAAGCAGTGATTAGTGTAACATCTATCTCATCGTTTTTCTGTTAACAACTGCGTTGTAACATTGAATCATACTAGCACGTGTTGATTTACCTCTCATTAAAAAACATTGACTTGATAAATTGTTGAAATGAANCTTTCAACTCTAAACTCATATAACACAAAAAAAAATTCATGTCTAGACGAATGACAAATTTCAGAAATATAAAACTCACATAAAATTTTGTCAATGAAATATAATACTATTATTTTATTCAAATTGTTGAAATGAAGAAAAGATTATCTATGCAAACGATGAAGACGGTGAACGAATGATGAAACTATGGTGGCCTTGAATTGATTTTGACTTTTGCGAATTGGAGGGGCAAGCATTTTAAGAAAAGACTAAAGGTTTTCGAAGCCCAGAAGTCTGAATCTATATAAGATTTGTCAAAATTTTCGAGTTCGAATTTTGTCGTTGAAGAACGGCTAGTTCTCACGATTTAGCCGTGTTCTATAAAATTCAACCATTTTATTAAAATTGACTTTCCCCGACGAAAAACGTCGAAATGAATTTGAGTAGACCAGTGCTCCAATCTAAAGTGGTACCGATGATCCGCGCCATCGTTGCATTCCTAGTTCCAAGAATGCCTACATTACACAAGTTGTACTGTAACTTCATTCCACTAAACACCTATATTTTGACTTTCTTATCAAATTAGATTAAACAAGAAATTGAAAAGATTAAAAATGAAATCACCACAGGTTTGAATTAAAATTTCTTCTTAGTCAAACGAATGATTCAATTATCCATAGAACAAACTCGTTCAATGGCTTGTCGTGATCAAATACAAAATCTTCAACATCACATACATGAACTTGAGTTAATAAAACGTTATACACATCATATACTCAAGTCCGAAGAACATATGAATTATGCATTAGCACGTAAACAATTTATGTTAAAACATAATCGATTAAAATTTGATAATCGTATTTATAATTTAACTAAACAATTAACTGACATAATTAAACAAAATAAAAAAAATGAACACATTATTACAATCAACAATGTTCATCTTAAAGATCAACAAGATAAATTTACAACAATGAAAATAAGTTTAAAAAAGATGATTCATTTAAATAATAATTTAGAAAAAATTTTACAAGAAAACCGATTTATTCGAATAAATGAACAAGAAAAACTTCGTTCAATAAAACAAATTTCATTTCAAAAACGAAAACAACTTATTACATATACGAAACGTCTGCATATATTATCTATTAATGAACATCATTTAATAGATAAAACAATTCGAAATTCTTTTGAAATTATTCGATTAAAGAATATTTTTCATAATTTGAATAATAATGAAAAAGTATAAATATTTCTCATTTATAAGAAACAGAAAACCTCATTTTGAATCTTCTAGTATTTTCAATCGATTTTACAAAAGAAAAAAACTGAAATAATGAAGTAAAACTAAACGAATAAAAATTCTACAATTCGAAAAAAAAAAAAACATTTTTTTTTTACATTTAGACGTGAAAAACAACGTGCTTCACTTAGTCGTTGTCTTCGTGATAATAATGATAAAATACATTTTTTAAATAAAAAAAATCAATTAATTGAAAATGAACTTGAAAGTAAAATTGATCATTTTCATTTACTTTATAATAAATCATTAAAACAAAAACATGATCAAATTCTTATATCAAATCGAAAACAATATTCAATTTATTTATATCAACAAAAATTACAAATGCTAGATGGTATATATAAAAAATATGATCAATTAGAATCACTATCTGATTATGAAATAAAGCATATTATTAATAAATATCAAGAAAATCAACAATTTAAATTAAATATTCATAAACTTAAACAACAAATAATGAATATGATGAGTAAAAGCAAACGTCATATAGATGAATATTTATTATTAAATGAAAAAATTCGTTTATATACACAATTAAATGATATTTATAATCAGCATCAACAACGATATTCATTTCATATACATTATTTATCTCGTCGTATTTTAAATTTACAACAAGAAAATAATCAATTATTGATTAATCTTCAAAATTTACAAAAAAAAGCAATGATTACTACATCATATCAACATAACAAAGTCTTAAAACAAAGAAATTTATATCAAATTAATCAAATTTTATCTCATCGACCATTAATTATTCGTGATAGTCCAATACGTGTTCATATTCATANATTTGTACAAGAAGATTTGCAGCTTTTCATTTTTATAATCGAGAACTTATTCAACTCTAGGAAATCATAAAGTCAAGAATGAAAACACTGTTGTATGCTTACGGCCATACCACGTTGAATACACCAGTTCTCGTCCGATCACTGAAGTTAAGCAACGTCGGGCTCGGTTAGTACTTGGATGGGTGACCGCCTGGGAATACCGAGTGTCGTAAGCTTTTTTTTACTTGGTATTTTTTGCTAGTTATCATTTTTTATCAGGTTCGTGTCATGATATCTTATTTCAAGTCCATCCTCGAAAAATGAATTATTACTATACAATGAACACATTGCAGTTTCTTATATAATGATTAGTATTACTTGACAAATTGATAATTATTAGGTAGGATTCTTCGTGACTTTTTTTCTCTCCAAGTGTTAAACGGAGAGATCTTTGAAAATTCAATAGACTTTCTACTTAATAGGAAATAATTATGAGATAGCCTTTATTTCAATTGCAATTTAAAACTGTTACACGTGCTATATCATCACGCTTTTAAAGATACAATCGGTTTACTGGAGTTTTACTAATATCATCAACAAACTGATTTACTGATCATAGTGTAAATCAATACGATTTTAAAATTACATTTATTGATAAAATGACTTTTTTGATATACAGAAAGGATATTTTTCATTCGCATAGAAGTGTTGAAAACTGATTCTATAAGTATCACATAGAGATTTATTAGATGTTGTCATAAGTTGTCTAAAAATCTCTTGAAGAAATTTCAAAATTTTCTCTATACTATTCACGACTCGTTAGAATTAACGAGAACTATCATCTCTGTCTTTAAATGGTAATCAAAATATTTGATTTTACCAATATTATTTCAGTAATATCAAAACTTATTAAAAATGGGAAAAGAATTCAAATAGCACTCTACTTGATTAGAAATAGACGCACGATGTTGAAAATAACACCCTTCTGGAATACTAATATTAGTATCAAATTGCAATATTGTTAGATATAGTTTATCTGTATAATTTATGTTTACTGGAAAAGGATTTCAAAAATTATAAGGTATTCTGTAATTCTTAGGTCGTGTAATAAGAGCAAGAGATAATAATTTTGCATGTCATTAATCGAACATTTCTCACTTTTATATAATAAAGTAACTAGAATGTTTCTTTTTTTCATATTTTCATCTTTATCTATTTATTTTACTTTATATTAACGTACAATATGAACAAAAAGAATTTCGTTGACGATGAAGACGTGTACATGAAGTTCCAGTGACAGTGAAAAATAGCGCTTTGGAATGGTAACTTTTTGAAATAGTTAGAATGTATCGTATACTTTTATTTTCATAGCACACATCTAGAAGTTTCAATGAATCTTAGTTGTCTCGCAAAACACGAACTCATTTATAACTATGATAGTTCACCAACAACATCACTTCAACTCAATATCTTATAAGTATGTTTATTTTGGTTTTTGTGTTAAATAAGTGTGGTTATTTAAAATTAATTAAATAGCGACTGACTCAGGTAAGCACATGGAATATTTGACAGATAGAAACGTCAACAATATATGTATTTGCAAGATTAAAGACTGTATAATGACTTTAGCCTATCATGAATACTAGTAACGGCCCAAGCAATCGAAAAACAATAAACTTCAAAGACATATTCTAGGGATACAGTTAGATCATTTTACTTAATAGTATCAGGAAAAAGGACATCTTAGTTAACGAATGTTTTATGCTAAAGTGTTCACTTACTATTTTAGACGATTCAAGACTAAAATTTATCAAACTTATATCATGGTATTGAAAAATGAAAAAAATTCTCTGTGAAAAACTAAGATACAATAGTGACAAATACATGTTTTTTTGTAAGCGAGTTCATAGTTATTTTGAAAAATTTCATTCTGAAATGGTTGCATTTGTTTGATTTCAAACTATGAAAGAATATTAATCTTATAGCAACGAGTAATGCGTTTGCCCTCGTTTTTCTGAGTACAAAACCAAAGTAAGCGTCGTATTGATAGTACTTATAGAAGATACAAAGTCCGTGCTTTTATTTTTCTCATCATTATTATACATCTTTCTTTCTTTTCGTCTTCTTTGCCAACTCTTTACAGTATCATTCGTCTAGTCGTATTTTCTGCATACAGCACATATCAAACGATGCGTATTATCACAGTGGTTTTTCTACTTTGTATTACCGTATCCAATGCTATCCGATGCTATATGGGTTCTGAAACTCAATGCATGCTCGGACCTGATATGAAACAATGCGGTGATCAAGGAAAATGTGTATGTGCAAAATATAGGTTTTTATGTGCAGATGATGATCAAGATTGTACACCCGAAGAACGACAGAAAAAAGCGACAAAATGGGCTTATAACATGATAGCAAGTGAAACGTGTGATCAAATGCGTCAAGTACCATCTGTATACAAAAACTTATTGTGCTGTAAGAAGAATAAATGCAATCGACCAGCAAAGGGTACAACTTGCATGGCGATTCCAATGAATATGCTCAACCAACAATAGATTTCATCAACCAGTTTCTTCTCGACTTAGTTAGCAAGTATACCATGTAACCGATCTCTTCCCTGAAGACCAATGAAACTACTTCATTCTCATAACGATTTCTGACAATGTCTTGTTTTCCTAAATAAATTGTGGCCAATATGGGTGTGAGCAACCGTATATTTGAGGATAAGGATGTAGAGAGGACTCAAACTGTTTCGTACACCAACGCGTCAAGATATACCTAAAATTTCTTGATTGAAACCGATATTTTAATGATGTAAATGTGACGTACATTTGTTTGGTGAATAAGTTCTTACAATATTAGAACATATAGCTGCGAAAAACCGGCGTTTAACCAAGTGGTAAAGTTGATAGTTGCACGATCTGTGTTCACTCGGTTAATCAACAATTGTTTCATGGTTTGAACCACATGAGCAACTTCATGCAGATTTTTAGCCAGAAATGAAGACAATCATCTGGCGCCATCTATAAATAAAAACTTCTGATTTTTCTTGATCATAATATCAAAAACTGACGTGTTTTCATCAGAAATATATTTAATCACATTTTAAATAACTACAAAATTAGTTTAACATATGCTCATTTTGATTGGTGGGGTTTGTATGTAGGGATAACTAATATTGATCTATTTTTAGTAATTCACTACTATTTAGAACTCTTTTGACTAATAACCCAACTAGTTGTTCTTTCTCTCTCATTCTCTATTATTTTAAATAATCCCAATCATCTTAGATTCGTTTCATTATTATTTTTTATAGTTGTTCTTCAGACTACACAGCTAATAGATAATAGGCTGACAACAGCTTCTCGATGAGGAAGTATTGATGATTTGAAAAAAAATACTCTGCCTCCATTCAAATTGATTCTAAAAATAAAAAAAAAAACACATTCTGTCCTATGTTTTTCTCACCATTTATTCTTAGAAGGAAAAATTCGAAATTAATATGAAAAGAGAAGTCGATGATGACACTCATTATAAATTGCATCATCCACTCTTGCATAAATATATTGCAATAGAAATGGAGTCCTGACATAAATACTGATTCACTTCTCTTCAGTTTCATTTAGAATCCGTCATGGCAAGTAGTGCATCAACTAATAGTGTCTCACAAAAACCAACCATGAAAGACGAAGGTAAATTTGTCGAGTTACCAAATGCTAAAGAAGGTGAAGTTATCGTACGTTTTCCACCAGAAGCAAGCGGGTTTGTCGTTTATTCATCATAAAGAATTTTCTTTTTATTGGATTATTTCTTTAAATATTAGATATTTGCATATTGGTCATGCTAAAGCTGCTCTTCTTAATCAATATTATCAAAAAAATTTCAAAGGAACATTAATTATGCGTTTTGATGATACAAATCCAGCTAAAGAAACCGCTGAATTTGAACAGGTATTTAAAATAGATAAATAAATTTCTCTTAATTCTTCATTAATCGGTTTTTTGTTGTTGCTGTCATTGATTTAGGTTATTCTCGAAGATTTAAAAATGTTAGGTGTCGAATATGATCGTTTTACACATACATCCGATCATTTTGATACATTAATTAATTATTGTAAAATATTAATTGAAAAGGGCCTAGCCTATTGCGATGATACCGAACCCGAGGAAATGAAACGACAACGTGAACAACGACAAGAATCGGTAAATCGAAATAATAGTGTAGAAAAGAATTTAAAATTATGGTCAGATATGTTAGCTGGAAATGAGCAAGGACAAAAATGTTGTGTTCGTTTAAAAATAAATATGAACTCTAATAATGGTTGTATGCGTGATCCAACTATTTATCGATGTAAACCAGAAGAACATGTACGAACAGGAAATAAATATAAGTAAGAATGAATTACTCAATCAAATTTTTCATTATTCTTTTGTTTTTTAAAGAGTTTATCCAACGTATGATTTTGCTTGCCCGATTGTTGATAGTATCGAAGAAGGTAAAAAGAAATATTCAAAATATTTTTTTTATATTATATTTTTATAAATTTAGTTACTCATGCTCTTCGAACAACTGAATATCACGATCGAGATGAGCAGTATTATTGGATTCTTGATGCTCTTGGTATATGATTATGATTATGTTTTAGTTTTTTTCAAATTATAATTTTTTTCTTTCTTTCATAGGCCTTCGAAAACCATTTATTTATGAATATGCTCGTCTCAATATGCAATATACAGTATTATCAAAACGAAAATTAACATGGTTTGTTAATACACATATGGTTGACGGTTGGGATGATCCACGTTTACCAACTGTACGTGGTATACTTCGACGTGGTATGACTGTTGAAGGTCTACGACAATTTATTGTAGCACAAGGTTCATCAAAATCTGTTGTTTTAATGGATTGGGATAAAATTTGGGCATTTAATAAAAAACAAATTGATCCTGTAGCACCACGTTTTACAGCATTATTAAAAAATCAACTGGTTAAAATAAAATTAACAAATGTAACAAAAGAAGAATGTCAACAGCATCAAAAACATCCAAAAGATGCAAATATTGGAATGAAAAATGTCTATTATGGTCCAACAATATTTATTGAAAAAGATGATGCGGTTTTAATTAATGAGGGACAAACTGTTACATTGATGAATTGGGGAAATGTTAAAATTAATCGAATTCAAAAGTAAATTAAAAAAAAGATTTTTTTTTTCATTTATAGTTAAGCCTATTAATGCACAGTTTCATCTCAAATTGCTGAATATTTAATATTTTTTGTAGAAATTATGTATTTTAGTTAAATTTCTAGAAAGTTCCAATGATCGTGAGACCGATTTATATTGTTGAAAAAATTCAGCGGTCCGATTTTCCTTATAGTTCGATTGATGTCAGACTAGGAATAGCTTCTTTTCTTTTTTGTGCGATTCATTAGAACAGTCTGAGAACATCAGATATAACGAATATGTTGTATGTAGGATGATAATAATAAAAACTAGAGAAAGACATTGTAATTCAAATAAATCGACCAAAAAAGAGAAGTTAAGAGTATCCTTTCTTTTGAACTATTTTCGATTCTCCATGACAGTATAATCCGTTGGACTCAAATTTTTAGAAGCAGATCCTCAGGAACTTTTAATAAGATCTTCAAAAATCATTGGATAGGCTTACGTCTTGAATTTTACTTTGTCCGATCGGTTGTACACTTGCGAAGAACCGAAAGTCATCGAAAAGAGAGTGGAGCACCCCTCAAAGCAATCAATTTTTCACTCGTTTTATTATTTATTTTCTATGGTCGTTTTGTTTTTAGAAAAGACTCTGGTGAAATTGAACTTATGGAAGGTGAAACTCAACTAGATAATAAAGATTTTAAAAATACTCTTAAATTAACATGGCTTGCTGAAACAAGTCTAGCACCATTAACATCTGTTAAATGTATTCATTATGATAATATCATGACTAAGCCAAAACTTGACGAAGGTGATACATTTGAAGACTATGTAAACTATGCATCAAAGGTAAAGATCAGAATTTTAAAAAAAAACAAAGAACATTTTCTTTCTTTATATGAGTTTAAGAAAAAAATCCTTTGTTTTTTAAGAATGAATATGATATTATCGGTGAACCTGAAATGGCACAATTAAAGAAAGGTGATATCATTCAAATCCTTCGTAAAGGCTATTATATATGTGATATTCCATATGACGCTGCAACTCAACAAGTATGCTGTTTACTTAATATTCCGGATGGTGGTACGAAAGAAAAACCAACATCATTAAGGGCTACCGATAATGCTGGAGCAAAATCTACTGGTGATAAATCGGCATCAACAGTAGTATCAGGTCCTGAAGTAGATATATTAACAGAACGGATTGTTTTACATGGTGAAAAAATTCGAGAATTAAAAGCAAATAAATCAGCATCCAAGGTAAATCAAGTGTAAAGAATTAAAAAGAACAAAACATAATATTGATTTTCTTTGAATTAGGATGATGTAAACGTTGCTGTAAAAGAACTTTTAGCATTAAAAGAACAATATAAAAAATTAACAGGTACTGAATATAAACCATCGAATGCATCAGCAACAGCACAAAAAGAAACTAAAAAACCGGCAGTTGATTCAACATCGAATGAAGCTGAAAAACTAGTTGAAAAAATAACTCAACAAGGAGATAAAGTTCGCGATCTTAAAGCAAATAAATCGACACCAAAAGTGAGTCAAATAATAATAAAACTAATTTCCGAGAGTTAGCGATCTCTACCGACGATGACTACTCATACTCATAGAAAGGTTTAAAATAAGATAAAAAAAATTATTGGTTCATAATAATAGGACTATATAAACACGTCACCGATCAATATCACTTTGCATTATCTAAAAGGATGACCTCCAAAGAAAATCTCGATAGCGAAACTTTAAAATCTCGTATAGATGAACAAGGTAATCTTGTTCGTGATTTGAAAAGTAATCCTAATAGTAGCAAAGTATGTCATGGGAAAAGAATAGCAATATTATTTTTAATAATTATGCTGTTTTTCTATTCAAGGAAGAAATTACAGTTGCTGTTGAACAATTAAAAAAATTAAAGGAGCAATATAAAACATTAACAGGTACTGACGCTCCATCAAGTGGTACTGCAGCACCACGAAAAGAAAAAGAAAAAAAACCAGCAGCAAAAAAGTCTGAACATGAACAAAACTCAGCATCTGCTCATACTGATTTAAAAAAAGAGACAAAGTAAGTTTTATAATAAAAAGAAAAAGAAAACAAAGAGTTGAACAATCGTTTTCTAGACTTGGCATTGAATTTAAAAAAGAAGAAGATCTTGCTCATTGGTATGGACAAGTAAGTGAAACTAAAAAGCAAATTTTTTTTTCAAATAAAATTTTTCTTTTGTAGGTTGTTCGTAAAGGTGAATTGATTGAAAATTATGATGTATCGGGATGTTATATACTTCGTCCATGGGCTTATTTTCTTTGGGAACAAATAAAAGCTTATATCGATGCTGAAATATCTGAAATGGGAGTACAAAATTGTTATTTTCCATTGTTTGTTTCTCATAATGCACTTTTTCGTGAAAAAACTCATATTGCTGATTTTTCGCCGGAAGTATGAAAAATTTAAATTAAATTAATAAAAAAGCAAAAAAAAACAATTCTTTTCTTTTTTAAGGTTGCTTGGGTAACCAAATCAGGTGATAGTGAATTAGCTCAACCAATTGCTGTACGTCCAACAAGTGAAACAATTATGTATCCAGCATATGCAAAATGGATTCAATCACATCGTGATCTTCCATTAAAATTAAATCAATGGAATAATGTTGTTGTATGTTTAAATTAAATAACAAAAAAAAAAAAACATTTTGTTTCTATTTGAAAATTTTCTAGCGATGGGAATTTAAAAATCCACAACCATTTCTTCGTACACGAGAATTTCTTTGGCAAGAAGGTCATACAGCATGGGCTACAGAAAAAGAAGCTTCGGAAGAAGTTTATCAAATTCTTGATTTATATGCAAGAGTTTATACGGATTTACTTGCTATACCAGTTATTAAAGGACGTAAAACAGAAAAAGAAAAATTTGCTGGTGCTGATTGGACCACAACAATTGAAGGCTATATTGCAGCTAGTGGAAGAGGAATTCAAGTAAAAATTTTATTTTTAAATTTATTTTTGAAATAATTAAATTGTACTTTTTAAGGCAGCAACATCACATCATTTAGGACAAAATTTTTCGAAAATGTTTGATATCACATTTGAAGATCCACAAACACAAGCTAAACAATATGTTTATCAAAATTCATGGGGTTTAACTACACGAACAATTGGTGTTATGACAATGATACATGGTGATAATCAAGGTTTAGTTTTACCACCACGTATAGCTAAATATCAAGTATGTATAAATAATTTCTGTTTTTTATTTTCCAGAAAAAGAACCAATACTCTGAAAACGAGTTATTGCAGACCTTTTTTTTTTGCATTAAATGTACAAAATAGTAGTCTTGATTATTTACATACAATTGGATTTGTTTGTGTAATTGATCGAAAGTTTCTTTTTTCATAAGCATCTTTGTAAAAAGAATTTGGCAATTGTCGAGTAATTGTTATACCTTCCGAGTTGACATGATTTGAAATATCTTTGCACACATGTGGTTTGACGTTGTCGTGATGAAGCTTTCTAATATATGCACCAGATGTTAGTCTTTTATTTTAAGATAACATATTCCAAGCAATCATCGATATAATAGTGCTAATCGATGCTCTCCTCTGGATCAATCTAATGAGTCAATATAGCACCAGTTGTTGTAAAAACAAAATGTAAAACAGAGTTTTTCGAAGCATACCGACTCCGTCGAACTGTAGTAAATAGAGTTCTTCTAATTGGTTTTCAGATAGCATTCAATTATTTTTGACTAATTTTTCTATGATCAAACCATGACTTGTCACTACATCATGTAATCGCCATGTTCCTTGCTGAAATCTTGCTAACTTTTCTTGACAAAGCTGTTCCTGTTCGGCTCATTGAATATCAGTCAGCAAGTTAGGCACTCAGGGAACACGTCATTTTTTTAGCATCAAATGATCAGAGATAATTAGGTCAACAATGATTGCTGAAAACCGAGAATGATTTCAATTGAATGTTAAGCGCAGTACTCACTTTAATGTCGAAACGAAAATTTTCCTAATTCATTGAAAAATTAGGATACATAGTTTTTCTCAGATCAATAGTTTCAACGCTCGGAGCAGTGAATTTTCGACGGGAAACGACCTGTATATCTTCATCTGGGTCATCCAAAATTTTTCATAACACACAGAGCACTCTTAGTACTACATATATAGCCCACTTAACTTCGAAGTAATTCAATATAAATAAAAAATATTTTTTCTGTTTAGCTTGTTATTGTTCCATGTGGTATAACAGCATCATTATCTAAAGAAGATGAAGATGCAATAATTAATACATGTAAAGAAGTTGAAGCAAGATTGAAAAAGGCTGGATTACGTGTATATGGTGATTACAGAGACAATTATTCACCAGGATGGAAATTTAATCATTGGGAAATGAAAGGTTAAAATCGTTTTTCACTTTTATACAAACGAATTTTTTAGATTTATTTATTTCTAGGTGTTCCAATTCGTATTGAAATTGGTCCAAAAGATAAAGCACGTTCACAATTAACAGTTGTACTTCGACATACAGGAGCTAAGTCAACAATACCAATTGATAACAATGAAACAAAATTACATGAAATGCTCAATCAAATGCATAATGATTTATATAAAAAGTAATAGAAGAAAAAAAAAACAAAGATTTCTTTGTATTGATTTACACTAACAAAAAAATATTCTTTTCTAGAGCTAAAGATGAATTTGACAGTCATACCATACTTGTTAAAGATTGGGCTAGTTTCTTAATGGGTCTTGACAATTCATGTATAATGTTGGCACCATTCTGTGGTGAACCAGCATGTGAAGATCTAATTAAAAAAGATAGTGCACGGTAAGAAAAGAAAATTTTCTTTTTTTCTTTTTGTTTAATTTAAAAATTTATTTAGTGATGCTGTTGTCGAAGAAGGTGCACCAGCCATGGGTGCTAAAGGTTTATGTATACCATTTGATCAACCGGAAAAACTTGCTAAAAATCAACAATGTTGTCATCCGGATTGTAAAAGTCCAGCAAAATTTTATACTTTATTCGGACGAAGCTATTAAACGAAAATATAAAGAAAGAAAAGTTTTTTTTTTCCTCATTAATCTGGATTTAATCATTCAACATATTCATACATTCATGTCTAACATTGTTGCTCAGATTTCAAGTGTTTGTTTTACATGTTACGGCAACAAAATATATGACAATAAAAAATAAGAAGAGTTATTTGTCAACAAGAATTTTTTTCTTAATCTAAGGATTATGATTAAAATTGAAACATTAGAAAAAAAAGAACATCTAATCTTATGATTATATGAATAATATATTACTGTAAATGAATATGCGACATCAACAAGGTGAAGCTGAGTTTTTTTATTCAAGAATACGTCGCATTGACTTAAGACTTTTCCGGTAGACATAAGAAACTCTTGAAAATGGCGTCAAAGTCTTTTCCTCTTAGGATTAAACATTATTTAAATACAAATTATATAATTTTTTCGGAATATTTCTTATTAATTCTTGCAAAGTAGTTTTGATATCAATGAATAGAATTATTGGTTTTCTATGTCGAGCAACATTTATTATTTCGAGAGATCACTCATTTAAAGATACTCATGCAACATAACCAATCATTTATAAGAAGACTCTCCAATTTTCAAACGTTATTTAAATTCATATTTCAAGTACTAGAAAATATCTGTTTACCATCTACATAATGTGGTTTCATTCCTATACATATGGTCTTTGAGTACAAAGACAATATATTCTTTGTTTTTTTCTTCTTCAGTTTACTGCAGTAATACTGAATTAGAATAATCATCTATCAATATTCGTATATTTTTCTGAACTCAATAATAACAAATCTGCTTATAAACTGATTCACCATCGAACATATGGAATGTTTTCCTCATTAATATTAAAATTCATTATACAATGTTGAGAAAAACATGACAAAACTTTCTTTACTTTTACAATCAAACTTAATCTATTCTTTTATTTTATTTTATTTTATGTCATCTGAAAATATCCGATTATATCTTTCCATTTGATAAATTCAACATAAGTGCTCTTGTATAAATGGATAATAAACCATCTGTATACATATTGTTCTAATTTTCTTCCATTCTCATCATCTAATTAGCTTCTAGAAAAAATACAAACATACACATTTGCATCTATTTCTCTATAAACACACATTATTTCTTTTTCTTTTCTTTTTTTTATGACTAATGATAATCTGATATCGGCTTAAAACAAAAAAAACACACTGACACACAAGAGAAAATGAATCTCTAGTGAGCAATTTTTATAGCACTTAATACTTCACACATAATACATAAACAGTGGAGAAAAAAAACAGAAAGTATGTTTTTAACGAAAAAAAAAAAGAATTAATTAAATACATGATGAAGATGGTGGTGGTGGCAGTGGCGGTGGCAATTGACAAGATGACTCAATAGGTGGTCGTTGATAATGATGCATATTAAAATTTGAATTAGTTTGATGATGATATCCAATTGTTGAAGATGAGTAAGATGATAAAGGTGGTGTTGCAAAAGCACTAGGTGCTTGTTGATGTAATATTGGCCATGATTGATGTGATGATGATGGACTTATACTTCGTTCAGTAAAACATTCAAGATGTGATAAAAGACGTAAACGTAATGGATGTTGAACATCAAAACCTTCAACTGAGATTAAATAACGAGATATTTCATCAATACATTCACGAAATCCACTTGCATGTGCATCAAATACTGGCCATGATGGACAAGGATTATTGGAATCTATTAACAAATATAAAAATAAGAATAAAAGACTATCATTTTAAATGAAGAAAATGAGTCAACAATACCTTTATTGATTTGTTGTAATGAACGAAGATGATCAACAGTCATTTGTAAAATTTCAGCTTTTTCAAGTTTTGTTGAACCTTCTTTTGATATAGCTTGTGGTACAAGTCTTCGTAACTCCATAAGACAATGATTTATTCGATCACGACGACGTTTTTCAATAACACCACGACGTTTTTTTCGATTAGTTACATGTTCATATTCATAATCTCTGGGGCTTAAACTTGAACTAAATCCAAACAAAACTGTTTGAAATATATGAATTGCTAAACTGTAGAAAAACTCTCAATAGACGTATAATAATTTATTGGCGGAGAAAACAATAATTAGTAATTAGTTTTTTCATAGTTCTGTCATTCATAAAAGCTTTTTTTGTCATAATTTTCATACTCATATCTTAATATGCGTAAATTTGTTAATGAATATCAATGTGAGAGTAGAAAACAATAGTGTTAATGTCGTATTTCTTTTTAGCAATCATGAAATTGTGTGGGTGTGAATTGAGAATGACTTCTTATTTCTCAGTACTTGAATATTCCTCAAATAAAAACATATTTTTAGTAGGAATAAAACAAAAAAAAACTTTTCATTAGTTTCCGTTTCGTACTTACTCGTTTATTTACAGACATAGTATTCTCTTTCCTGTTCACACCTTTTCTATTTTTTTTTACAAAACAACATAATTTTCATATTCTTCAATATCAAAAGAGTTCCTTATTGGATAGGTCCGTTTTTTAATCTATAATTAATTTTTATTATTTTTTTTTTTCTTCTAAGGATAGTATTCAAAAAAAACCCTAAAGTGACAGTTATTTCCGCGAAATAAAGAAGAAAAAACGTCTTTTTTAAAGTAAGAATACGTACTCGATAAACTCATCATCAGAATCACCACCACTTTCATATGTATTAATTCGTTTCATGATTTAACTTGGAAACAAAGCGATTGATAAATGATGGTAAACGATCATAGTTTTCCTTTTTTTTCCACTTTTTTTCTTCTTCTCTTGTTCTTCTTATAAACCAATCATTGTATGGCTTACTATGTACAATCTAATTGCTCTCTAAAGAGAGAGAGAGAGAGAAAGAAAGAAAGAGAAGATGAAGGTCGAGTTATTAAGGTAGCTTATCGTTCTTTATTATTATTGTATATTTGAAGATCACTTCAATAAGAGAATAAAAGTGCCGCATACACACTTTTACTTGCAGTTATCATTGGAATTAAATTCTTTGAAATCACACACACACACGCATGCATTTAAGAAACATGAACACACCGTATTGTTCTTTCTTTCCGGATAGCGGAAGTTGATGATGATAAAAATCACTTGAAAACTTTTTTTCTTTTTACACGTGCCGACTACCTAAATAGAGACAAAACTTTTTATGTTTAGTTGATTAGAATTGCAGACTTTTTCATTTTCCAAAGTGTCTCTTCATCTATTCATGGTAATCATAAAAGACGAAAATATTATTTGTTTTATATATTCTATAATCACTTTTGATCAAACGCGGCAAAAGATTGAAACAGAAGATCTATCGCCAGCTGTGTTCTCTTTTTCTTTCATTTTTTTTTTAACATAATCTCTTATTTCATTCCATCATCCATAGTTTCATCTTTATTGTAAATCAAATCAGAATTCTAATTTTGGTCTGATGAACAAGAGCATATTAATGTGTTGACGGTCAATGATGATTTTCAAAGCGAGTGTAGAAAAATGGCAAAACGAATAAGTAATAGAATCGTTATGATGGCTGTCCTCAGTTTTTTTTCATCAATCAAATAATCGAAGAGATTGTGAAAATGATGATGAGATGACTCTAGAAATATTATGATTGACTAGATCTTATATGAAGAGAAAACAAAATGAAAGAAAATATTCCAATAAATGCATAGATGAGAAAATCATGTGGAAAAAAAACGAAAACATAGAGATCCTAGTGTCAGATAAGAAAGAAAAAACAAAGTCTAAACGCTTTTTTATTTTTCACTATCGGATGTATTTTAGGAAATAAAAAAGAATTTAAATATTCAGAAAACATCATGCTATTTTACAAGCCAAAGAAGAAGAAAGAAACAGACAAGCTTTAGGGCATTGAAAAAAGAGGAAACTCAGGTAACGCACTTTTTCTGTATCGCCTGATGTTAATGGAATTCTTTGGATTGCATGTGTAGGTGTATATAGTAATAATAAAAGACATAATGGTAATATACTAGAAAAAAAAACGAATGCTATCTAGACTATGGTTCTAAATTTTCTTTTTTTCTGTTTGATCAAAAATAAAGGACACAAAAAAAAGAAAAAAGAAAACAAGAATAGAAATAAAGAGAAAAAGAAAACAGACGCATTGTTACAAATGACAAAAGTTGATGCGAATTGTCATTGCTTCTTCCATTTTTTTTTCTTTGTATTTTATATTTTGATCTCGGGTGGTTTCAAAAAGCAGAATTTCTCCCGTCGATTTATTCATTCATATAATCATTGCTCGTTCGTTCATTCAACATCGTCCTTCCTGTTTTCTGTACTTCCATTATAAACTTGTACTCAATATTTTAAGAGCCTTTTTCTTTTGCTAAATCATTATCATCTTTCTGTCCTTCATCCATTTGTTAGCTTTAACTAGTTCTAATCAAATCGGTTCCTTTTTCTCTAGTGAAGAAAATACGATAATTCTAAAGGAAAAAAAGAGAACTTAATTTCTCTATCTTTCAATTTTTTGTTCATAGTGAAAGAATTATATTATGTTCGATGAGCAGTCATCAGGAATCTTCTCATATATTCAATGCGAATTCGACACTTAGGTCAAATGATACTACAGATACATTACCGTCGGCTACACTTGCTAGACAAATCTTTTTTATACTCTTTCCTTGCATGGCTTTAACCGGTGTTGTGTGTAATACACTGGTATTTGTAATCATGCGGCGACGACGTATGTCTCATCTTTCAACATGTTATTATATGGGAATATTAGCCATAGCTGATACAAGTGTTTTACTTCTTGGTCTGTCTTTAATGTGGCTTTATTTAGTAAATCGACAATGGTCATTATTATTACAATCAACATATGGTTGTAAATTTCTTTCACTTTTATTTTATACGGTAGCCGATGTTAGTGTTTGGCTTGTTTGTATGATGTCAGCTGATCGTTGTATAGCTGTAATACGTCCACTTCATGCTAATTCAATATGTACAGTACGACGTGCACGAATATCTGTTTTAATTCTTGTTATATGTATTACATTAATTAATATTCAATTTTTGTTTACACATCATTTATCCATTGAAAATGAATGTACGTATCATAAGCGTTATGAATTTTTCAGTCGTCAAATATGGCCATGGATCGATGCAGCTGTCTATTCTGCCTTACCATTTATATTATTATTAACAATGAATTTAATTATAGTACATGGTTTATTTCAAGCCCGACGTTCAACATCAAATTTACAAATCTATCAGTCACAAATTACACGTCATAAAAATAGATTATTGACATCAATGTCAAAAAAATTGACAACAATGCTTTTAGCTGTAACATTCTTTTTCTTATTAAGTTCATTTCCAATGGTTTGTTTACAAATATATACAAATTTATATAAAAATCACGAATATCAACAATTTGCAGACTTCTATCTTAAACCATTATGTGAAACATTACAATATTCGAATCATTGCGTAAGTTTTTTTTTCTATGTAATTTATTATGATTTTAGTAAACAAAGAAAATTTAATTATTTTAAGATAAACTTTTTTCTATATGCTATTACGGGTAAAGCATTTCGTCATGAGCTGAAACGATTATTTCGTAGTATTGCTGTTAAAATGCATTTAAGAAAAGGTACAATACAAAAACCGATTGATCGTCGTACAACAGCAATTAATTTTAATTATATACCTGGTGATACCGATTTTGAACAACGATTAAAAGAAATACGAACATCGCCAATGGCTCTTCAACTCCTTCGTTCTCGACAATCAGTTGATTCAACAGTTAGTAATGGTATTATTCTTCCGAGACATTTTCAACAACAGCAACAACAACAAAGTGTTCGTAAAACTATGACTGATGTAACTTACTATTTTCAAAGAATATCAAATGTCTGATGGCTTTTTTGTATTTATTAATCCGATTGTAACTTTATTGTCGAGTCTGATTTGCTTATTTTTATTTTATTTTATTTTAATTTTTTGTTTTAAATATATCTATATTTTTTGAGCAAAATGACATCATTGATATGGATCAAGTCGTGTTTTGTCTTTAGTTTAAAAGGTGAACTTTGGTAATCAGAAAAAAAGAAAAAAAAAGTTAAGATAAGAAACATTTTCATACCAAGAAAACTGTCATATACATGTTTATTTTGATGAAATATACGTTGTTATCTTATTATGTTTGAGTTTTTAGCCGTTTTTTCTTCTCATTATAGACAAAAAGTGTCATTTGAATGAATTAGGTATGGCCAGAAGAGACCTCGGTGTTTCAAAGATAACAGATGAAGCGTCGTTACTACTAAACGGTGAAATCAATGATTCGACGGTTTCAACTCGAGAAGAATTGTATGAAATTTTAATGAAATAAATAAATAAATAGCATTTAAATTGCTTACTTTCTTTCTTTTGAATTAGTAATCGCACTCGTTCATCGACATTTTTTAATGAAGCTACAAAATCAGAACGATTTCGTGATATACGTATCTGTTACTTTGGCATGTTTGTTAGTTCGATTGTATTCAGCATAACTGTTTCATCACTTTGGCCTTTTCTTCAAATAGTATATTTCTATATTCTTTTTCTATTATATCATAATTCCTAGATTAATCTTTTTAGGTTGAACCTCATGCCGACGCACCTTTTCTTGGATGGCTTGTTGCTGCATTCTCTATTGGTCAATTAATAGCGTCACCTATAATTGGCTATATTGCAAATCGAACTAATGAAAATAAACTACCATTAGTTATAAGTACAGCACTCATTGTTGTAGCTAATGTTCTTTATGCTTATATACAGAGTATAAATAATTTTGTCTTTTCGAATAAATGGTGGATTATGCTGGCTCGTTTTATTATGGGAGTCGGTGCAGGTCCGTATTAATTATAATTGACGAACTGAAAAATCACATTAGAATTTGGTTTTTATACTTTTTAGCTAATTCAACGATAATGAGATCTTATGCTTCAGCGGCAACCACACTTACAGAACGAACAAATGTTATGGCTAATCTATCGGCTTATCAAGGAGTTGGTTTTATTCTTGGACCTCGTAATTTTAATAAATAAAAAACTAAAATTTACTTATGATTAATATATATATGTTTTTTTAAATTTAGTAATTCAAGCTCTTCTTGCTTTTCTTAGTTATCCCGGTCCTGTACATAAACGCTGGGTAAAGTATTTTCTCTTTGTTCTAAAGAATAAATTATTTTTACACAATCATTTTTTGTTTTCAAAGCTCTATTTTAATATTTATACAGCTCCAGCTTTTTTCAGTGCTTTAACAGGTGGCATTAACCTTGTAATGTTCTTAATTATATTTAAAGATGCACGAATCGTGTCATCATCGAAAAAGAGTGTCAGTGGAACGGCATCAGATCAAAGTGATTTTTATTTAAAAAATGTTTTTTAAAATATTGTATTATCTATTTTTTAGCTTTATCATCAACTGAACGTAATGATCAACTAATGGCTATTTTATGTTGTCTTTATATGTTTTTTGTTGCTTATCTAACATTTACAAACTATGAAACGTATGCTTTCATTTTTTTTAAATAATAGAAAAATATTTCGATAATCTAGAATATATACTTCATTTAAATATCATTTTTAGAATAGGTTCACCACTTTCAATTGATATGTATGCATGGTCAAAAGAACAAAGTACAAGAAATAATGGTTATATACTTGGTGCACTTGGTTGTATGTCGGTTGTAGTTTTAATAGTTACGAAATTATTAGCTAGACGGTAATATTAATTAAAAGAAACTTATGAAATTGAAATATATTTCAAAAATAGATTTCAAGATCGTGCATTAGCATTACTTGGTATGATTATATCCTTTCTCGGTTATTTCATTTTTTTGCCATGGGGTACTGATTATCCAAGCGTTCAAATTGCGTGTAAACTTTAACAAATAAAATTTCCATTTCATTTATTATGTATAACTCGTCTTGTTCTTCCTTTAGCATTTACACCTACAACTGTAACTGTTACTTCACCAACAACAACATCATCGTCTAGTTTACTAACAACAACTGCTGATACTGATGAAAAAGGTTGTCCACTTGATTATCATTGGTGTTATACAGTACCACGTGTACAATTATGGCAATATATAACAGCATCAGTTGTTATAACAATAGGTTTTTCAATTTGTAATGTTATTTGTTATTCAATATTTTCAAAAAAACTTGGTAATCGTCCACAAGGTACAATGATGGGTATATTTACTAGTGCTGGTTCATTAGCACGTGCGTTTGGTCCAATAACAGTTGGTTTTATTTATAAACAGTGGGGACCACGTATGTTAATGATATTTATGCTTCTATTTGTCTTAAGTAGTATTGTATCATTGATACCTAATTACAAACGATTGTATATTGAGACTGAAGATGAACATGATGGTACTGATGAAGAATCTAATTTTAATAGCAGTGGACATGATAGGTCGAATAGCAATATTGGTATTGCTTAATAATTATTAATACAAGACAAAAGAAGCGAACAAAACATAAATCGGGGTTTTTGTAAAATTAAAAAAACCAAAAAAAAAAAAAGAAAGAAAGGAAAGAAATTTCACTAGAAACTATCAATTTTTTTTTCATCTTCTTGTTGTGCATGAAAAAATATGTGTGAGGGTGATTAATAATATTATTTGGAAAAGACAAAATGTTTGTTTGCAATTATACATAGACAAAGAAAAACGAAAGAAAAATTGACATAAAAAGCCAAAATAATTAATGTAGGTACAGGAAAAGAAAAAAAAAAAAAAAAAACGGATCTATTCATTTATCAAGAGAACATTGTCTTTTTGGTTAATGAAGCACGATCCTAAAAATAAAAATAAAATAATTAAATTTTCTATAAAATAAAATTATCTTTGTCATCAAGAAACATAATATCAAAGTTATGTGAATCAATAGTCGAAAATCCAAGGTAATCTTCTACTTCGATATACTTTTGTCTCATTTTGTTGCCAAATATTTCAACTTATAAGAACTATCATTTGCCTTTTTATATATCCGAAAGACATCAAATTCGAAGTGTTTATATTTTACCTTGCCTTCAGCGTTGATCAATGTTGTAACGAAATTTAAACCTGTATGCCATGAAGACAACGATGAAGCAATAAGATCACTATTTTTTCGTTCTGATTCATTTGGTTTAGTAAGAATCTAATAGGGAATATAAATTTTAAATAAATAATTATCAAATAAATAATTTCGAATATTTACTTTTAATGAATGATTTGGTCTTAAAAGACAATTCTCAGGAAATGTAAATGTTAAAATGTCTCCATTATCACTTTCCTGACGTATTGTCCAACCAGCAAGTACCATACTTTTTGAACGACTTGTATTTTCAACAATAATATATTTTCCTTGTACGTCATATTCAGAAATAGATATTGGTCCTTTAGCTGATTTATGAATAGTTGTACGAGATTCAAGAGCTATTAAAAGAATAATTATTAATAAGAAAAAAAATATTAAAGACAGAATAAAAATAAATAAATCGAAAATTATTGCTCACTAATATAATACTGAGAAAAATCATTTATATCAGACTTGTTATTTATTATTGATGTGGAATTATTTAATGAAGGAAGATCATAAGTAATAGGATGTTCAAAAACGGCTGGTCGAGGATGGAACATAAAAGTTCCTGTTGTATTATTAATCGATGCTGTTGCTGTCGTCATTAATCTTTATGTTACGTTTTTTTCTTCTCTTTTGATATTATACTTCTTTGACTTTTTTTGTTATACCATACGCAAAAGTAGAATGATCTCAAATAGTGGACAATGCTGAATCAGCCTTCATTTTTTCTCTCTTCTTTCGTTTTTTTTTCTTTTTCTCTCTGTCTCTCCCTTTATGTGTCTCTCTCCTCTTCTATTTTCTCTTTCGTTTCGTCGTTATAGAGGTTGTTTGATGATGATGGTGGTAGAAAACAATCACGCCAGTATATGCGTGCTCGCATGCTGACGGTAGATAAACATACACAGCAGCAAACGAAACAAGTATACTTTTCGTATAATGATAAAACGCAACAAATTTTTTCCGCGCTTCCCTTGTTGAAATGAATAGAGAAACTGACTTTTTAGTTTTTTTCTTTCTTTTTTTTTTACAATGGCAACATAACGACATACACATATATTCAGTCGAAGGCCGTGTCATAGGCTTCCATCAACTGCTATTAGTCCTTGTTGTTTTTTTTTACAATGTTTCAATAGAAAATGAAGAGAGAAAAAGAAACTGAAGACATATGATGCAACTGTCTCATAACTGCCCATAATATGCAATCATGTAGACTGATAAGTGAACAGTCGGCATAAATATATTTTTTTTCTAAATAAAACTATCACATTTTGTTGCATAGGTTTATATGCACAAGTAATCGCAACTACTTGAAGAAAGAACGAGAAAAGGTAAAACCGTAGAAAAGAGAGGAGGAACATATTCGTTAAAAAAAAGCGCGCTCACAACATTGATGCAGTTCAAGTATGCACACGCGCAGCAATAGCAACTATACCACTTGAGATCGAATGTTTGATGCATTAGCAGCCAAAGAACATTGTATATGAAATGAATAAAGTATCGTTGTAGGAAAAAAAAGAGAAGAACGATAGACATCTGATCTCTGTCTATTTATTAAATGCAAACACATTAACATTTGATTGACGACATTGATTCTCATTTTATTTGTCTGCTTCATCTATAATGTTTCATTACTTACGTCCATCAGGTCCTTCAATGATTGTAATTGTTGTATTCGTGGTATTTAACCAAGATGGTGAAGGAAATTTTTGTTTTTCACTTTCATTACTACTTAATGATTGTGTGCTTTCACGACTACTTGATGTTGTTTTTTCTATTAGTTCACTAAATGTTGCCGATGATGGTGGTAAATCTGTTTGTGTTGTAGAATATAATTGAGTATCAATTGGTGTTGATGATGATAAACGTAATGCCATATCATCATAATCTATTTTCATTGTAACAGGTAATGAAACACCACGTTCACGTTCACGTATAAGAAATATTTTTTCATCTGGACTTGTTTGATGTTCTTTTTGTTCAATTATTGGTAAATTATATAATTCGGACTGTTTTTGTTGTTTGGATACTGGTGAAGAATTTATTGTTGATGTACAAGTTTTAAAACTATCCGATTCTGATACATCAAATGAAAATTCATTCAATGGTCTATTAAATATATCATATGTATCTGATCGAAGTGGTATATCTTGAGTTGTTATATCTTGATGTTGTTGTAAAAATGACTGAAGTTTAGCAGGATCTGTCGTTCGAACAATTGTCTAGATAAAAATATAAATGATTTACTCTTTTCAATTTATAACATTTATGAACGATAAAAGAAAGGTCATAAAGAAAAAAAAAAGAAAAGAAAAAAGTGAAATATAACTAATCTATGTTAATCAAAGATATATGTAAATATCAAATAAAGTATTTTATCATGTTCTTCATTTTCAATAATTTGCATTTAAAAATATTTGATTATTAGTTTTATTGATTGGACTTATAAAACTCTTTGTATTAGTATATATATTGATAAATCAATAGATAAAAATGTTAGTGGTGTTTTTTCTTTAACCTTCAACAAAGACGAAACAAAACAAAGGTTATGATATTCAATAATATTCCGTATCCTTTTTCAAGTATAAAAAGAATAACAATGAATTTGATTCTATTTTGATTAACTTCAGACTTCTTTTATTTTCTCTTATCTATATCAAACAAAGAATCTTTTCAAGCACTGATTGATGGGTAAGAAAATATGTAAATCAAATTGAATCAAATCTTTAATTGGCAATTTTTTTTTGTCGAATTTTCAAAAGAAATTTTTAATTCTTATAAACTTACTCGAGTTTTAACTGTAGTTGTAGCAGATTGTTGTTTATCATCTTCGTCATTAGTTATTGGTGCATGCGTACTATCATCATCATCAGCTGATGGTCTCCATAAGCCAGCATATCCAGGTATGATGTATATATCATCTGATTGTTGTGTTNAAAGTTCATTTAGTTCCAGATCCGGTATGATTTGTTTTTCTACTCCGTCTTATTCGCTAAATACAAAGCTATGTACTAATATAAGTGAAACACCTAAACCCGCAGAAATTACCAAGAATGTAGCCTCTGTTGAAGATTCATTTCTATGCTTTATATGGGAGCAAATGTTAAAGAAAATTTTACTATATACAAATATTCACGGGAACGAAAACTGCACTTCTGATGATAAATTTGAAGAAATAGCAATGATTGAGTTGAAAGGTTTCATCGGGCTTCTAATACTAGCCGGTTTATTAGAAAAATCAAGAAAAAGCATCAGATCATTATGGAGCATGAGTCCACTACAATCTCCAATATTTAGGACTACCATGTCTCGCAATCGCTTTGAAATGATTGCTTTCTATCTAAGATTTGATGATAAAGCAACAAGAGACGAAAGAAAGCAAACAGATAAATTTTCAACAATTTGAGAAATCTGGTCAGATTTCCGAAACAACTTAACAAAATATCATTTATCGGGTCCTAATGTTACCATTGATGAGCATTTGATGGGATTTCGAGGAAAATGTCCGTTTCGTCAGTATATGCCAAAACAAGTTCGATAAATACGGAATAAAGTTTTGGATGTGTGTCGATATCAATTCCGTATATTTGACGACAACCTGGCCAGAAAAGACAAAAAAGCGATAGGTTCCAATGTGGTTTTACAGTTGACGAAACCAATGTGTGGGTGTGGGTGTGGGTGGGTGGGTAGGGTGTGGCTATGCGTAGGAGAGATCTCATGTTCCATGCCAACACCCACACCCACACTCCACACCCTCATTAATTTTGAATTATTCTTCCCGTCAGATTTTGAACAGTGATCATTGTTCATTCCAACAAGAATATATTTCTTCAAGAACTCTTTCGTTTGCTGGTGAAAGCACAACAGAAATAGCTGTTAAAAAGAAGAATGATATAACACACTCTTATACCGGGCAGCCTGTTACATCAGCTGATGGTCAATTATTAGGCAAATTCTTCCTCATTCTTCAAGAAAAGGAAGTGAGTTTGGTAAAAGCGTAGAGAAAAATTTAATTGCACCATCAAATGTCGTAGTAAGGGCTTCGAAGTCTGGCAAAAGCAGCGATGAAAAACACCGTACTTTTTTAGATGAAGATCTACGCCCTTTGGTGAGAAAAGTTTCTTCTTTTTCTTGATTGTTAGACAAGTCAAGCCGATCTAAAAAAATTTAGAGCAGTGTTTCCACATCAAAACAGCCAATTATTGATTTTCCATAAAGGATCAACTGGTTATATTCAACCGTAAGATCTGTCCTTATTTCGTGCATGGCAATTTATTCATAAAAAAATCGAGCATTATGTTCATATCAATCGAACAGAGATGAACTTGAAGAATCGTCAACATTTCATAAATATTCATTCTATCATTCACAATCAACTATCTACTCCACAATTTAGAAATTTTCATTAAGTCTGGATTCGTGCAAGCCAAAATACTCAACAAAACAATAGGTGAAATCAACAAACCAAAGGACGTTTGCTTAAAATTCTATGACCTTTATTGTTCAGTTATTAATTGTGAGGAACGAACTCTTCTCACGTGTCCTTGGTGTAAAAGACACTTTTGTTATTATAACTTGATTGAAGATCTTCATCTACATCTATAGTACGTCTTGTAAAATATTATTTTGTTTAATTTGTTAATTTCATGTAAAATAAAGTCAAAAATATTGATAAAAGGTAGATTTCTTTACGTAATCATCGGTATATCTCCTATTTGATTCTATTAAATTTCAGAAAAAGTCATATGTAGAGAACCTTAAATATTATAAACAAAGCTCACAAAGATTTTACAACTTGCTCTCTGAAAAATTTTGACGATTATATTGAAAATTTTGTAGGAATAGCTCATATATCACCATGTTTCCATACTGAAATACATCATAACTTAAAAATTGAATATCTCTGTTCAGACAAGCCACAGGCAGCTCATATTTTGAATTCGTTAGTTTCTTATTGAAAGCTTTCTTTTGACTCTAATATGTTTAACTTTTCCGCTCAACAGGTCACACACTTCCATTGCAAGTAATGCGTAGCTTTTGTTGAATTTTTGGAAGTTGTAGGGTTCGCAAGTATATCCGATTGAAATCTAATTAGTTTAGGAAGCTATGATATAAAAAGAATCTTTAGACTTATGTTTATTTGTGTTTGAATCTGACCTGGCTCATGGATAATAGTTAAAGTATGAATATGTTATGTTGTTAAGTTTTAAGTGATTTATGTTGCGGCTGAAAACAGTGAAGGACCTGTTTACTCATGTATTTCGTAGGGTAGAGTAATAAATATTTTCTCTTAGAATTTGATGTTCCACAAATTAATATAATGATTTGCTTGCTCATAAAATATTTTCGAACATCAGTTCATGATGTCGGTGCAGAAGCTATTCGTACACATATTAGAATATGAATAAGTTAAAATAAGTACTCCATCTACTTAGAAGAAATATACTTACTATGTTCTACTAATGGAAATGAAAATCCTTAGTTACTTTGTCGTCTGATTAAAAAGGAAATTTGTCTAAGAATGAAAAATCGTATACTATAAGATAAAAATTTTAATCATGTTCAGATCAAATTAATGATCTCATTGCCAAATTAACTATTGTAGAATAGGAGGTGAGTATAGCGTACACAGATCGAGATATTCAATTTTCAAGATATTTCGTCTGCCATGTGCTCAAACTACGAAATTACAACAGCATTTATTTTTCTTTTTTCGTCATGGTTGGATAGAGCAGGTCGAGCTACATAAGAAAAAACAATATCGTGCATATTAAAAACCAATTTTACGAGGTGCAAGAAAGCATTATTGATAAATATAAGGGTAGCAGACACCTCATTCTGATGGTTGTAAAGTTGATTTTTTAATATGCGTAATATTATTTTTCTTTATGTAACTCGTCTTGCTCTATTCACCACGAGGAAAAAGAAAAAGTAAATGCTGTTACAATTTTGTACAGTGGTCGCATGATAGAGAAAAATATCTTGAAATTCGAATATCTCAATTTGTGTACGCTATGCGCATTTCATATTTTATCTTAGTTAGTTTGGCAGTGCTATCATTCATATGATCTACATACGATTAATCTCATTAGCCTACAGTACACGATCTTCTATTGTAAACTATTTTACCTAAAATTCGATTTTGCCTATGTTATACATAGATGTTGAACTAACTAAATCAAGATGAATCCAACAGCAGTAAGCACTTGTTTAGTTTTGTAATCTTTTACTTGATTGAATCCAATTTTGTTCTATTCTTACTTGCAATTGTTATCTTTAATCAGTATTGTACCCAACATAAAATTGCTCTCGACACTTTATTTAAATTTTCCTAGAAATATTTACCCATTGTTGCTCATTCCTCAAAATAATTTAGCTGGGAAATGGTCCATGACTATAAAATTCCTCGCTACGCCACAGGTAGAATATTTCTCTTTCGGTTACAAGACGTAACCGATTGGACAATTTTTGACTTCTTTTCAGCTTATTTTTGAAAATACGAATAGTGAAATCTCGTTTTCCATGACTTGGTCAGAATAAACAGCTTCCTCAGTGTTTCGTTGAAACCTCTATCAACTTTTATCGATAATACTTGATATTTTTTAGAGAAAAGATATCATCGAGCAATAACATTGCTCATAATTTTCAAAATCTTCTGTTTTTTTGACTTTCATAGTAGTTTGCTTTATAAAGCATTATTTACTCTTAATTCACTTTGGTATTCAATATAAAATCTTTTTAGCTCATTTCTGGTGACCTGAATGTTCCTCATAAGTAATATGCCCAAAATCACAACTAGAAATGAGTGTCAAACTTGTTATACAGAAAGCCAACGGGGGTTAAGAGCAAATAATGGTTTCGGATAAAATATTGGAAAAGGTGACATTTCTACAGTTTGCGTGCAAGTGAGCAAGAATCTTCCTTTCAGCCGCCCAATCATCGTCACTCATATCCACAACCTCAATTGGATTTTACTTTTTAATCTGCTGGTTAGCATCACTCAAAAAGAAGAGTTGTTCATTTGTCGTTCCTTGCCACATTCTTTCGCGTTTTCCTTAACGGAAGGAGTTGTGCTCTGCGATGCGCAGGCGAAGCAGTTCTCCTGATGCCTGCCTAGGAAATCGAATGGAAAACAAGAGATGATACAAGAGAGCTTTTAGTTAATAGGTATGAGTAGGGGCGAGGATGTGTAGTGAGTAGAGCTACTGTGACCGGCTTCCACCTTGCTGAAAGAGCTCATAAGATGGCTTGAACTCGGTTTCGTCTCTCTCGAGGACTTGTTTATGTTTTGCTTTGAAATAGCGCTATTCCAAGATCAGACAACAAGGAGTCTTCATTGTAGCGGAAACCGAAATGAAGTCATTTGATACGATATGCTGAGTGACGTCGAAGCCAGTCATGATAGCTCGAACTCACAAACACCTAAACTCTTACTCAGATGAATTCAAGTAAGTCGACAATATAAATACACTCTATTCCCGGTATAGTCGAAAAATTACTACTCTAGATATTTATTCTCCACACTAGTCACGATGGGGAGATTGGAAATTGAAAAACAAGAATCAGGAATCACAGATACGATGAAAATCAATATATTAAGCACAATCAATAATTCGATTGACACACACGGATCATCAAATATGCATGAAATCGCTCAAGATGTTAAAAAGTGGCTCGACTCTACTTATGGAAAAATATGGACGGTTATCATTTATACGAATGGACACGGTGGACGTTATTTCACCTATTATGAGAAGAAGTTTTTGCGAATTAAGGAGATCAATTTGGATTGGTGTATAGAGGTATATCAACAAATTCCATAATAACACACGACAAAGTCCATTAAATAAACTGCACTACAGACATTATTAAATAGAAGATAAACGAGGGTGTGGGTGTGGGTGGGTGTGGGTGTGAGTGTGGATGTGGATGTGGATGTGGGTGTGGGTGTGGGTGTGGGTGTGGGTGTGGGTGTGGGTGTGGGTATGGGTGTGGGTGTGGGTGTGGGTGTGGATGTGAATGTGGGTGTGGGTGTGGGTGTGGGTGTGGGTGTGGATGTGGATGTGGATGTGAGCGTGGGTGTGGGTATGGGTATGGATCTCTTTTCTTCACTTAAACCCACGCCCACAACTACACCCACACCCACAACCCACACCCCGCACCCACAACTACACCCACACCCACGCCCACACCATCCACACCCTCAAGACGACTTTGTTTCGTAATGTTCGAGTTCCTGGAATTGCATGAAACTGATTCCGAGGTGAAACTGCTTCCGGGACGGAACTCATATCTGCAATCTGCAACATTTTGGAATAGGATGACTGCTCCAGCCCATTTGGAACTTAGTAGAACGAATAAAACATTGGCTTTGAAACAATAGAAGAACTAAACACAGTCTTTAGATCAAATCCTGATGACCATCACACTCGTGAAGGCTGCAATTATGACCGAAATTAAACCTTATTCTATACATCTGTAATCTAGATTGTATGTACAGATAAATGTGAAAGCAAATCACTTTAATCCATAGTTTCTACAGTATTTATGTGTGTAGTTGTGATGAAATAGACTTAGTACTGCAGAATATGTTAGTTGATATGTTCGCAATTCAAATAAAAATCTTATTTCTTATCTTGGCATAGAACTGTGTTGGAAAGAAAAAAAAGCGTACTTTTACCGATATTACATCGAATGATGAAAAAGGCAAAGTCCTTGTATAACAAACAATGAATGACGTCACTTTAACATCTTTTTTTCTTTATGAAAGTCGTGTGCTTGGTAGCATAGATAAGTGTTCTTTCATAGATGAAGTTGCGCGTTTTTTCGTTTTGCGGAGAAAGATTGAGATGAGATTTTGAAAGATTGTTGAAACTCAACTTAAAAGATCATGTGCTTTAGTGATAATGAAATTTTTTAACTTTGTAATTTATATAGAAATAGCTATAAATTAAGTGTTTTATAAATGGAACAAACAAGCAAGTAAACGTCTAAAATAGAAATAATATTTGTTTTAGACATGTGGGGTGTGAATGTGGGCTTTGGATGACGGTGTGTGTAGGTGTGCATGATATGTAGAGCTGCACTCACATCCACATCGACACCGCACACTCCACACTCACACCCAATGATTTTTTTATCTCAATATATATTCCATGGAATGAGATATGGATGAATCAAAACGGAGCTGAGCACCTCGAGTACTTCCTCGTAAGCCGTTTTTTTGTCACTCTAGCGATTTTAACATAAAATTAATCTCTAAGAGTCACCTGTCTATCCATCAATACACATTCCGACAATTTACATTTATTCATTATAGATAGTCAGACATAGGTAACCATCTTTAATAAGCACAAATATGTAAACCAATCGATTAAGCTGCTGCCTTTAAAAAAATTCTCAGCCGTTTCCAGTACTCCAGTGGCACACTTAGAACACAAAAAGAGACACTTGATGTTTGAAAACTTTCGATACTCGGGATTAGGTTTCGGGACTGTGCTTGTTTAGTCTTTTATCAGCAACATCTCTATCATCGTTTTCTCTACTTTCCATTGAGAAATTGCTCGAAGCTAAGAAATTTTTATAAAACATCATCGAAAACTTCCAGTTGTTGTCGTCGCGGCTTAATGCATCAATTTACACGTCGAAATGCACCTTCTAACAGATACTGTCTGAGGTGAGAATAAAATTCTTTGCAATAACAGTATTGTTTCTGATCTCAGAAGAAAGCTGGAAAAAAAAGAACATTTGTTTTCTTTTTTGTATTCATCTTGTTCGACGACGTAAATCGTATGATAGAAAGGACAGAGTTCTAACATGAATAATAACAATGATAAACATAAAGATACCAAATAGCATTATAAAGTTTCCAAACAAAGAGAACTAGTCTTTATATAAATAGAAAAGCTCATACTCTATTTCGATCATATTTATCTTATTAACAAAAATACAGTCGCCACTAAATTCTTGATTCTAGAAACAATATGAGTGGGAAAAATTCCAAGAAAGAAATTATTTCGTCCATAAATATTGTTGATATAATTATTCTAGTCTATGTCCAAGAGATAAGCAAATTGGCAAAATTCTAGTGGATCTTCGTCAATATTGGCAAGAATCGATGGGATGTATTGGCGAAGAGTGGAATTCCCTATTTTTAAATACAATTTATATGAGATGATAGAGAAATGTTTGCTTTATTCCAGAAAAGTAAAAATTAGCTCGAACGGAGGTTCTGGAGAGAAACCACATGCTTTTTTTCTGCGAAGATAAAAAGAAATCATGATCAAATTAGGGTTTGACGCTGTATATATTATTTAATTTCTCTACATCTTTGGTAGGTGTGAACTTTGACAATTAAATACTGCACGAGTAATACGATGAATTCCATATTAAATTTTGATATCTCGTCGATTACCTATCGTCGTGTAGAAAAGCATGAGCAACAACAGGTCGTAGATTTGGTGTGTCCTATTTTTAAAACTAATCCTGATATGGAAAAAAGTTACTTTTCATTAGATGCATCACCATGTTATCAAGAAGGTGATACATTGGGTGCATGGCAAAATGATAAATTAGTGAGCGTAGTACATATTCGACGTTTGGCATTACGATCAAACGAAAATAATGAGAAATATTCATGTGGTGGTTTCGGCAATGTGGCTACTGTAGACAAATATCGAAGACGCGGCCTGTCTCGACATCTTTTACGAATGGCTATTGATAGGATGGAGAAAAACAATGAATTCGATATTTCAATGTTGAGTACAGAGAAACCCAACCATTACACGGTTCTAGGATGGGAATCAGTACCTCGCCCCTCGCAAATCATAATCAATTGGAAAAATATTACTTCGTCCAGCATAAATGCTGAATGGCGTTCAGCATCTAATATCTCATCTGAAGATATTGAGCTCTTGCTCAAAATTCATTCGAATAATCCACGCATCTATCAAATTGATCGATCTCCATCCACACTATTCCAACACTGGGTGAAAAAGAGGTGGCAAAACAATGCCGCTATTGTGTGTCTGTATGAACATGAGGAAGAACAAGGTTATGTGGTGATCGGCAAACCCGATAGTGAAAAGGATATATGTGTATTGGAGTGGTGCGCACCAAATTTTAATCTTGAGACGAAACTATTGTCTCTAGCGGCAATCGAGATTCGACAACGTTATGGATCAACAAAACCTATTTGCTTGCTCGCATTACCACAATACATGAAGATTGACGAGTTGACTGAATGGGCTGGTCCTCTCCAAATCAAGATCAGTAAAGATTTAATGATGCGTAATATTCGATTACCAAAAGAAGTGTACGAGAAGATCAAACTTGCTTACTCTGAAGGTCGTGCTGTCTTTTGGATCGGTGATTATTTTTAATGAATTTCAAATAAAATGATCATTCTGGGATGTGGGTGGGCATAAGGTGGGTCTGGATGTGGGTGCTGGCGGGCGCGTGTGTGGGTAGAGTGTGGGTATGGGATGTGGATGCGAGTGCGGGTGCAGATATGTGTCTGGGAGTTCTTATGAACGTGACTATAGTTGTTGCTTTTCTGCACATCCACACCTACCTCCACCCACACTCACACCCATCCACACCCACACCCACACCCACACCCACACCCACACACACCCACACCCACACCCACCCCAAACCCCACCCCCCACACCCTCAAGATCTATCTTTTTCATATTAACCTTCTAAAACAAAAATCAATTTTATTTTCGAAATTCTAAGAGCGAAGAGTGATGTAGCTTTTACCTTTGTTTAGTCCGTTAACTTATTCAGATCCGTTGTCCTTTTATTTTAAAATAAATAAGTGTTTTCAAGTAATTAAAGACTATGAATTTTATCCACTAAGAGATATTCGTAGGAAAGAGACCGGTCTATTTGATCAAAAGCAATAATTTACTCAGATTAGATAAACAGGAATCTATAGAGAAGAATACGATTGTGCCATGATTTTCATGGGTCAGTAAGTAGGTAAGCCAAAGGGAAACAGCAAGCTTCATGAACTTGAACCGTGATAAAGTCTTTCAAAACCTTGAGATCTGCTGTTTTTTTCCTTGAGGTAAGCTTCCGATTAAAAAATAAACAAACTTTAGTCTATGAACTGACTAGTTCTTATCCTTCTTTGTTAGAAACCAACAAATCTAACATAAACTGACAAAACATTTGTAAAGAGCCCGATGATTGATTTTTCTTTGATCTAAAATTGAACAAAATATTATCTGAAAATGAACTTACGCTGCTATAAATGGTTGAGCAAATAATTTCCATGGATTAAAATTTTCTTGTCCCATATAAAAAAATATTTCAATAGCTAAACAATGTATTAATTGTAAAGATGGATTAGCAAATTTATTATAACTCCAATCAATATTGTATTGATATGAATTTTTTTCATAGATCGGTGCACTGGAGTTAAGGAAATAAGATCAGTCTAAATGATATTTTCAAAGAAAAATTAAAAAAAAAAGAACACAAAAGAAAAGAATATTATCAATAGGTTTGTGTATTAAATCGATTGGATAACGTCAATTAAATACAGGTGATGGTAATTGTCGTTTTTCTCCATCAAGACAAAGATAAACTTCTATATAAGATGTAAAATGATTTGCAAAACACCATTCCATTTTACGTATGTGATAAATATTTCCTTTAAAAAATAAATTTAATTGAAGAAAATTTATTTTTCTGTTCTTTTTACCAAGAGTTCCCATAATAAGCAATTGACGAAAATTTGATTTTTCTCCTAATTTTTTTCCATATACAAATAATATATGATATGGAAATGTTACTGGTGCTGCTAGATAAAAAAAATTTTTAATATTACTTAAAAGAAAAAAATTATAAATTTGAATGAATATTCAAACCATGTGCACAAAAAAGATTTTGAGCGATTGGTAAAACTGTATCAACAATACGAGCATTTGACATATTTTCAAACATTCGACTGATTATTAATTCAAATATCTAAATTGAAATAAACGCGCATAGATTGTTTTTTTTGTCCTCATAGTTCGATTTTCAACATCATATCAAAATCAAAAAGATTATTTTTCACGTCTTTTTTTTTCAACGAATATCAACATCAACTAATGCCTTATTTTATTAATGCATATAATCACACAAAAATTCAATTAAGAAAATGTTCATTAATCTATTCAACTGAAACATTAGCATTTATAGGTGGTTCAAATCCATAGATAGCTGGATTCTATCAATTTCCCTTATCACATAAACGACGTTTTGGACCAAAACGGATTCATCAAAGAGATTAACTTAAAGGTATAAGACGAAGACACATATTGTTGTAATAAGTTGGCAAACATCGATCTTCAGACTAGAAAAAAAAACAGGAGAGTTTTTATTATATAAAGTTCTATGTAATTCTTTAAAACTTACTGGTTGCAAAAAATCTTTAATAAAACCTTCCATAAAGAAGCGTTCATTATTTTTCTAAAGATAATACAATGAAAATATTTTTAAAGAACATGTGATATAAATTTCGACCGTCTGTAAAAACACTCCGATCAGAACTGATGTTTTTCATATTTCAAACTTCTTGAAGTTGTTAAGATATCAACTTTGATTTTAAGAATATTTGTGTCTGTTATAGATCCTTAGCAATTCAATTGATGGTAAATGTTCGTTGAAGTAAAAAAAGTATTATCTTTTCAACAAGTAGGAAATCGACTATTGACTTTCGTCATATATTCATAAAGAAGATAATACAAGGAGAAAAAATGAATGTGTAATTAGGCATGCAGCTAACCCAATGTACAGTTCAAGTTCTGGAACTATCTAACCAATTCGGACAGTGGTGATTATTTATATGATTGCTTAAGCGTTTTTTGAGATACATAGGCAATCATAGTAGCACTCCAAAAGTTCGGGTTCGAGTATTTCCAAACATCATTAATTTCTTTTTAGGATGTCTGTAGCCCTTCAGTTTTTTGGACTATTTATTTCACTGTATGAGGATCCATCATAGTCAACTCTCAAACCCTTTCTTTTGNATAAAAAGCTATGATTTCTGGGCTAGAACTCGAGAAAAACGCAGTTTTTCGTTAACGCGATTAAAACCAATTAAAAATCAAGGAATCTGATTAAAATCTGATTAAAATCGTCTCATTTTAATAGATTTTTAATCACAAAAAAATCGATTAAAATCCCGTTTTTTCTTGATTTATTTTTACATGGGAAGAAACAACGAAAGGATTAAAAACATACTCATGAAGAACTCCATTTAACTAGTCAATCAATTCACCGTTTTATTTTTAACGAATTTTATTTTTCTCATGAACGTTAATCTAAATTAATCTTAAGAATTGAATACCAACAATTGAGTGTGATTGTAACATAGAAATAGTTGTTCGAAGTTATATTTTTAAAGATAATAACGTAATAGTCTTTGCCAAACTAATTATAGTATACTCTTATTTTTCTAGTATCGAATTCATTGACTGAATACATATTCAACAATAAAGCAGCTTGAAAGGTTTATTTATTTAGATGAATATTATTTCATATTCGATATGACTGTTTGCACTCTGTCCTGAAAATAGTCTTGATATATTTGTTTAACTAAAATATATGAAAGCTCATAGAAATCTTCATCATACGCGAAATATTCATGCAACAATGATTAAAAATCTAGCATTCAAAAGTTTGTATGCGACGTGGAAAGAAGTTGATGATAGACCTATAGGCGATTTGAGTAATCGTTCAAGATCAAAACAAGGCAATTTTAATGAAACATCATAGAGATCACGTCATGATGGATTTTGTATTACATTCATTATTACAATGAATGAATTTAATGAAGAACCTATTCTGAGTCATGTCTGATGGAAGATGAAAATTTTCTTTGTTTACTTTTCTAATTTTATGTCTCAGTTAGATATTTGTGATTTAGCTAGTGATGAACCATCATGTGATATCGAAAGACAATTGATTGAAACTAGTCATATTAATTATATGAATAGTAACTTGTAAAAATTGTTATGCGAGCATTCAATGAATATTAATCAACGGCTGAATAATTTATAATGATGAATAGTTAGATTGATGTTAAAGATGTTTATTGAAAAGAAAATGAATGCTCGTATCGCACTGATATAACATATTAACAAATATTGAGTCCAGTTTTTTATTGGTTATCGACGAATGATTATCTTTTGTAATGTTGTACACTTGTATAAAAGATAGTTTGGACTTTCTTTGTACTAGTGTTGCTTATGTTTTTGTTTTTGTTTTTTGAAGACAATAATTGAACTGAATGAACGGAAAACTAGTGCTGAATTAATATGACAATAAAGTTGATCAAAAAGGAAAAATAGAACATATGTTGGAAGACATAGGATTGCAAGAGAGAAGAATGAGAAAAAAAATATTAGTCATAAGAACGAAATCGAAGATATGAAATTTTTCAATATTCATAAAACTATTGAGTGAATAGGAATTACGTGGAATAGTGACAAGTGTGACTGTAGCGTTTTTAACGGCAACAATTTCTTCAAGAAATCTCAATACCTAATATTTTCTCTGAGTATTTGACTTGAGAAATGGATAAATTAAAGGTAGTGTCTCAGAGATAAATTTGAGAAGTTTCTATTGTTAGTTATTCAAAGCTGGTTTAAAACGAAATTTACTTGAAGAAATTATTAGAAAGTTTCACGAAAACATGAGTTTTTTCCAAATATGAAGCTAGAAATTGACCAAGTAATTTTGATTAGATGATACTCTTAAACTTTTGCTTCATTTCATAGTCGGCTTGCATCCATGCTGCTCAGTTTGACATAGTGGGAATGTGAATGACGCATGAAGCAGTAATCGCAAACATATCTGAAAATTAGTTTTTTTTCCCTTGAGTTTTGGTTTATTAACTTGTTTTAGATAACTTATCGGAAATATTATTCATAAAGCAGACTAGGGTTCTTATAAAAATAATAAGTCATTGTTGGGCTTTTCTGAGAATAGTACAAAGATAATGAAAAAACTAAGAAACCTAATTTCCGTCCCAAAAAGCGAATCTCAAAGATAAAGATATCAAATGAAATATGATTTTGAAGTTTTAAGATTTGGATCATAGAAAAAAGTGAATCAATTTGTGTATTCTTTTTACATTTTCCTAAACAATATTAATTGCTGAACAGATTGATGCATGAATTTTTGAATTCAACTTATCTTATTTTATTTTTCAAACAAATATTATTTAAATGAATGATGCACAACAACGAAATTCAAATTATTTAGAATGATCATAGTCACACACTTCGTCCGTTTATACTTCATGTCATATCAAAGAAACCAGTAAGCTAACGTTTTTCTTTTTCATTTCTCAATTATTTTAACTTTTAAAATTTTTTCTCATGTTAAATAATTAATTCATAGACAAATCCGTTTACATATGAATAAATATACCAATCAACTGTGAATTTCTCTTTCAACTAAGAAATCATCTTCTTCAATCGTATAGAAAGTAATGATTTCCCATGTATTCAACTATCATCATTCTCTCTCATAAGTTGAATGAATTATTTCTATGAATAACTGAATTACTCTTTCTTTTCCAAGCGTAAAAACAATTCAACTATAGATAGAAACAAATCACTCAATCGATGAGAATTCTCTTCTTTTTTGTGGAATTCTCATATATTTTCGAAGAAATTAGTGGGTGTAAGTTTTCAGTCGAAGTTTCGCGGCTCTCCTCGACACCGCCTTCATTACAGACATTTAGCAACTAGTTTTAAATTTTATCGTGTATTATAGCTAGTCGGAATTACGTGAGCTCTACATTTCAGCTGCAAAGGCCTCTGCTAACGAGCTTTCTTCACTTAATCATGCAATGAATTTTTCTTACATCGGAAAAGAAAGAATAATTCATCACATAAATCAAGAATTCTCTTCTCTATCACCCGTTCAAGTCGAGCGTTACGGAGTGAAACGGAAATCGTATACGATCATTTACGACCGTGCCTGTTCGACCGAGGGTTACGTCTTAATCATTCCGTAGTTTTTTTCGACCTACGTATACGAAAGTCGTTTTTGCCGTATCACTGCATATACACTCATCGTATATGGAGTCCGCTTACGATTTCCGTTTATCATCGTTTTTCTTCGTAGATGATCGTTTACGATCGTGTATGCTCGATCGGGGCGGCCGAATGGCTCTATATTCAATTCAACAAGGAGGAACTCTTCTTACTGAAACACAAACAACCCATGTAGTGAAAACCGTCAGTTTTACCGATCCGGTTACCGACTCCCTTACAGCGAAAAACCGGTGGTTTTTTCCGATTTGCCGCTAAAAATGATCCGGTTTTTGCGACATGGGAATATTGATACTCTTCTATTTACAATACATGTTCATCATTTAGACATGTATTGCTTACCTTACCAATAGCCATTGTTTCATTTTGTCCTCATTAAGACGGAGTTTCTCTACACCTCTGCGCGTATCTCTTCAAATAAAAACAGAAGAAAAATACTTTTTTCTCTTCATTACTTTTATTTCTTTGAAGAAAACAAAAATCAATTACATTATCCTCTTTACAAATTCAAGGTTCTTCCGGAAACCTAGAAGAAGAGGATGATTTGCGGGTAGCAAACACTGTCCAATCTCAAGAGCACGTTTGCTAAATAAAAGTGCATTTGAATAGTCACCCATCTCTTCATACACTAAACCAATGTTGTTATAAGAAGCAGCCAAATCAGGATGATTTGAAGGAAGAGTTTTTTGGTAGATGTCCAATGCTTTTTGATGATATGAAAGTGCATTAGGATAGTCAGTCATGCTCAAATATACCGGACCAATATTGCTGTAAGTAGTAGCGAAATCAACATCTGTTGGTTGGAGAATCTTCTGCTGGATTTCAATAGATTGTTGAAAATACGCAATAGTATCTTTATATTCACCTTGTCCCGTCTTTACCTTTCCCAGCATTTTGTAAATTGGTGACTTTCTATAATCAGTCCTTGTTTGATCAAGCAAGATATCATATACCTCTTGAGCTTTGTCAAACTCTCCAAGCTGAAATAGTAACGTACCCAAACGATCCCATCCTTCGGCGCCAGAATAGATCACTTCGCGCATATGTCCAGTAACTACATACAGTTCTGCATCAGTGTCACCAGTCAACATTAAATCGACTTGCCAAAGACGATTATTTCCATCGATTTGTTTCATTGAACCGATACGAAAAATGGAATGCATGGAAAGGAGAATTTCTTTTTCTCCTTTGAAATGACTGGCATCATGAACGTCAGCATATGGTGTTGATGAAATTGACGGATCAACTTTCAGGATAAATAAGATGCCAATAAGATCGGGTGATTTGAATAGATTTACGAATAAATCTGAGTGAGACTTGACGATTCTCACTGGTCGATACAAAATTGTTAAATGATAATAGTGCCCCTTTGGCTTTGACCAATTGATCAAAGTCAGCCTTCGATAGTCCTTGACCACGATAGACTGTAAATGAACTGGAAGAAGAAGATCCAATAAACTGTTGACCATGAAACTTGGCGATGTTATTGTGTAGGTCTTGAATGAAAAATCCCATCCTAATGATAAGATCGATCTCCATTATTCGTAATGATCCATTCAGCATCGAATAAAGAAAACATGGATATGTATACCACCATATCGCAACATGGTCACGGTATTCCCGTTCGATTTTGTGAACATTTTGAAGTTCGCTTTGATTAGTAGCAAGTAATTGACGACAAAATGTAGTAAATTCATTGATATGATGTTGTTTGAAATCGATAGTTAATAGAATTTCTTTCATTATTTGAGTATACATAAACGATAAATTCAATTGATCGAGATTTCGCTTGTTGCTTTTACTAACTGTGGTGATAAAACTAATCGATACCATGTTTTGATCACATTCTTATGCTTTTTGTTGCAGGTCTTTAAAGATAGAAGCAGCATCTTTAAAAATCGCTTTTACTTTAGGCCAGGTTTTAGGCCATTGTTCATGCAAAGCTTGGTTTTCACTCATAATATATATAGTACGAATTTGTTCAATGTCATGGATGATAGAAACAGTAGTTTACTCGAAACAACCAGACGAGATAATAAAGACTTTCTCTTTTTGAATATCCGTTATAAAATCGATGCCTTCATCCACATCGGTGAATGAGTGTATTGTGTTTACCGCTTCTTTTAATTTGTTTATGGTATTGGCACAATCATCGTTATTCATCTCATCGATATTTGCATTGAGCTACACCAGGATGAAGTTCTGAACCATACGAGCATAAGGAAGTTGTTGTGACTTTATGCTCGTATATTCGTCAGATAGCATGGAAATACTAGCAGCAGTCATTGTTGTTGTCAACTTATTCTTTGTGTCCATGGTGTGCATGTTGTTTTATCAAGGGACAAAAGAAATAAAATACCTTGAGTCAATATAGTATGTTGAAGTTTTTTCTGGATGTTTCTATTTGTTTATGATTTTCGTTATCGTTCGAGTTCTTCTTTTGATTTTTCGTTTCAATTAAGTGCTTCGCTCCTTTGTTTTTATCTTTTGTTGTCTGCAGTGTTACAATATAGCGAACAAGTGAAAAAAGATTGCAAAATTATTTCATACACTGTGACACCCTTCACTTTCTTTTTATGGTGTCTGGAAAATTTCTTTCTTACTCCTGATGTTGCCGTAAATGAAACTCTAAATAGAAATGGAACGATGCATATTGTTGTTTGAAAGTACATGGCGAATTCTTATTTCAGTAGACTGTTTCTACTCAAGTGAGAGTACAGTAACATATAAAGGCGATAAAAGTATAAGTAGAACGTTGTTATTACTGTTAAGAATTGTTTCTAGTTAAATGAAAATATACTATCAATTGTAACTTAGGATACAAAAAATATATGCATTCATGTTCTCATACTAATCTTAAGGAGAAACTAAATAAAACTATTACTATTAATATTTTTAATGAGACGTAACGTCTATAATATTTTTCTATGGCTACTATGTCTATGTTGTTGTAATTTATATTCAATTTCAAAATTAGTTCATATCGAATATTTACTCTGAAACTCCAAATAGATTCATCGTTTGTGACATTATAAGACTTTCGGATTAGTCAAAATGTCAAATTCAGGGGAAAAACAATTTTTCAATATGGTACACAGAAAAAGAAATAGTTAAATGCACGTGCAATTATAATACTAAATATTTGTTATTAGGAAACAAAGCAGATTTTGTGCCAATCGAAAATCAATAGATACTGTATCAAAAACTCATGAAATTTATAGTACACTTGTGCATGAGAAATCTTGACTAAGTTTTCGTTCATTTTTATTGATTTTTTTAAATCTCCAATTCATTCTGATTTTCTATCACGGAGAGAAATAGAATTCGGATGCAAAGAAAAATGTATTGATAGTTGATTATATATATGATGGAATAGCTTTAGAAAAACCCTAGTAGATCGTACCATAGACAACAACTTTCCATGAGAATTTCTGACCAATTGTTATTATATACAGTCTTCTGTATCATCAAATAAACAGAAATAACAAATTGGTATTGAACAGGGAACATGGTTTTATTGAATTATCTTGAATTCGACTCATGCTATTACAGAAGATAATATAAAGAGGTTTCAAGTTAATCAAACCGGAAAAAATGCAAAAACAATCAATAACATAGAATCCATTCTTAGACTGTCTTTTAAAACAAAATGCTATGGCATAGTCTTCATCTAATCAATATAAAGCAGACATACATATATCTAGTAAGTACGATCAGACGTCTAGCAATACTTAGCAAATTTCATCAACTAGAAACCAGATTAAATCAATTATATTCATGTGGAGTCATAATGATCCAAGTTTTTTTTTTGAAATACGAGATTGGCGAATACATTATAAATTTCAATTACCTATCCTTGATATAAGCAGTACTCTGAAAGATGACAGAAGTATTGAATCTAATCAGTGTTGCTACTGAAAATCGTTTTCAGTATGTTGAAAAACACAAAGTTCTCACTTCCAAATCGTCATTTTATGAAACGAGTCGAGAACGAACGGAACTTCATATCGAGACTTCGAGAAAAAATGATCATACAGGAACATGTAACTTTGGAACAATGCTTGAAGAAAAATCGTACGACTCTTTGATGTTTAGATCACCACGATACAAAATAGCAATTTCAAGTATTGTGAAATAGCAGGTGCAGCTTCAAACCTGGATTATCGGAAATATCTTTAAAAAAAAATGAACAATCTTTTTTACAAGTAATTACACCGCGGTTTACCGCTCAAGATAATATACAGTTCACAGACACAAGTTCCTTTCATGTCACTCATATCGGAAATTCGAATTATCTACGTTTTGATCAATCAACTGATCGATGTATAAAAGGCATGGTAAAACAGATATGGCACAATTCATTACTATTAAAACTCTATCATTACATATCAACATGTTTTTTTAGATCACTGTGGATCTATCGGTTAATTATCAATATGACTCATTACATATGATCAGCTGACCATGCAGCTTTGATGAATAAAATCAACTTGTCCTCGTTTTAATTATCTCAAAGCTTAAAACCAAAATTAAGTTCGCAAAATTTTTTCTTTTTCAGTGGTTCCCGCTAAGAAAATGGAACGCTCTCTTGAAGATTGAATGATGAAATTTTGATTCTCATGTTTGAATTAGTATTTTCTGGCTTGTCGGTGTCGAGATCATCGTAATCGAAAGCGATCTTAAATTATGGCAATCAGATCTAAATTAACATGAGAACGATAAACGAGTTCACTTAGAGTCAATGTTGTCTTGTCTCGAAGGTCTTCATTATCGCTCTTCCATACAATAGTGAACGATTTAGTTTACTGGAGATTAATACACCATTTATAATTATTATCGGTAAAATATGGAGGTCAAAATTACTGTTTTGCTGAGCTTACAGAAGATGAACGAAAGTTCATATTGAAGATTCAAAAATGCATGTGTTCTATCGCGAGATATTTTATTACGACAAAAATTAGAAAAAGTATGGCTTCATTTTATTTTCTACTTTAAATCTTCCAATCGTCAATGAAAATACCTTCAACATTATTATTGAATGATTTCGCTATAGCGCTACTTATTTCGCATATTAAATAGTTATTTAAGTTCATAATAAAAAAAACTCTTCTAATAAGTTCTCAAACTGTACTCATAAATTTTATTTTTTGACTGATGCAGAATTACGTGTTAATGATATATAACCAATATGTATTCAATCTCGTATAATATACGAATTATGCCAATATTCTTTTCTGATTCACTTAATACAAACATATAAATTTTAATTGTTGTTAAATATTCACGCGATTGAAATATACAATGCTGGAAAACGGCATGTTCTAACATAGTTATATCAAATATATTACCATTAATTAACCATGTGTTAAACTAGATATTGATGAAATTTTAGCAAAATTAACCAATAAAATCAAATGTTTCAAGAAAATAAAAACAAGCTAAATTTGGTTTTATTAAAAGAATATTATTTCAATAAAGATCAGCACGAAATGTTTGTAAAAAAAAAAAAAGGAAAAACAATAAAGAAAAGATATAAGTTTCCATACTAAAGGAACTCTTAACGTTTATTTCAAAATATTTTATTGTAAATAATTGAAATGATAAGAAAGATACTAATACATCTTCTTAAGATAAAATTGTATCCACAAAATAATTGAATAAAGTTATGAAATTGATTCAATCAATTTCTTGACAATGAATTATTTATTCGAAAATCTTCTAATATAACTAAATGTAATAATGGAAATTCTCATAGATTAATTTCATTTATTTTTGTATAAGAAACTATTTGTTTATTACCTATCAGTAGTAATAAATCATTCGAAAAATATTCATTAGAATTTTTATTAATGTAAATTTTAACGTATGTCCTTGACATGAATAAAAGTAGTTTCGAAATCGATTGTAAAGTGAAATTGTTGTTTTTTTAACTCGAGTAGATGTTAAATAAGTATTATCATCCTATATAATGTGTTTACTTTAAAATTTCTTTTACTACTTGGCTGACTCACCTCAGCTTTTAGATGTACGGAGAGAACAAGAGAAAGAAAAAGTCTTATCTTGTGTTTGAAATATAAATGCAACAATTGAGAATAGATGAGAAGCCAAACTTGACGTCTTCAAGTAAGGCATCGAACTAGAAAACGCAGATATTTCTATACATTCTATATCATAGAATTTTTTTCTTTAACTTCGATTTTCTTTAGCTTTAAGGACTAATCTTTTTCTATACAATAAGTAAGTCATATTATATCAACATCTTTTTTCTCATCAGTAATATCATCTAATTTACTTCAATGATTATCATTCTCTTCGTCAGTCGAAAGAAGTATTGATCAATAATTTGTTCGACTTGTTTTAAGCCAGCAAGGTCGCTGCTTCTAGGTGATAAGGAATAGTTATCAAAGCAAGAGTACTTGAAACCACATGTTTCTCTCATTATATCGCCGTAATTTTCAATATATATTTTTTTTTCATTTAAAATCTGTTAATCACGAATTTTGTATAAAATTATCGATTAAAATACATTTTCATTATTGATTAGTTTTATTTAGAAGAAAAACTTTTAATGCATGTTAAATACAGCGCTCTAACGCCATCTAGTATGACTTATTTTTACTTTTTTTTTTCCATCATACACACACACTTTGAATTTACGAAGTGAGCAATAAATGATTCACACTATCTTTTGTTTGACTCAGCCTTGATGATGACTCGAAATCGCACACACACAAAAGAAAAAGGCAAAAATTTTTCTTTTCTTTTCATTCTCTAATTGTTTTATTTTAACTGATATTTTGAGATAAGTTAACAATACCTTGACAATTCATTACAGTTATTGTTTTTTATTTACACACAATAAAGACTTAAGTATAACAATACAGGCACACATATACGTCCCTAAAAAAAGAAGAAATGTCTTCTCTTTTCTAAAGTTACAAATGACGATTGTTGTAGTTAAATATAGATCATTAGTAACTAATCCTTATATTCATATATTCTTTTTCTTAACTCCTACACAATTTTGTTTTTTTCCTCGATTTTACATTTTCTTTTTAGAAATGATTCAAACTCATATAGATCATATGACTTCAAAAGAAAAAACTAATTTCTCTTCTTTTGCATTCGAACCACAATCATTCACACGAATTCATACAATTAATAAATCAAATACTATTCATAATGTAACACTTGATTCAAACACTCATAGTTTATCATCATCGTATAATAATAATAATACAGAAGATGATAATATCGATTGGGAATTTGTTACAAAACAACTTGAAACTGTGAGATTACAAATTAAAAATAACATAGAACATTTCTTTTTCTTTCTGCTTTTAATAGAAATTACGAACTTCAACAGATATTATTCAATTATCATCGAATGAAAATTATTACACGAATTCATCATCAACAAAATCAAATAAATATAGATTTCATTCAACAACTAATTATGAACCTGCAGGTATCATTTGAATCACAGAATGAATAACATAAACCTGAAAAAAAAACATAAACACACAGAAAAAGGTGTATATGACGTGACGTGGGAGTATTACTCATCATGCATTCTAATGTATGACTTTTAATCGGACTGATGGATTAACATAGCTTAAAAAAAAATCGTAGTAAAAATTTCACTTTGTACTTGAAACATCAATATGCATAAACAAAATCTTACTCTAAGAAATTCTTCACCATAATCTCTGTTATTGTTTAACTGTTGGCAAGCAATGATTTATTTTTCGAACTCAACACGATAAAAACACTTCAGACAACTGCACATATGACATTATATGTCGAATCGAAAAGGTTAAACTCTACTAAAATCATATTGATAATTAAACAGAGAATCGAACTATTGAAACCTTTGATGAAATAAAAGAAAAACAATGGTTTCAATTTCAATTGTAGCATATTATTTTACTTGTTTAGTCATTCAACAATCATTATCGTCATCATCAATAGCATCAAAAAATGATGGCGATATGACTCTTCATTCCGAAGTATCTATAAAAAAACAAAACATACCGACAAATGAAGAAAAATCTATAATAGACGAAATCGTAACGAATCGATCAGTAAGTTATTTAAATTTCAAACCTGAAACTATTTCACTTAACTTCAACAAAAACAATTTTTTATTGATTCTCTTTTCACATTCACAAATAGTATAAAAGATCCTTCAAGTTAAATTGAAAAAGAGAAAAAAAAAATCGAATTTTTGTATTTTCTTCTTTGTCATTTGATTTGACATATTTCTCTCATTGAGAAAACAATTTCTCGAAAATATGGTTTCTTAACACAATCCTCTTGAAAGTACTTTTTTATTTAACAGAAAAATGTATTTATAACATATCATAAAAATCCATACAAAAACAATATTTATTTTATTTTTATTGTTCTCTTTCTATTTAGACACTGTCAAAAATTAGTGATCAGTCATCTGTATTACATGAACTATTTAATGAATTAATTGCTTGCCAACAAAAACAAGCATTTTTACTCGAACAAATTCAAAAAATAATTAAACAATCAAAACAAACATCTTCGTCATCATTTAAATTTTTTTTACCTTTAAATTCATTAAATAATAATAGTAAAGATATTTCATCATTACAAGATGCATTTCAACAACGAAAATCTTCATTTATTCAACAATCAAAAGAACGTGTTAATCAAATTTATCGACATAATAATAAATGTCATCATCGTATTATACCAAATATAAAAACAACAAATAACACATATTTAAAAGAAAAACGACAGTATGAAAATGATCGTTTATGTGCAATGATAATAAAACATCAAAATCGACAGAATGCAAAAATTTATGGAAATTTAATTAAAAATTCAATTGTATCATAAATAGATATGAACCTTTTTTTCTTCGTATTTTAGATAAGATATTTTGAATTTTAAATTGAACTAAATAATAATAATAATAATGAGTGATGATGGAAATCAAGAGCGTGAGACTAAAGAAGGAAAAACTAAGACCAAAGGAACTGCGGTAAAAAAAAGCAACAAAAATATTTAATATTAAAAAAATTTTTAATTTTATTTTGATTATGTAGGGTGGAACAATTTCATCAATATTTATGGTAAGTTTTATAAATTATTTATTATAACTCAAAAAATAATTTTTTTTTTTATAAAATCATTTTTTCATTCGCTCCATATTTTTGCATCAAATTTACATTAAATACGACATATGTTCTTTTCAATAAACAATAACACATCAAACGTTGAAAACTTACATTACAGCATATAAATATTATTCTGTGCTTATTGTAAATTCATAATATTTCATTCATAAGTAGTCTATTGTATTTGCCAAATACAAAATATTCTAGATTAAATCTGTAGAATTGTAAGATATTGTTTATATAATACTACTGATGTGGCATTATAGGACATATGTTTCAATAATAAGACGAAATACATGAATAATTGTATAACAGAATTTGAAAAACATGTCCGTGTGAATAATTTATTACTTAAGTTAATGAAGTCATGTTCTAAGAGGTTTCCTTTGGGATTATATGCATGTAATTGAAACTTTATGCAAAATTATTTTTTTTCCACCTATTTATGCATTGGTGGATAGAGCGCATCCATTTACCAAGGAAAAAGTTATTTTTTTCATGCATAGATGAATAAAATATGTTTTTTCGTTCTGTACAATTCTAAATATTTTTTTTTTGGGTCACAGCATAGCAATTGAATACAGAAAAAAAAAAACATTTTAAAATTACTTTATGTATCAATTTTATGTTGAGAACCGATATATAAATATTTACATAGTTGCAAAGAATAAGAAGCCATATTATATTTCACGACTGCTTGAAAAATTGACATTTTTTAGTAATGAAATCTAAAATTCGATTGTTTTTTTAAAACGTAAACTGAATAAACAGTTTTCGTCCGTAACTGGATGTGTTCGATCTAACCATGAAAAACAAACAATAAGAAAAAAAAAATGTGCGAAAAGTTTGAATTTAAAAATTCACTTAAATAAAAACATACAATTTTCTTTTTTGAATTCATTATTCTAATCATTTCAAATGATATTATTCTTGCTATAGAAATAAAACTAAAATAAATTTTAGAAGTCAATGAGAAAATCAGCTGGAAAATCACGTCCTCCACTTCCATTTGGAATGAATTCTGGCAATAATGTATCAAGTTCAAATAAAGGAAATCATTTAAATGTTCCTAATGAAAGTACATCTTCATTTTATGGTGTATCTGATTCAACTATAATTTCATCATCAACAACATCAAATGATCTTGATGTTAGTACACTTAATGATGATGAAGTACGAGAACGTTTTAAATCTGTTATGGTGAGTAATTATTTGATTTTTTTTTCTTATTCGTAAGATATATTTTTTAAATATTTAAGGATGATTTATTCGAAGGAAATGAAACAAAAAAGAAAATGTTTGAACAAACAACAACAGCACATATGAGAGAAATGCTTATTTCACATTATAAACTAGCTACGGTAAGTTTAAATATTAAGAAAAAAAAAATTAAGAAGACAATTAATGTAATAATTTAATCTAGAATGAAATGAGTGGTCCTAAATCACCTGAATATCAAATTCAATGTTTAAATAATGTTACTATTGATAATATTAATTCAAAAAATAGTAAAGAAACATTTGAACGTGTTGCATTTTCATTAAAAAAATATGGTTTAAAATGGAGTAAAGTATTCAGTGAAAATTATAATGGTCCAAATGCAATGCTTAAAGCAATACGAGCATGTATCAGTAAAATTCAATATACACGAGAGTATGTTTTAATTGATTTTGATATTAAAGAAAAAGCAAACAAGAATTTTTTATTTTTGTCTTTTTTTAAATAGAAAAATTAATCGTGATGGTGATGAACGTCGTGAAAAACAAAATACATTGTATGAAATACTTGCTGCTGGTATTGAAGCATTTAAAAATTATCTTAATCTTGGTTGGAATTTTAATTCAATGAAAGAATCACTTGCAAAAGATATAGCTGAAATAACAATTGATGTATTAAATATTTTATGTGTGGAAATTGATGAACGTTCAAATAAAACTAAACTTACATGTGCTATTCTTTTATTTGCATTGGCTATGCCAAATGAAAATAAGTAAGTTTTTTAATTCGATTCTTTGTATTGCTTGCAAGTTAATGATTGATGATATTCTAAAGATTAGGTTTTTCCGGATAGATATCTTTTGATCAACTTTATTAGAGAGAAGAGAAAATACAAGTTTTTCTATTATTGTTATAGTGAAGTATGAACATATATCAAAATAATACGTGAAAATTTATCATAAAACTATTCCATAGAGTGTCATTCGTCTTTGTTGTTAATATATATCTAATACAAAAGCAAAAAAACAAAAAACAGAAATATTGAAAGGTTAAAAAAGAATACTATTGCAGCTGTTCCTGTTGGGACATAAAATTATTTATACCTGTCAATATTCAAAGAATCAAACGTATTAATTCTTATTCTAGATTTTGATTAGAGATGTGCAGAGTACGATAGGATAAAGGTGAAAACATTTCTCTCACAAACTAACTCCCACAGCTGATTAACCGTTTTGGAACCTAGACTATATATATCATGCAGATTCTCATGAGTTATGAATACTCTGAGAATAGTTCGAGCCCTTATCTTATTGCTATGAAAACCTACATTTTTACGGTATTTTTTAAGTCAATGCCATAGGCTCCCTCAGGAACATAAGAGAAACTCATTTTCAAATTTTGACGTGAAGCGTTCCATAGAGGCAGGTCTTAACGAAAATAGTTTATTAAGAAAGTTTCATGTCTTGTGGTTTGTTTTGATCCTGAAATAAGAGAAGCAAATCTCTCGGTGCATATGAGCCATCTAGAAGACAAGCTTTTATCATAGCTGTATCTTAGAAGAGAAACAATGAAATGACTTGAAACTTTGACAACAAACTGTTCGCATTAAGTTTTATCTCTATGAAAAGTTTCAAGTTGAAATTTGAAAATGAATTTTCTTATTGTTTTCAGTAGTTCAGCTGCAATAAGCTAAAAACTCTCACTCTTTTCGGGATATTTATAATCTATTAGGATCTACATGATGTCCACAGTCTTCACTTAAAAGTGATGCATTAGTTGACTGACTTTCCTCGTTAGCCAGGGTGCAAGATACGAAAAATGTTTACCCTGCATGTATCTAATGCTAGTTTCAAATTAATTCTAGTATCAAAAATATAAAATAATTTGTCTCTGATTATTAATATTTGGTTATATAAAAAAAAAGACGTAAAATTGTAAAGAAGAAAAATTTTTTAAATTTGCTTCATTAAATATAAATTCTAAAAATACTTAATTTAATTTTAGTCCTTCTAATGGTCAAAATATAGTTCAACTTCTTTCAAAATCTGCTCAAAAATGGTGTCCTAATCGTGAACGTTTCGAATGTTTAATTCATGAACTTGATGGAACAATAGAAATAGCTGTATGTAAATTAAAATTCATTAACTAAACTTTTATTTCTCATTTTGTTTATTTGTTTTTTCGTCTATTTCAGAGTAGTTTTTTAATGTGTATCAATGCTATATTTGTTACATTATCAACAGAACATCGATATCATTTACGTAGTGAATTGTTTCGTTCTGGTTTTAAATCACGTTTTGAAGTAAAACTAAGATTTTTTTCAATTGTCTCATTTTACAATTTCATTTTTCATAGGAATTACAAAGACGAGTCAATGAATGTGAAGATCCAAAACAAAAAGATAATTTATTAACACAAATAAATTTATTTCTTCGTCATGTTGATGATGATTATCAATCAATGAATATTAAACTTGAAACAATATCTAATACATGGGCGTAAGAAAATTAAAATTTTTCTTTTTTTCTAAATACAGCGAAAAAATAATTTTTTTATTTGTCTTTATAGTGATCTTCAAGCTTGTTTTGATTATTTATATGGTTTAGTAAAAAATACATCATCAGAACCTATACTATCAAGTATTATTAATCGACTTATTTGTATTCGAGATGATCCAGCTATTCGGTTAGTTAATAGAAATTGTTTTTTTTTTCGAGGTTTTAAATATAAAATCATTTTTATTTTAAAGTTATTCTTATCTTCGTTTAATTGATGAATGTATAACACGTATTGTTTTTTCAAAATCAGCATGTGATCCTGATTTTGATACATATTCAATGGATAGTGAATCAATTGGAGATTCTGGTTTAGGTTTAAATGATCATATATCATCAGTACGTAATGGTTCATTACATGATTTATCACAAATGGCAGGAAATGCTATCAATAATGTAACAGTAACAGAAAATGAAATACAAATTAATTTAATGAAAGAACGTGTTGAACATCTGGAAAAAATAAGAGAAAAATTAACAAAAGCACTGGACAATATTTTAAGCAAAGTAGAAAAAAAAGAAGAATTCTTCTGATGAAAATAAAACAAAGAAAAACGATTGACTGAAATTTGTTTATTTGTTTGAATAGGTTGATACAGAAACAGCAATAAATTTTAAAAAACAATACACTGATATTTTTGGAGAATCAATATCGATTACTGGATCTGCTAGTAACATTCCACCACCACCACCGCCTCCTCTTCCACCATCAATGGGAAACATACCGCCACCACCAGCACCACCGATGCCGCCATCATTAGGAAATATTCCGCCACCACCTCCATTGCCTGGTAACTTAATGCCACCACCTCCGCCACCAGGTAATATATTCGAAAATAACACAAAGAAAAAAGATTAGATGTTAGTAAAAGAACAATTCTTTACAAATATATATCTACAGGAAATATACCACCACCACCTCCTCCTATGCCAGGTCAGAATAAATCGTGTGGCTTATTTGCTTCTTTTGCTTTTGCTTGTGTATTTTTTCTTCTGCTTTATTGCCTTTTGAAAAGAAAAATCGAAATAAACCATTTTTCCAGGTCTCATACCACCAGCACCTCCAATGATGACAGAAGGTGGTGTGCCACCGCCACCTCCTCCACCATTTCCAGGAATGACAGGTAGTGAGGGTATTCCACCACCACCTCCACCATTTCCGGGAATGACCGGTAGTGGAGGTCCACCACCTCCACCTCCACCCTTCCCTGGAATGACTGGTAGCGGAGGTCCGCCACCTCCACCTCCGCCATTTCCTGGAATGATCGGTAGCGGAGGCCCACCACCGCCTCCACCGATGATGAACATGAATGCTCCTCCACTTGGTATATACAAAACTCGTTTTGAAATTATTTATCAATAGTTGTTCATTTTATAAACTATTTTGAGGTCCACTACCATTGCCTGAATATTTACCAAAAAAACAAAAATATGTTGTTGGTGAAGCTGTAAAAAAAGTGGCTTGGAATAAAATAAATCCGCAATCAATAAAAAAAGAATCAATTTGGGCAAATATTGATGAAAAAAATTTTCAAAATAAAGTATTTTTTACAACAATTAAAGAAAATTTTGCTACAAAATCAGCTCCTGGTACGAATTGACGAATTGAATTGATCAATCATTTAAATAAAATATATTTCTTATTTAGCAGTTAAAAATCTTGCTGATAGTGATAATGAATCATCATCAACAACAACAACAACAAAGAAAACAAAAGAATTTCGTGTACTTGATCCACGTGCTGGTCAAAATTTTGGTTTGATAATATTTATTTATGTTATCATGCGATTTTTATTCGTTTATTTTTTCTTAGCTATTATGTTTAGTCAATTAAAATCAACTCCACAACAATTTCGTCAATGGCTTCTTGCTTGTGATAGTGAACATTTAACAAGTGATTTACTTGCTCAATTAGATAAATCACTTCCTACTCCAGAAGAATTAAAAAAACTTTCAGAAATAAAAAATGAAATACATGAATTACCTGATGCTGAACAATATTTTTGTGCTGTAAGTTCAAATTTTATAGTCTAAAAAGAAAAAAAATTTATTTTACATATATAGGTCAGCGATATAAAACGTTTACAACAACGTATTAAAATACTTCTGTTTAAAAGTCAATACAAAGAATCACTCGAAGAAACAGAAAAGGTAAACATTCTTGAATAATACTTATCATAAGAGTGAAATTTCAAGTGGTAGTCGAAAATAAAAATATCGAATGGATAAATGTAGATGAGAGACGTTGTTGAGAATGTGAATTTTCTCTTCACCCAAACCAACATACACCAATAAAAAATGTATGTTACTTATTAAAATTTTTCCTACTTCGATATTTTTGACTAAACTACGGTCAATCGAGTGATTGTTTTAAAATATGTGATTTTATTGCTATAATCATGTAGATTTTTTTGAAATACTTGTAATGATATGATATCCGAAAGAGGAAAAAAATTTTAAAAGATATTCTTTTACTTCTTGTAATTCTATTCAAAACTCAACTATAATTTGTTTTTATTTTACTTTTAATACAAAATTTTATATTCTATCACATGTTGATTCCTGCAATATCTAGAGAAATAAAAAAGAAATCTTGATTCTGTAAAATTGACTACCTAAATACGAGCAGATACTTCGAATTATTACCGCTGAGATGTCTAATGCAGGACAATCCTCAACTAATCCATGCTGTTTTCAATGATATTTAGCCTATGTATTGAGGATATCATTCTAAGAAAAATCCTGGAAGAGTTTTGACTGATGGGACTTACTTTGAAGGTTATGGCCATTTCACTGATTTTCTTCACATACAACTTGTTTATCCTATGAACTCTTCAATGTCTTTCATAGAGTTTTGTTGCTGCACGACAAGCCTGTGAGACAGTTCGTCGTTCTAAACGTTTTCCAAAATTAATTGAACTTGTATTAACAATTGGTAATTATATGAATTCAAGTGGTAAAACATATGAGCCAATATATGGTTTTGATATTAGCTTTCTTCCAAAAGTAAAAATCACATTGTATTTTTTTTCTTACCTTTTAAAATTTTTTGTTTTTCATGCAAATAGTTACATTCAACAAAAGCTAATGATGGTAAACGAACATTATTACATTTTATTTTACAAGAAATTGAAAAAGATCATGCAGATTTATTAAAATTTGGTGATGAATTTCAAGGTGTTGCTGAAGTAGCATCAAAAAGTAAGAAAATTATTCAATATTTTTTCTTTTTAAGAAAAAAAATGTCTTTTTTTTTACTTCTTATAGTTGATACTAATGAATTACAAAGAATATTAAATGAAATAAAATCCCGTGTTAATAGCGCACAAACAGATTTAGATAATGCAAAAAATTCACCAGCAGATTCGATACCAGGTGATCGTTTTGCTCAAATAATGGAAGTAATTTGAATATAAAATTTAAGAAAAAGAAAATTATGTTTAATAAATATTTTTTTGTTTCTTTAGGGTTTTGTTAAAATAGCACGAGATGATATTGAAAGATTTGATGTTTTGAATACTAAAATGATAAGTGCATATCAAGATTTATGTGATTATTTAGCAATTGATCCTAAAAAATGTCCATTAAATGATTTTTTTACTGATTTAAAAACATTTTGTACGATATTTTTATCATGTTTACAAGAAAATCGTCTATGGCGTGAACAAGATGAAAAAGCTAAACGTGCTCAAATGTCAAAACAACTTGTTGATGATATACGAAAGAAACATCGTGCAGAACCAAAAGCCGAACCAAAAACATTCTTTAAACCAAGTAAAATAATCTTTCATAATTTTATCTATCGAATAATTTTATTTCTCAATTAATCATTTATAGGCGATGAAGATACTGACGTTGTATCAAATCTTATGTCTGTTCTCAAAGATGCTAATATGACATCACAACCAAGGCGAGTTCGTCGACCACCAGGTAAACTTATTATCTCCTTAAAAAAAACTAGACATTTTTTTTCCCTTTCCCTTTTGTTCACATATAATATTTTTTTTCTCATTGTTTCTTGTAATACATAACCTTTCAGAAGTTGAAACATTTGCTGGAGTATTGAATGAATTGAATACTAATCGAGTAAATCAACCACCATCTTCAGTTGGAGGTGATATTCGATCTAATCATAGTCGTCCACCACCACCACCGCCACCATCACATTCATCACATGGTGACACTCAACAAACACAGCGTCAAATACCTCCACCTATACCAGCACGAAATTTTCGATCTACTAGGGTAGAATAATTGCTCAAGTTTTGATAATGCCTTTCTATTTTTTATTGCGCTTTTTGTGACATTTTTGTTGGTATTTTTTTTTTCATTGCCCGCTCACTTATGCTTTGTGTTTAATATGTGACATATGCCTATGGGAAAAGATGCCTATGCTTTTGTTTATTTAAGAATATATTTGAATATTAATTGTTTATATTGCTGATGCTGATTTATATTTTTGTGTTTGTTTATTCAGCATCAATAAGCCGCGACGTACCAGTCGTATGCTGACGTCGTTGGTAAGTGACATAGTGTGCGCATGCGCGCTCTCTTTGTCTGATATATATAAACACTAACTGCTTTATAAGCTTAGTTCTGTAGTAATTTTTAAAAAAACGGACTTCATTTGATTTATATTTCTAGGTCGATTGAAAACGAACGATCTTCGAACAAAAATAGTCGATCGTGAAAATCCTCGATATTCATCTGATGATAATGTAACAACACCTCGTTTACTAACTTCATCTATACTGAAAGATCGAAATTATATATAAACACTTCGATCTATTCTTTCTTATTTATTAAGCATTATAAATATACAATTATTCTATAAATCCACCACCATGTAAATACTATTTGATTCTTCTTCTTTTTTTGGTTGTTCGTTTGTTTGCTTATTGAATTCTACATTCCAACTTCAATTTTTTTTGTTTATTTGTTATGCTATTCCACTTTCAAATATGTAGATAATTGAATGAATTGTTTCTTTAATATTTTTTTGTCTTCTACTCAACAAATGATGTGATGATATATATTTGAAATATTTCTGTAATTTTCTTCCATCTATTAACTATCTCACTGTATAAAACAATTGAGATGATGTGTCTTTCAGATGTTGAAATGAAACGAAAAAAAAAAACATCTTTTGTTGGGTTTTTCTTTGGTTTATTATTGTTCCTTCTCTAAGTGGTACATGTTCGTTTTCTTTTTTTTTGCTACTAATGTATTTTTTTTTGTTCGTATTATTCTTGTTATTATGAATACAACAAATATTTTACATATAAGAACTAAACAATGATATACGCTTATAGTACTAATGTTATGTAGAATACTGTATGTGTTCAGCAAATGGAACTGTTACAAAAAATTTTCTTCACTGATAAGAAAAGAAATAGTCATTACAGAAAAACTTGTGTTCTATTAGATGAAATACAACAGGATAATCGTTTTTTGTAATGAAAAGGAAAGAATAAAGATTATCAAACAAGTGAGATAGCTTTGATCAATATATCAAATCGTGCAAATTAACAATATGACTCATGAAAGCATTAGTTATTATTTTGTATGATCTTATAAGCGAGGTTTCGTGCAAAAAATCATTGCATAACGATCGACATTATGTATGTAAATTCTTCAAAGTAAATCAATCGAACATAAGTTTAAAAAGTTTTCAAATTGAATAACATACATAACAATGAGAGAAACACTCAAGTATTTCACAATAAAAGATAAATAAAATCATTTCTTTTATTTTCAATTCTAAAGACAAGATAGAACATCTTATTAACGACTATTAAAAATTCTTCATCATATTATTGATACGTTTGAAATAAGACAAAATAATAGCTACAAACAATTTATGTAATGACATACGAATACAAATTTGTTTGATTGTAAACACTGCAATTTAGTCTTACGTTCATGTTAGTTCAATCATTCTCTACTAGATACTATAACAAATACGTGAAGATATTTTGAACTGACAATCGTTAAATAGATAAAAATATGCCAAAAAGATCATATAGATTTTCATAAATCGATATTTGGGCGTGAAAAACTGTCGGGATGTCCCATTTTGATGCAGTCCTAGTGTAAGGACAAAACATACTATTATCCGGGTCATATGAGAGAGGATCCCAGATAACCCTGGATTGGCCTGAACAACATTATGTTTTATCCTTACAATAGTAGACAACAGCTATTAGCTCACACGAGACGCTGATAGCTGTTGTCTACTATTGTAACCATAAAACATAGTGTTGTTCAGGCCAATACAGGGTTATGTGGGATCCTCTCTCATATGACCCGGACAATAGTATCTTTTGTCCTTACAATAGGACTGCATCAAAATAGGACATTCCGACAGTTTGTCACGCCCATTTATATTTGTAAAGATAGTCGACCATTTACCAGCTGTTAATTAAACACAAGCAGAGAAAGAAAGCACATACGTGATCAATACAATGCAAAGAGAAGAAAATAAGACTGAGTGTACCTGCACATTCTAGAGAAGAGAACATGCACACATTGATGCATGACAATAGATTGAAAAACGATATTGGCAAACTATTTGTATATAATTATAACGTCACAACAACGATAATGAAATAAAGCGATTATTTAAGATAAATAAAGACACTGTCTAACAAGATAACAATGATAATCCAGTTCACAATAAAAAACGATAAATACGAATACCAATGATATGAACGAAATGTAATTGTTAGAGAGATATAATTTTCCATGTCGTGATGATATCATACAGTTTAACTCAAGTGAGATTATCATATGTGATGATGATACAATGACCATAGCCAAAGGACTAATTAAAGTACAAAGCACAGTTTGGTAACCACTCTCGATTTTTTCACTTTTTCGACATGTAACTAACTTGAGTCGTTATTTTGTATCGTAATAGTTTAACAATGAAAGAGTTGTACAATGTTCGTTCAAACGTTGTCACAAAGTTCAATATTCTTATATAATCACTCTTCTTCCAAAACTTCGATGTGAAGTTCTGTTCGTTCTCAATGCACTCTACAAATTGACGATTATGAAGTGAGAATTCTATTTTTTTCTCGAGATAATGAAAACGTGTTCTAGTTCTGTTGATATGACGATACAGTAGACTTTGATTTCTAAGTTAATATAGCCTTAGAGTTCTTTTAAAATTCGATAAACGATGAAATTATCCAGTTCGACTACCACATATAATAAGAATTGCTCAGAAATTCTCATGAAAAATTGTTCTATATGGTACAATTTATTAGAAACTCTTTAAACTAATTCCATCATATATAGTCATCTGCATTCTATTTCTCTCAGTGATAGAGAATCAGAATGAATTGAAGATGAAAGATGAATGAAAACTTAGTGAAGAATTCACATACATTAGTTTACTATAAATTCCATGAGTTTTTTATCAAACATCTATAGATTTTCAATTGACACAAAATCTGGTTTGTTTCTTGACAACCGATTTGTGGAGTATATAATTAAACGTGCATTAAATGTATCGTTCATCTTTGTATAATATTGAAAGATTGCCTTTTTTTACTAAATTTGACAAGCCAATCAATTCGAAAGTTTTATAACCTCATGAATGAAATGACTCCAGTTTGACTCTCAGAGTGAATTGACAAGATGAACTAATTTTGAAACTGGTTATCACCTACAACAACATAATCAAGTAAAGACAGAAAAATATCATAGACATTATGTGTCATTTTTAAAACAAATTAATGATGATAGTTTCATTTAGTTTTTGCATCAATGATGTGACAACATGGATGTAAAACAAGTTATTTTTATCCTATGTTAATACTAATTGATTTTTCATTTAAAAACAAACTATTCTCGACAGCAATAACGACGTTCTACCTATACTTTCATCGGTTTCGTATGTTACTGTACTTTTAATTGAGCAGAAACAAGCAACTGGAATAAGAATACGCCATGTATTTTCAAACAACGAAATGTACTATGTCATTTCTATTTGGAATTTCAAGTACAGTAATATCAGAAGAAAGAGAGAAAAGCTTCTAAACATCATCAAAAGAAATTGAAGTGTGACACAGTGTATGAAATGATTTTGCAATCTTTTCTTTCACTTATTCACTATCTTGTAACACTGCAGACAACAAAAGATAAAAACAAAGAAGCAAAGCACTTAATTGAAACGAAAAAAAAAAAGAACACGAACGATCACGAAAATCATAAAAAAATAGATAGATCTAGAAAAAAAAACTTCAACATACTACATTAACTCAAGTTATTTTATTTCATTTTTTCATTGATAAAACATAAATCACAAAATGAACAAAAAGATAAAACGAACAACTACAACAAGAACAACTGTTGCTAGTATTGCCATGATATCTGATGAGCACACGAACATAAGACGCAACAGCTTTCTTATGCTCGTATGGTTCAGAACTTCATTCTGGTGTAGCTCAATGCAAATATCGATGAGTTGAATAATGATGATTGTGTCAATACCATGAACAAATTAAAAGAAGTAGTAAACAATAAACAGCTATTCACCGATGTGGATGAATACATCAATTTTATAACGGATATTCAAGAAGAGAAAGTCTTTATCGAGTGAAAATCAAGCTCCGCATGTACAATGGGCACAGGTCTGGCCAAAAGTAAAAGGGATGTTTACAGATATTGTTCCTATCTGTAAAGACCTTCCACAAGCGACATATAAATGTGATCAAAACATGATCTCGATCAGTTTTGTCACAACTACCAGTGGAAGCAGCAAGCCGAATCTCGACCAATTGGACTCTTCATTTATGTACACATCGATGAATTTACTACTTTTTGTCGTCAATTATTTTCTGTAAATTCAACAGAACTGCAAAATGTGCAAAAAATCGAACGAGAATACTATGAACAGCTTCCAATTTGACGGTACAGCCTACTCAAATCTTTTGTAGTCGATGCTCAACCGGTCGTTACGAATGATGGAAGTTGATTTCATTATTAGGATGGGATTTTTCATTCGAGATCTCCACAATCATCTGACTGAGTTTCATGTCCAACAGTTTATTGAACATTTAAATAGAAATTCATTTACTGTTTACTGTGGTCAAGGATTGTCGCAGACACACTTCTGATCAAATGGCTAAAACTCAAGGTGGCCTATTATCATTCAATAACCTTTTGTCAACAAGTCTTGATCGAGAAATATCTCTTGCCTATGCTGAAAGTAACCAAGAGGATCCTGATCTGATAGATGTTCTATTTGAAATAATTATCAATCCTACAACAGCAACAACTGCTTTCGCAAACGTCCAAGACGTGAGTTATTTCAAAGAGAAAGAGGAAATTCTCTTCTCCATGCATTCTATCTTTCACATTAGAATAATGAAATAAATCAATGAAAATAGTCATCTTCGGCAAGTCAATTTAACATTGACTAGTGATAACGATCCTGAACTCCATGCGCTTACTGAAAACATACACCAAGACACCTATTATCATCTCAAAGAATGGAATCGTTTAGGTAGCTTTCTGATTAGATTGGGACAGTTAGATAAAGCTAAAAAGGTGTACAATACCCAGCTTGATCAAGCAATGAGTGATAGTGAGAAATCATCAATTTACAATATGCTTGAAATGATGAAGGTAGATCACGGTGACTATGCAGATGCGTTTGCTTGTTTTCAACGATCCATAGAAATCAAACAAGCAATTTTCTCGCCAATAGATGTTGATTTGGCTCAATCTTACAACGACATTGGTTTGGTCTATGACAACATGAATGACTGTTCGAAAGCACATTCATCGCTTCATAAAATGCTGGAAATTCTTCAACAAGCTCGTCCTTCAAATCATCTTGATTTGGATACTCCGTACAGCAGCATTGGTTTGATATATGCCAACATAGGCGATTTTTCGAATGCACTTTCATTTTATAAACGTACACTGAATATTTTACAAGATTCAGTGCCTGAAAATCATCTTGACATTTTAAACGTGTGGATGTACCTGGAAGATGTAAAACGAAAATGTAATTCATTTGTGTTTTCTTGAAAGAAACAAATGTAATGAATACAAAAGACTTCTTTTTCTTTTGTTTTTATTTGACGAGATATGTGCGCGGATGCAGAGTAGCTTCGACTTATTAAGAACAGAATCAGACCATGCTCGCCGGTAAAGCAAGCGAAAAACGTCCAAATGGTGGATAAGTATTTCAAATAAAAGATCATCACCGTCATAGTATTGTTTTGTGTTTCAGTAAGAAGAATTCTTCTTTGTGGAGTATAGAGCTATCTGATAGCTTGATAGAATTAAGAATTCTTCGATTCATGCAATAAATTATTCTTTCTGTTCCAATGTAACAATAATTCATAGTGTGATAAAGTGAAAAAAGAAGATAATGTCCATCGTTTGAATGATTTTTTTCTATCTATAGTTGAATTGTTTTTTCGTTTGGAACTAGGGATGTGTAGAAAAGACAACAGTAGGAGAATGTGAAGAATTTTTTAAGTTTTGAAAAGGTGTATGTACAAGTTTTTGAAAAGTAAGATGTAGAACTTTTTTTTCTGTGTTTAAGATCCTTTTTTTAATAAAAAGAACTACGGTTTCGGCTGAAAAAAACGATAAATTTCTAGAAGTGGCGGTTGGGGGAGGGGGAAGGGGGATGCACCCGGTACATCCTTGTTTGAAGGTTACTTACAATTTCTTTTATTTTATTAGACAGAATTTCATCAAAATCAGCTGTTTCTTGTCAATTTCCTTAAGCAATCTTTTTTTCTGTTCAAATAAAAATAATCCAAAATAAAACTTTCATATCGTAAAAGAAAGTGACTTGGTTTTCTATATAGATGTCGATAGTAAGAAATGCATTCGTTATTGATAGGACGAAAGACAAAAGTTTTGTCTAATGACATACAGAAGATTAACAGATGACAGATGATTCCGTTCATTTGATGTTCCAGATAAATATGGCATCGTCAGATAAAACAATTCAAATTTCTACAAAATCAAATACAGTATTAGATAAATTTAATGCTGAATGTCCGACGTATTTACAATCGAAATTAAATATTCGTTTATTGTCTTCATCATCATCATCGTTAACTAATAAATTAGTAGCTTTTGACTATTATTTAGCCGAATATCAACGATGTATTGATGAACAAATGAATTTTGTTAATTACATCAATGAACAAATAGTTTTATTAGATACTTTAAAATCATGTGAAATAACCATCGATAAATTTCTTGAACGTTTGAAATCAATACATAAATATGAATTAAAATAGAATGAAGTATTTGAACAAATTTTACATGAATTAACTAAAATAGTAAGAAAATATTTCTTTTTCTTATTTGAATATTATACATTTCTATATAAAAAAAAACAAATTCTTTAGAATCCATCAAACAAAGACGAACGTATTCGACTTATTAAACAAATTGATGAACTTATTGCCTACAAAGCAAAAATAATAGATCATACTGTTGATAATAATTCATCAACAAATAACCTTAAAGCAAAATCGAGTGATGCATTCAAGAATATTTTATGAATTTTTGCATATGTTCTGTATACTGTATTGTACAAATACTATATATATGTATATGTCAGAAATAAAAGCAGATAATATATGTTTGGTTTTATTAAGAATATCTTTTTAATGAATGAAGAAAAATTTTTTTTATGATTATTATAGATAGATCTAATATGGTTGTTTTTACGCGATTGTATTTTTTGCGTAAACCTTTAATTCTTTGTGCTGCTACTGGATTTTTATGGACAAAATTAAATAATAATGATATCGATAGAGAAAAAATAAAACTAACGATTAATCAAGCGGATATTATTTGTCAAGGATTTAAAGAAAAGCAAGGAATTCCAGGTAATATATATATATCTACGATACTGGACGATCTTTTAAATTGAGTTATTATTTTCCTCACAATTGTTCATACGAACTGAAACCATATAAATAGAAAAAGCAAACCACGAACCATATCTAGATAATCAAAAACTTTCTAAAAGAAAAATGTCTATGAAATGAAATGCTTATTTTATGATACACAACTGACAATTTTCATGTCGACTCTTTATCATTTCTGTATAATGAATCATTTTTCTTTCCTAATATCGTATTCGAAAGAGTGTCTGACGTTCCCCATAAGATAGTAGCAGACTTCTTGCGTTCAATTGCTTGAGCTCCCAATACTGACTAACAATACCAAATACCAGTCACAACGTACTCAGCATTCTCACAGTACCTATGAATACGTGTCATATAACGTAGTTATCATGTCTTTAAAAAGTTTTAGTTATCAAAATATAACTCGTATATTTTGCACTTTCTATTTATATGGTTTTAATTCTTTTGAACGATTATCTAAAAATTGTATCCAGTCTTGTATAAAAGTAAATCATCAATCATTATATACTAGAAAATCTTTTCTTTTTGTTTTATTTTCGTAAAAAGGTGTGAGTATAGGTGTAACAATGCATGGTTCACTTGTATGGAAAAAAGGTTATGGTCTAGCTGATATTGAACAACGAGTTCCATGTACACCCGATACAGTTATGCGTATTGCAAGTATTAGTAAAACGTTTACAACAACAATAGCAGCACAATATGTGGAAAAAGGAAAACTTAATTGGGATGATACAATTGATAAACATCATCCAGATTTACCAAAATTTATATATGAAAATCTACCTGTTTCAATAACTATTCGTCAATTAGCTTCGCATACAAGGTAAACTATTGAATTCGATTTTTTAATCAATATGAAAATAAACGTTAATGGATATAACTATTCAATATACATGAATTGATTTCTGTTCACCACGATTTTTCATTTGATTTTAGAGTTCTATGACTCAATTCTTGTACATGAGAAAAAGAAATAAAACATTTCTCATATGATCAACCAGGTATTTCTTTCAAAACCAAAAACTAAATGTTTTATCTATTATGGTAAATGATAGATGATTCATTTTATTTTAAATCTCGGTTTAGACCCCTTATACTCATATCTAATATAAAAGATATCTTTTAAAAATATTTTTACTATTTGTCTTTTTTTTTCTGTAGTGGTGTTCGTCACTATTGGAAAAAAGGTGAACCAGAAACTGATGATGAATTTAATCTTCCAGAATATTATATAACTCGTTCATTTTCGACAGTAGCTGAATCTTTATCACTCTTTCTTAATGATGAATTACTTCATCGACCAGGTACATCGTGGCTTTATACAACACATGGTTTTACATTATTAAGTGCTATATTAGAACGTATTTCTGATGATAAACAAACATTTGTTCAACTCATAGAAGATCTTGTTATCAAACAACTTGATTTACGTCATACTAAACTTGAATATCCAGATGAACTTGTATCAAATCGAAGTCGTTATTATTGTCGTCGTTCATTAAAAGAAGGTTTACGTAATGTTGCATATGTTGATTTATCATATAAATGGGCCGGTGGTGGAATGTTATCAAATATAAATGATCTTCTTATATTTGCTAATACTCTTTTACAATGTCGTCAAACAAAATCAATTGATTCACAATTAACTAAACAATTATTAAAAGCAGAAACAATTCGAGAAATATGGACACCTATTGTAGCTACGAAGAAGAAAAATATTTTTTATGGTTTAGGATGGATGATAGCAAAAGAACAGACATCTTCTATTAATGAATTTACTATTCCATCTCATATATATCATACAGGTGGTGCTGTTGGAGCTACATCTATACTTCTTATTATTCCATGTTCAAATAATTGTTCAAATCCACGTTGTGGTATATGCATAAGCATTTTAACAAATCTTCAAAGTGCTCGAGATATTTATCAAACAGCATTAGATATTGCTTTACTTTTTCGTCAAGTTTCACCATGTTCAAGTCACTCTAATCTGTGATGTTCTTTCTTTTTTTTTTGAAATATTTTATTGATTAATATAGCGTCAAGTGTTTTTGAATACATGTACATTTATATACTAGAACATTGTTCATACTAAAGTTCACAATATAATTAATAAATCAAAGATTTCTATAATTAACAAAGAATTTATTATACTTTACGATTTTTAAACAAAATTTTATTTTATATATATGAACGAAATTCTGTTTAACTAATTTTCAATGTTATGAACAAGCTTTATATTTTTGATACTCAAGAAATTCCTTTTTCTTATTTCATCAATTAGTGACTCATAATTTACAAAATAATCCGAAACATTGAGATCAGAACTATTTTAATGATCAACTGTAATTATTCATAAAATCTATAAAATTCTCTTTACATCATGCTAATAATTGTGTATGTGTACGCTGCGTGCCGTTGTCATGTTGCCTAGCAACTGTTTAACTTCAGATTGCACATGTAGAAGAACAATGTCAATATAATTGAAGACGTTAGTTAGCTTTTTCAAAAGCCTTTAACTATATCAGAATTCCTCTTGAATATTTAGTCTTTTAGTTTGTACTTCATTGTTAAACTATTTCCTATCAACTTACAATATCTATACGTTCTCATGAAAAGTATTGTTTTTATGTTAGTGAATTGATCGCTTAACAAAAAAAAACTATCATGTCCACAGCATCGCACAGAATTTTGGCCATTTTGAAAACAAATGATGCCTCTTATCATATATTTTTTTCAATAAAACATATTGAATAATAAAAATATTAAAATGCAGTCATTCATTTTTGCTTTTCACCCATTATTAGTGATTGTTTGATTAATATAACTTATAGACTTCGATTTTTCTAAATAATAATAATATTCAAAATCGGCTTATAAAGATAATTTTTGTGTTGTTCAGTATGGATATGAATAGATTGTAACAATTGAGAAATGTCAAGAGCATCATGAGAAATTGCATTTTCGTACTAAACATTACATATGGCATATATTATAACACAAATATATATATATATATTTTTTTTTCTTTTCCTTTTCTGTGAAAAAAAGAAAAGGTTAATTATCAGAGAGTTTTCCATAGGAAACCAAATAAGATTAATTCTAGTTCTTACTTTACGTAAATTGACATTAATCTAACCATATCTTATCGAATGAATACGTGTCAACAGATGTCAAAGACATAATAACTTATAATACAAAACACATATTGATAGATGACGAAAGAAAAAAATGTTATCAGTTAATCCACTGTTTTTTTTGTCAAATTAAAACAAAACATTCTTAAATGAGGAAAGATAACGTTTAAAATATTATAAATGAATTGATTCTATTAATAGATATGGATAGGAGATAAGTAAAATTGTTAGTATAATTCAAATATTGATAATGTACAAGTTTAGTTTTTAAAATTAATATTGGATAGTCAATATTTATAGCTATGTAAGAGAAATGCATGTCAATCATTTGTTTGCAAGAAGAAAATTGAAGGAAAGAAAAAGGAACCGGAAACAGTTTGCTAGCTCCGGAACTGAAGCCGCCAGTTTTGAGATCGATCATAAAATTACTTTTTTTTCCTTAGGTTAGATTTAGTCGACCACATATTTTCTCAAAATGAGATCAGTAAATCTTCGAACAATAAATTCTATTGGGAAATGACAAAACTAAAAACAAAACAAAAAATGATTATTCTTATATGCTATTCAAAATTTACAGATATGTCATCGACTGATTGCTAAAACACATTGTTCTATCATATCTTATTTCTTTTTTTTTCTGGTTAATTGAACGTGACCTTTTTAAAGCAATCTCAAGTGTACAAGAATAGCATTATAGTGACGGATTGAAAGGCTGAAGGCAATCTTCTTTTTCTCACCAGAAAAAGTCCAAAAATTATTCGATACTACCTCTCTAATGAGTTCTAAGACACGTTTTTCTGAACACGATCATCCTTTCTTTCTGTTAAAGCAGTCATTTCTGTGAATTTTAGATTCACTAAGATAACATTTGAGAATAGCAAAGTGAGACAACTAATTCGCTGTTAATTATAAAAGAAAAAGGATAGCATGAATGTTCAATATAAAAAAAAACATTCGCATTAGAATAGCTAAGCTGATTTCTTCTACCTCAACTCTGTTCTGTTCAATTTCTTTGCATCAATACAACATACTCTGTAATGTGTAATTGAGTCGAGAGAGAGAGAAAACCGAATGAAAAAGAGAAATAAGACAAGAAACAAAGTTCAGTCAGAACTACTCGATAGAATCATGTTAGCAACGCCTCGTCGTTTCATTATGAAAAATAGAGAAAAAAATGTAAGAAGTACTTTTCTCATTCTCTCTATGTTATAGAGAGCTAGTGTCTAATCAATGACTCAATTTTTCTACATGAGTGCAGTTGATAAGAGAGAGAGAGAGAGAGAGAGAGAAAAGGGGGAAGAGATGTAGAGGATACTGAGAGTAGAAAAAAAAACGAAGTCTTCATCAAGCAGAAACTTACAGAAAAAGAAGAAATAGAGCAACGACGACGAAGAACTTTTCAGTATTGAGAAACACATAGCAAAACGAGAAAGAAAAGAAAAAGATGTTGTTGATGATGATGACTCGTTGAGCACGAGAAAGGGGAAACGCAACTGCTGTTATTTTTCAAAAAAGAAATTTACCACCGCTTAGAGTGGCACATATAACATTGTAGTAAGCAGTCGAGCAAGAAATAGAACCAAAAAAGGTAACTATTGTTATTTATTGATTTGGAAAAATTGTCTATCAAAATTAATTTTTCTTGCATGTTAATATAGACGTTTTATTTAGACGATTATACAATGCTATCAAATATCCAATATTGGGAACAATTTAGTGTATTAATATTATATATATTTGTATTAATTGAACCAATATGTAGTCAAGGTTTAGCATGTTATAAATGTATGACAACAAATCCAAATGACGATGGTTGTCGAGATCCATTTTCATCATTAATTAATCCAGTTCAAATAAATTGTCAAGTAAATATGATGATGATTGCTTGTTTTTTTTTCCTTTTATTTATATCATAATTTTTCATACATGTAAAAAAAAGCCTTGCTGATGTTTATGTCAAAAGTAATTAATTTTTGTCTGCTGTATTTTCCTCTTCGAGCACAAATTGAATAATTCGATTACCGATAGTGGAGTTAGTTATAAATGATGAGGGCATAGGACACTTGAGAATAAAAATTAATTGACTTGTAAATCGAATAGTAAAAGAATCTTCAATTTATATATATTCAGGCAACGGCTGTAGGCAAAAATGGAACATTTCCGGCTCGATTTTGTGTAAAAATTAGTGGTCGTATATTGAGCGTTGATGGTGATGCCAATGCTTCTTATATAAATACTGTTATTTATTATCGTACATGTGTTGTTGAAAATATTATGGAATCAACAAAATTATTAGAAACATCAGGCAATTTTCGATTAAAAGGTTTTCAAGATTGGAGTGGTTCTATACGTTTACAAGGTTTTATGTCACTTTGTGCATTTGATGGTTGTAATAAATCACGAAATCTAAAATCATCATTATCAATTATTACTATTGGTTTATTGTTAACTCTATATTATTACTAAATATATATTATAATGTAAAGTATATGTTGATGACAAAAAACTTAGTTGAATGTTTAAATTTTTAATGTTATTATTAAACAAATGTAAATTATTTTCGTAGAAAATAAAAAAAAAGAACTTGTCAAATATTATACAATGAATTAGTTAAATCATATTTTGTAAAAATTGTAGTGTTTTTATTTTGTTTACCATTATATTAATATGAGTATGATAATCAGTCAGAAAAACAAACAAGACTGAAATGCATTAGGGAATAAGATGAAGGCTTTCAACATGAGTTCATTTTTATAGAATTTTTGATTCTTTATTCTACTTTATGATAATCTTAAATGAGTGCTACGATCTTCTAGTAAATTATTTTTCATGAACTATGAGAAAACCTACATGTGCATGATGAAAATAATATTATGTATTGCTTTCATTTGCATTAAAAAAAAACAGACGTCAAATAAAATATCAGTTTATCATTCTTAACATATATATCTGTCGAAATGTCTTGATAGATTTAAGATTTTCAACATTTTTCAACCAAATATTATTCTCTTCATTAATTTCTCTTAAGGTCATATCTTTGTATAGAATACATGTCTATAGGAAATAAGACGTTATAGAAAGAATTTAAATTTATTGCAATATTTGTCACTAGGAAAAAAGAAGTAATTTGTTAATTGCAGTTTTAGAAATGCTTGTTTTCAGCCATCTTTTCAAGTATTCTTCGTAGCAACAACCAGAAAACTAAGAAATAGACATTACTAAGCTGTTGAGAGGAACTATCAATAGAACTATGATAATTCCTAGGGAAAATTGTGAATAGACAATCAATTTTCTCAGTTTCGCAATTGTTATTAGTTAGAGTGATGCATTTTCTGCCATTGTTTGCACATCCAAACATTACATCTTCACACATTTCTTCATTGATATAGATACGAAAACAGAAAAAAATATCATGAATAATATCTTGTTTTTTTTTTCATATTTTGGCAATTATGGAACTGCAAGAGGATCGAAAAGAATTTTCTGTTACATAGTTCTTGTCTCTAGACACCCGTGACTATATTCAATATTGAAATTACACATGTGCATTCAAATGAATTAAGTTTAATTATTTCATTTATGTCCAGAGTAACGCAACAAGTAACATGTATAGAATCAATTTCTTTTCAGCTTACAAAAGAATAGTCTGAGTAAATATAAGAAATAAAATACCGACAAGGTCAAAATACGTTAATTGTTTCGACATGTTCTTTAACAACAAAAGAATTTTAATCTAAAAAGAGAAACAATATGTGCCAGATGAACACACAGTCTCATGTATTATTATTATAGTCTACGATACTTTTGCAGTGTATTATAACATCATTGCAAGTAGGTACATACATAATCTCTGATCATACTTTTGAATTTCTAGAAAATCTATCTTTGAAGTACACAGAGTTCTCTAATGAAATGTTAGATTTTCTGTTCAGATGGCACTAAGTAGACAATTGTATTAGCATTGATAATTGATTATAAAGTTGATTAAAAAGATTCTTGTCATTTTTATGTTGTAAGTATTTTCTAAAATGATTGACATTTTTTGTATTGCTCTTAAAATCGCTGCTTTTCAATTGAATTAATTAGATATATGAAACAGGTTCATTCACTAACTTGCATGCTCAGTTAGTCAGAGAAGACATGATCTTGTATTTATTTATCAAACTGTTGCATCTGATTTTAGTTATCGAAAATTTTAAATGAACATTAATTAAGTTTTTGATCTTGATTTTCTTTTCAAACGACTTTTTGATCCTTTTTTAGAAGAACTTCGTGATCGGTTAGATTTTTTCGTAGGTTTTTTTCTATAATTCTTCTTTCGAGTGGATTGTGATGATTTTTTAGTTCTAACTGATTTTGAAGGCTTAATTTTTTGCGGTTCTTCTGATTTATCTAAAGTCTTTGTTATTGTTGGCAATGGTATAACTGCTTGTTGTTCTTGCAATGGTATATTGGATATTTCAGATTTTATTATACTCTCTGGATTTTGTGGTGCTGCTGGTGGCAACTCTTTTGAATCCTTCTTATCAGTAGAAAATGGTACTATATTATCTTGTTGATTTTCTAATGTTTGTGATTGTTGTTGTGTAAATATGGATTCTGTTTGAAAGTTTTGTTGTTTTGCTTGTTGACGTTTTGCTGATTGTATTGAATAATAGAGTAGTTCAGCATCGAGTGGTAATAACAGTTCTGGATCAATAATTTTCTCATTATAAACAATAGGTGTATTAAGTATTTTATATGCATCATCTGAACATAATGCACACGATGACCAACATGCATCAATATAATCATATTCTCCTGTTGATTTCGACCATTTACGACAACTTTCAGCAACATTTCGTGTACAACATAAACAAAGTTGATGTGTTGGCCAACAAATATCTGAAATTATATTTATTAAATCATGAGAGAAAATTTTATTTTATTATTAAAAACTAACTTTTACAACATATTTCTACATAACCTGGTCGTTTAATAAGTTTTGGTAGTGGTTGCATTTGTGCAAATGGTGGTTCTTCTGGTTTAGTTTTCCAACTAAAACTACGTGTAAATCGATGTGCATGTTTTTGAAAATCACCAGGAAAGATTTGTTGTGAATTACATGTAGAATTTTTTGTTGATAATTGATTATTAGATTTATTAGATTCATTTAAACAAGAATATTGAACAAATGTTGATCGAGGTACACGAACAATACCATTCTTTGTATTTATTTCAACACAATCATCTGATAACAAATAATTTGAAGAATTGTTTTTTGGTTTTTGATTATTCGGATTTTCATTGAATGGTACATAGAATGCATTAGGTAATTTCAATTGTGAATTATCAAGTACCGTAGGTAACTTCGGTAGAGGAACATATAAAGGAGCATAGAGTGGTCGATTTTTATAGTCCTTCTCGGTTGAACGACAATCCGAACAATCAATATTTGCTGGTATATAATGAACACAATATAAACGAGTTTGAGTATCTGTTTGAAGCATTCATTTATTTAATATGTATGCGCCTTTTTATTATGTAAAACTAAAAAGTGATAAAAAAATGATAAAATAAATACACCACTTTTTTCTAAACTGTTAATTTGTTTCTTGTTTAATATACGATGTTAATGACATCTTCTAAAGTCAATTAATAGTTGATAATAAGTCAAATTCAATTTGAATAAAACGAATTACAAGACGTGATAATTTCTTATGACTTAATGGTTTAAGAAGACCAACATGTTGCAAACTAAAATAACTCTTTAACAGATGAGTATTTGAAATTTTGCAATTTATAAATAGAATCTTTTTTTTTATAGAAACTCATTAAAATAATTGTTTCAAATATATAATATATTTTCTTGCATTTCTTTGATTTATAACGATCCCTCAATTATAATTTATTGATACACATAAAGAACTCTTTTCTGTACAGTTTAATATAACACACATTGCAAACAATCAGAGATTCAGAATCTGCTGCCTACACACAAAGCTGTATTACAGAAAAACATTAATTATTATAAATGATTCATTAATTAAAGTAGCCCTATTTCGAACACAGAAAATGAAAAGTAGCAATTTGATTACTTTCTGTTTAACTTAAATTCAAAAAGCTATTTATAAACATTCTATTCTCATTTGTATAAAAAAAACAGCGTTTTTCAGCCGTCTATTGAAAGTTACCTTCAAACTGAGAGAGCATTCTCTAAATACGCCCTTGCACACACCAGTAAATTCTACATCGATATGAAAAACAAAAATAACATCAAAGTATAATGTGACGCATGCATTGTTGCTTTCAGCTAATATATAATTGATACATGTGACTAAAAATGACAGTTATTATTAATATTCCTGACAATTCACAAAATTTTCTTTTCTTTTATTATTAATTTCTTTTATTTACAAATATTGCCTAGGTTATTTCTTTTTAAATGACTAAAGAAAGAAAAACTTTTTTCTTCAGATCTATTCTTATTCAAGTCATTTTTCGATGTTTTCTTTGAATTGAATAAAATTTTGCACGTTGATAGATAGGATCATCATCAGCATCTTGTAATGTTATATATCGACTAAGTACATAAGCAATAATAAATGCCAAAAATGTCATAAAACCAAATAAAATATACCAGGATTTTTCATCAAAATGTATTGGTAAATATGATTGAAATGTAAAAAGAACATGTTTTTGTATATAAATATATGGTCGAGTTAAAACTGCTAATAAACTATTAATAATACGTATAACCATAGATATAATCTATAATTAAAAATAAAGTAATATTGTTTATTGGATTTGAGTAAATGTCATATTGCCTATTGTTTGTTTATGTTCCATTCATATATATGTATATATAATAATTAGTAAATCACAATAGTAGGATGGTTGGTTTTTATGTTTTCTTTTTGAAATAGCAAGAGAAAAAACTGAAGAAGAAAAAGAAGACTATAGGATTAAATGAGAAATTCAAATACGAAAAAAAGAAGAAACAAAAGAGATTATCACTAAGAAAACATAAAGTATAGAGATGAAAAATATTTCTTGATATTGACGAATATTATCTAGTCACATAACGTGTTTAAAATTTGAATCTGTAATTGATGATTGATCTTGTCCTAAATTTGTTGAGACTTTCGAAAGTTGATTTGATGATGATGATGATGATGATGATGTATTTATTACTGATATTGATGAAACTGTTGCTTCTCGTGCAGCTTTTAATCGTTCAAGTTCTTGTAATAATTGATGATGTTGTAATTCAAGCTGTTTTTGACGAAAATTATTAATCACTTCTAATTCTTCACGTTCTTCCGCTAAAATTTAAAAAAGAAAACAATCTTCCTTTTCAATTTAAAAACAAAAACAAAATACGTACAAATAAAGAGATTTTCTGTTGTTGAATGTTCTTCTTTAAATTCAGCAACATGATCAAATATTAAACCATCAACACGTAATTCTAATAAACACTTTGATACATCTTTATCACCTAAATTTAAATAATTAAAACATATATGCTTATTTTTGTTCAATGAAATCTTACTTGCTTCATCGCCCCAAATAAATAATAATTTTCCATTATTTTTAACATGTTTCACAAAATCTTTATTTGAAAGAATATCAAGTGCCGGTGCAGCTAAACCTGATAAATGTTCAGCAACAATAAAACATAGACCAATATCAATCGACCATGTTCGAATATCTAAAAATTGTGGCCAATCACCTTTATCACCTTGTGTTAAAAATAATACTGGAAATAATGTTTGTTTAAGACGAAGCATTGAAGCACAATCGGGATCAAATGTTGATAAGAGTATAACACGTTTACCAGCTAAAGAAAAATAAGAATAATTAGATAGGTATTCGACTACAAAATCTCCTACGAAGTTTTGAATGCTAATTATCGATAAAAATTGATACTTCATAAATAATCGTTTCTACAATTAATAATACAAATTGTTTCCTGGAAAGATATTTATAATTTACAGAAATGAATTTCTTCCCGGTCGCTGTAAACAAAAACTCGAAAAATATACACTTCGATCAATCATCAATTGATCAAAACGTAAAAGAACTTGAAAATTAGGCATAGTACAATAATATTTATGATCAACTGTACTTAATAAAGATGTGATAGAAGGATTTTAATCTCGGTTCTATTCATCAGGACCGAAACTGGGATCAAAAAACCTTGGTTCCGCACATCTCTAGCCCTAACGGTTCTAATGGATACAACCAGCTTATCAAATAGGCTGACGGTTAAATTTTTATTTGATTATCTCGAAACGCAAAAAAAAGCAACAAAATCCACAAATCTTTGTCTTTTGGGAGCACTATTTGGAAGCAAACGGAACATGGGTCTCGATAAATGAGGAGCTGGGTACGTTAATCCCTTCCACTTTTGAAAGTCACCGAGAACCATGAAACAGAACTATATGAATTCTATGCTTCGCACAGTATATAAAAAAAAAGGGAAATCTTCTCTCTTTGTTTTCTATTTACCAAATGTAATAAGGCATCGAAGAATATAATCAATATATTCATTGCGTTCAAAATAATGATTTTGTTCGCTTCCACCTTGTCGATATTCCATAGCATATTTTATTTCAACATTAAATCCAAGATGTGGATCAAGTGTTTCAAAAAGTTCTTGTAATGTTGGAAATAATGAAAGAAATTTTTTATCATCTTGTTGTAGTTGTTTTAATTGATTTGTTGATATTATTTGTTGATTATCAATATTATTTGATGAAAGAGATGTTCCTACTAAATTTATATTATTATTTATAGTTGTTTGATCATCATCATCAAATTCTTCATCAACTTTTGTTACATCAGTTTTACTTGCATGATATATTTTTAATGATTGTAATTGTGGTAATGTTAAATCTTTAACAGGTACAACAAATAATTCTGCTTCTTGTCCTTTACGTTTAAGTGTAATAGCAACTTGAAAATCATGATAAACAACAGGTATTTTATCTTTTGATAATTGTACATCAAATTCAACAAAATCAAAACCAAGTTGAAAAGCACCTTTAAATGAAGCTAATGTATTTTCTCTAACAAATTTTGTTTGAACAGGTCGGGTTGTTGGTGGAAGTATTGGTGCTACAGTATCCACAGGACGCTGTTTATTTGAATCATTTGATAATGTTGATTGAGCTTTACACGGAATATGTTCAGTATTTGTTTTACCTAATTAAAACAAAAAAACTAAGTTTATTAATTGATCAATCGTTTTAACCTTTTTAGGACGAGTGGTACATATGAATACTACCGTCCGGAGATGGAACTGTTACGAGTACAAATTTCAGACCGATTCTATCTCTGCTATAGCCCTTCTTTTTTTTTTTTAAATAGTGAAATATATTATACATGAACGACCGGAAATAATTGCATATACTTATTACAACTGCTTGCCCGCTCATGTTCTATTTTTGAGTTGCGTGATTTTCGCCTATGGGTAGGTTGACAGCTTGTCATTAATAAGCGATAGAAAACGACGATATGTGATCAAAACAAAAAGAAAATAATCTCGTATGAGACACGAATATTTAGATTGCAATGGAATTTGTTGTTCGAGACTTTCATATTTTGAACACATATTAATGAATTTGAATGAAAACTAGAATCACTTGAATAATTTCAACAAATAGATAATATTCTTTTACCTAAACCTCGATGACCAACATTAACTGGTCGTCGACCTTGACGCCAATATTTTGATGGTGTAACAAGAAATTTTTGTTGAACACCTTCTAATGGTGTTATTAATAAAACATCGATTTTTATTTGACCAATACTAAAATTTAAGAAACAAAAACGAAATGTTTAATGTTTTCTTTTTTGTTTTAATAACAATACGAACGGATTATGTTTAAGTCCAATAATAGGTACAATACGATTAAGATGCTTATTATCTACTAATTCAAGATTTGAATGTACGGGTAAAACATATGCAAAACCAATATGTTTTCTTAATGTTGTTATTTCATCAACAAGATAAAAATCAATGTGATAGGCAACATTTTCTGGTTCAAATGTTTGAATTTTAACAATCATATAATCATCTTTTTCCAAAATAGCACCATAATCACTTTGAATATTAGCTTCACAACCAGATAAACGTAATATAGCGGATTGTATAAATACTTTTGACGTTGGTGCATATATTTGACTAGGTGAATCTGATGAAATTTCTTCATTTTCTTGTTGGTAATTTAAATCTAAATCAACCAAAAATATCGTTTTTCTGTTAAAATTTATTTCAAAAAAAAAAAAACATAAAATTAGAATAACATACCAATAGGTGAAACTTTTAATGATATTTTACTATTACGTAATTTCGATGACCATAATTGCAAAGCATTTGAATGAAAACGAAGTTGAATTTCTGTTTGACCAGTTAACCAACCAATATCAGTACGACATTCACCTTTATAACAACCAAATATAGCTGGAAATTCATCAGGTTGTTCATTATCAACTGTTGGATTTGTTATTGATGATACTTCATTATCAGATTCGTTCATCCAAGGATTATTAAGTGATATTTGACGTGCTGTTTTAAATGTTTCCCCTAGAAAATTAGAAAACAATCTTAGAAAAGTTTTTTTTTGTTTTGCTTTTTTTTCATTGATTAAACATACATTTTTTAACAATTAAATTTAAATCATCGTCAATTCGTACAATTTGTGCAATTAAATATCGATAAAAAACTTTTTGTGTTCCATAAATTTTAATATTAGTTGACCAAATTTCACCATCATCATTTTTATCTGTACGATTTAATGGTACACAACGATTTGGTAACCATAAACCTAATTGTTCACATGAACCAGTTACAAGAACACTATCACAAGGATTTAATTTTTCTTTAACAATAACACGAAATTCAATATCATAGACAACTCGACGAATCATTTTTGTTTTGTGTCATAAATCATCCATAAAGAAAAATAAAGATTTATATATATATAGAAACAAAATGTAATTTCTTGACAAATAATAAAACAGTAAATGTTGCTAACCATGATAGAAGAAATTTCATTGATTTACAGACAAGAAAAAAAAATATTGCAATGAATAGAAAAAAGAAGTATAGAAGAAGAAAAAAAAAACGCATACAAATGTATTGCCATTTTGAATGAAAACAAAAATAAAACAGAATAGGACAACAAGATTTTTATAGCAATTAACAAACAATAATCTTTAATCGGAAAGATGTTTATCTTATAAGATAATTGATGATTTTCTTTGTCAGTTATTCAAATGTACGTGTTGATGATATGATTGACTCGTGATTCAACATACCAATTTCGAAGGGGCAGAGTTCGAGTCGGAAAATTTAAGGCATTAGACAGCAGAGTGTCGCTTATTGTTCCATAGTAAGTCTTCTTGTCTAGATGTCACACATCATCGGTCACAGGAAGAAAATAACTGCTATGGAAAAAAATTACTATTGATCTCATAGAACAAATAATGATAATGTTAAAAAAATTTCATAATGAACAAAAAACATCTATAAATTTAATTCCAATAAAAAGGTCTTCTTAAAGTTCATTCTTTTGTTTTCATCACAACTGTTATCGAAATGACTGTAAAGTACAAAGGTTATTTTTATTTTATGACCATGAAATCAGTAGTGAAAACATGTACATTTGTGGCCTTTTTAATCGCAATAAATTATAGATAATACTATATGTTTGTGGCTGTAAATAAGAAGACTATGGACTATCTATGATGCATGTATTTTTTTCTTACTACTGTATGCCAAATTTCGGTTTGACTTTTTGATTTCATCGCATGCATCATATATCTTGTTCGTTTGCATATCAAATGTTGACTAAAATGATCATATAAATTTTTTTTGTCTTACCTGAGTCATATCAACTAACATCATCTCTTACAGATAAATATAGATGATAGTTCAGTTTATGTTTTACAAGAAATATTGAAAGAAATTAATTTATTTGAATGTATTTTGATAAATATGTATTGATTCGAAAAGATTTATGCACTAAATAAATTTTACATTGATCATATTCAAAACACAACATACAAGTAAGACTTACAAATACATTTCAGTTAAAATTGAAAAACTTGATTCAGTAGGAAAAATAATGACTATGCTGAAATAACATTAAAAGTCAATCATACGCGTGATTACCAAATGCATAAAGAGTGTTTCACAAGTATGGACCTCATTTTTCTTCTTTTTTTTGCCATATTTGAGCATTGACACGATATACTTTTGAAGAGTAGCATCTAAACTATCACCCAAGAGAACTAATACTCAATTTGCATCAACCTTAAGAGTGTTGTCTTAGTAAAAATATTGAAAAGATTATATCAAGTTTTTTTCTACTTTTAATATCAATATTTTAAAATATGAAAGATATTGTAATGGAAATCTATGTCGAAAATATCAGTCTCACAGGTGAATTAATCTTATCGTTATTTGATATATGTCAAAATAAGAATATAATTATAAATAACAGTCAATCGAACACTCAATACAAGTCACTTTTGTCGTTCTGTTATTATAGACCGCTAACCATGTGAGAGAGACAATTTGAACATCCATGTTTCATGTGTCAAAAGAATTCAATTAAAACTTTTCAACTTGTAGTGACATTCAGTAAGTCATAATGAGCCATTTTGACATCCTTCGTGTCAATCTTCCATTCATATACCTAATTTCTTGTGAGACACATCAATTAAAATATGTTGTCTTTAAATTTCTATCCATCTGGTTCGAGCATGATGTTATCTCCTACATGTACGTCAAAAACAAATTTTTCCTCATTTGAATAGCGTACAATAAAAGTGACTAATAGTTGATAACTGCTATTTTTTCTAATCGTAACAGAAAAAAACTTGATAAAAAGTTTTCAATATTTTTACTAATGCAACATTGAATGCAATTTCTCTTGAATGGTACACTTAAATGCTACTATTCAAAAAATATCGTCAATGTCTATTCACCTTTAAATATGACAAACATTTAAGAAAATACAAATGGAGACGATACTTATGGAACATTCTTTATTATATTTCAAATGTTTACACATATTAGAAATATCAACAAGGATCAATTCAGCGAATGATATAATTTTTTTTTGTCAACAAAGGATGAATAAAATAAGAAGGAGATTACATCTTTTCACGATTGTATGGTATAAAGTACTGTCATGAAACAGTTTTTCTTAGGTTGATATTTTTCCTATTAGTTATATTAGCTACATCTCTGGACAAAAGATTAAACTAACTTAGAGTTCTTCTGCTCAATCGCTTGAGTTTTTCCCTACATATTAACTAACGGGATACTAATCACAATAATCGATATATGCTTGAAAATAAGCAATATGTTATCGGATGAGTGCTTCGATATCGACAGTCGAAAAACACTTAGTCAAGGTTATTTGACGAATAACAACGCCAATGTTCTAATACAATCTTTCTGAGAGAGAGAATAAGTCGAATAACTTAACCAATAGACCATAGAGACCTTCAACGAATAATTACTTTGTGTTTCTTTCTTACAACTATTGTGAAATGATTTACCTTTTATTTTTTAAAATCTAAGCTTTCTGATATGATTAGAACATAATCTATTTTGGACGAATAACATTCTTACTGATTGAAGGACCGTATGCCTACCAAATAATTATGATAAACATCAAAACTTCTCATTCTTGGCTCAACGTATGAAAAAACTGAAATTATAATTATGTCTCTGACTAATTGAAGAAACTTGTTTCGTCTCATTAATTTCTTTTTTCCTTCGAGCAAAATTTAATTTCTACGATACTAATCAAAAGATTGTTACTGGTAAATAACGATTTGATTGCATAGACTATCATATATGCATGTAGCAAAAATATTCATATTTGATAAAACAATTTAAAAACGAAAATGATTAAATATTGTCTTTGTCTAATTGATGAAATACGTAAGGTGGTGCAGAAAAAGTTTAATAACAATGTATTTTTCTATAATGTTAAGCAATTACTTCAAATCTAGATAGTGCTTTTAAAAGCTAATGGAGTTGTCTTTTACCAAGATTTCATAGATAAAGTACAATGACAAGGTTTCAAAACAATATGGACACTGTAGTTTTTAGGTTCCACAAGACTTTCGTCAGAGCTGTTTTGTAACAATGTCTTTTTGAAGAGAACAAAATGAGGATTCATTCATGAAATTTTGGTAAAAGAAAAATTCATTGACTATTAAAATTACTATCTGAATATGAGCTACATGCTTAACATTATTAGAAGAAAAAAAACGTTGTTGTTAAAGTTTTTCTCACCACCTTATATTATAATAACTAATTTTCTGAATAAAACGAAAATGATTTTCTTTTTCAAAAATATACAATACAATCAAGATTTTCATACAAGCTCTAACGATTGAAACTGAACAGCTGTGAAGTAATCGATGCTACGTAGTTAAAGGTAACATATGAAACAAATGTTGAATATCTCTAACGTGTTTCATGATGACTATACAAGAATAGAATAGAAATGTATGCCATCATGGATTAATAACAAAAGATGAGAATTCTTATCGATTATTTTTTTCGAAACTTTATTTTAATTTTTTCAACGGTCTATTTCTTTTATCATAATAATCCGAGCTTAAAATTCTCTAAACAAACAATCTTTACAAGAAAAATCATGAAAACTTTTAACTTCTGACAATCAATCATAATAACTATTCAATTCTGTTTTTGAGAACCGAAATATGATTTCTGTTTTTTTTTGTTCTACGAAAATACTTTATTTCTCTTGCTTTATCATATTTTGATCCCGAACTTTGCACGATCACTTATTTGTTAACAATCTTATTTTTTATCATCGTTTTGTTGTTGATTATATCAGTTATTACACAAACCATTGTCATGCCATTCGACAGAGTATTCATCACATGATTTTCATTTTTATAAGATTGAAATTTCTGATACAGAGGATTAGAGAAACGTTATTTTGAATATTAATCCTACAATAAATATATAATTTAAATCGAATAAATTATATTTAAAATAAATGATTGTTATCGTTCATTGTAGCGAATATTAAGTAAACAAAATAAACTATATAATTTTGATAAATAAATCTTTACTTATCATTTCAATTATCATGAAAATTAATTTAATAGAAAGAGTAACTTCTTCTGAAAATGTGTAATCTTTACTTATTTGAAGCACTATAAAAAGAAACTTAGTAGAATAAATTAAAATAAACACAAGAATATGAACTTAGTTCTAAGCGATTGCATATTTGACATTCACACCCTTTTTATGTTACAAGATACTATCAAAATACTGTGTTATTTTCATTACACCATAAAACATAGTTTTTTTTTAAATTGTAAATATTTTGTATCACTCTGTTTTTTATTTAGGGAACTTTATTACCTAAAATATTTTCACATGTACTAAGATGATTGAATATGGTCAGGAGTGTTACGCGAGGTAGCCAAGATTGAAGGGAGAGTGACTTTCTTGTTTGGAATATCTGTAAATACAATATTATCGATCAAATTTTTATCTTAACGGAATTCACACCAAGATTCTGTTGATAACAAATAATTGTATTGATTGGTTGCACAAAAAAGGTTACAAATAGTAGAGTATTGAAAAATAATTTTGTAACAGAAATTAACAGTGAATTGAAGAAAAAATACAAAACCGTTCTGGATTAATAGTTTTCTAATTATCAAAGATATCTAAAAAAGATTTTTATTAAGCAATTGATAATGTCTACCATGTATATAAATGTAAATATAATCCAATAATTTTTATCTATAAAATTATTTTGATGTACGAAAATTAAAATCATTTTAAAACAAATATTAAATTGAATAAATTCTAAAAATATATATATATATTTTCTATTACTTTTCAACGAAGAATAAGAAACAACATTGATTATCCAATGTCTTTGTTTCTTTTTTTATTCGTAGTCATAATGAACTTTTTTTTGTTTTTCTTTTTACAACATAAATCATAACAAATATAATAAAAACAATATTAATCATTTTCTTTTCTTATTGTTAGTTATTCTTTTTTCGTTTAAGTTCATTTAGAATTGTGCATGAAAGCATATGAAAAGATTCATTTAGTGTATAGCCGTTTTGTCCTTGACTAAAATCCATTTGATTTAATGCACCAAGAACATGTACATATGAACAAGCAATACGTAATATTGATAAACGACTTAATTTTGGTTGATCACCATACATAGGTATAACTTGTCTTAATGCTTCAAATGCTGCTGTTAAATTATGTACACGTTCACGTTCACGTGCATTGGCTTCTAAACGTTTATTATGACTCAAACGTGGTCGTTTTGATGATATATGATGATGTGGAGTAGAAGATTCTTCATTCATATCGATACAACTTTCATCATTATTATTTTCTTGTTCATCCATTTGATCAAATAGTGGTAAGTTAGATAATTCGTCATCGGTAGAAGTCATTATAGAAGTAGATGGTTCTTCGACTTGTATATGTGATGTACTTGTTGTTATTTGATTCATATAAGATGTTTGTATTGATGGTTTAATAGTTTTTGATGGATGAGCTGCTTTACGAGATCTTTTCATTCGATTCGAATGCGGCATAGATGCTATTGGAAGATTTATTGTGCTATCAACAATACGATTGTTATCAAGTTCGATTGGTTCTAATTTTACCGTTGATGAGCTGTAAAAAACGAAAAAGAAAAATCAAAGTATTAAGGGATTTTTGTTTCTTCTTTGGTTCTGTTTCCTTTTCAATTTAAGTTAGATTAAATGGCTTACTTATTCATTTTTTTTTTGGTTATTAACTCTATTTATGACATTAATATTACGTTCGTTGAAATTTGTCACTGCCGGTTTTTTTTTTACTTGCAAAGGATGATCAATGACTGAAAGGAATAGAACGGAAGTTCGACCGGCTGTGTGTCTTAACAGATTGTGTTAGAGCACATACCCATTTCTTTTGTTTCTCCTGTTACATCCCGATTGCCGCCTGCTTCTATTCCTGCTACTGTTTTCTTTATTCTTTCTTTACTACGTTCTCAGCATTCAACACCCACATATACAACAGCCGTCATCACTGACTAGTCTATTCGCATGATGATTACTTGCAACACATGTTCACTATAAAGAAAGACTGGAAGAGAGACAGAGGAATGGAAGCATACTGCTGCCATAAGGGATGGTTACACACACACACATGCGAACGTGAAAGCATTTCTATTCGATACTTTCTTTCGTTCCATTCTCCTTCCTAGGACAACTTCTATTTATTTGCTTCTTTTTTTTTACCATTTGTTTGATGTCATGCCATAACTATGCGTTTAGGTTGATAATCTACTAAGAGAAAAAAATATTGGCAATCTGTTGAAGCGCATGCTAACAGTAACCAGACATGTAGTGTTACTTTTCTCATAAAGAAAAATCAAGAATTAGAATAATTCAGTTGAAAAGAAATTTGTCTCTGTAAATTATAATAGGATTAATAAGATTTTAAAAGAATTTAATCTCTTATATTAAATTATTTATCAATCATAAATTAAAAGAATAATGTTAATGTTGATAATAAAGTAATATAGTATTTTAAATTTGCTTTCCAATTGATTAATTTAAGCAAATTATTGATACTTACGGAAATATATAATTCTATTATTAAATTGTTGTCAAACGTAGAAGAAAAACACAAGAAATACTTTTTTTTCACCAATCAACACAATAACATTTTCTGCGACTGACAATGAAAATGTACTCAAGAGTAACAAAAAAAAACAAATGGCTCATTGAGAACGAAAAAAATAGCAGAACTTTAATGTTTTAATGGAATTATTCTTTTGTGTTCTTGTTTCTATACGCCCGAATTGAAACAAAAAAAAAAACTTCATTTTGATAGACTACAGATATACTTGTTTGTAGCACGGTTATTAATAACAAATATGACTGATCTTAGTCAACCAAACACAAAAGATCATGATCAAAAACGAACCGTCGAACATCTTCATCGTTCATGTATGAATAATAATTAATTTATTGATAGATTTTTTTCTTCTCTTGTTTAAACATCTTATAACTTTGTTTGTTTGTTTTTAGTAAAAGAAAATTGGACAACGGGTATTATACGTGATGAACTAGCACTTCTTGATTTATTAAGTAAGTAAACTTCAGTTTTCTTTTCTGAATCTAATCTATTCAAATATAGAGACAATTTTTAATATTCTTATGAAAGTTTCTCTTTTTTCCTTTAATATTTATTAATTAATATTATCTATAGATAAGAAATTTATTTCTAAATTATATTAATATTAGCAACGGGTCGTCGACGAATACCTGATAATGTAATTGAAACAGAAATGCAACATGAATTTAAAAATCCCAAATTAAAAAGTATACAACATTTAAAACATATTGAACAAAATCGATTTGGTCGGTATGCTTATACACCAAGACAAAGTCCACCGAGAGGAGCCGGTAAGTTAATTATATATTAGAGAATTTAATAACTGTCTATAATAAATTCTCTTGTTTTTTTTTGTCTTTTAATTTAGTACCAACATTCAATGATAAAGCTTATCCTGAAGTCATTCCACGATTTGATTTACCTAAAATGCCATTTTAAATTTATTTTTTCTGTAGTCTTTTTTTTCTTTCGTTTGTTCATAATAATGAGCAAAAAAACGAAAATAATGTTTAAGAAATCCATTGTGCACCAGACGGACAAGAATTCATCAGACCAATTGAATTGGATGGAGAAACAATAGGTTGTTGTGGTGCTATAACAGTTTGAAAGCCACCACCACATATACTAAGTGGTCGTTGAACACATTGACCATTTGGTAATTGTTGTATGATTTGCTGTTGAACACATTGACCACTTGGTATTTTTTGTATGACTTGTTGTTGTGATTGTATACATGGAGATGGTGGTAGAATAATTCCTGGTTGACAATCAAGTGATTCTGTTTTTTGAATTTGACCAGGTTTTTGAAATATTGTATTTTTGGCAACATAACCCTTTAGATAGACAATAGATATTGCATTGATATCTAAAAAAAATATAGTATTAATAAACATACTACAGGTACTTGATCAGTATAAAATTGTGCTGGTGGATAAATATCTTGAACATATTCAGTTATTTGAAGTTGTGGAGGTGCTGGTTCTGGCACTGGAAATGGAATAATGATTGGTGGCAATTGATCTGGAATCGGTGTAACTGATCTACATCGCCGTCGATGACGACGGTGACGACGTTTTATATATATAGGTTCGTCAATACAATCTTCTTGTGGATAACAGCATGGAGGAGCATAATACTGCAAGGAAAAACAGATTGATGATGAACAGATCCGAATATATATATATGTCGTATCAAAGTTACACCGGTCGACAAAGTTATAACTTTGACAAAAATTTCATCAAAGTTACAACTTTGACAAAGATAATCGTCAAAGTTACAACTTTGACGAAAATGTTTGTCAAAGTTACAATTTGTACATTTTATCTTAAATTATCTATTAAATTGAATCTATTATTTCATTTTATCTATGATCATAACTAAGCTTTTGGTAATAAATATATATTTTTATTTAACAAGCTTGTTAAATAAAAATATATATTTATTACCAAAAGCTTAGTTATGATCATAGATAAAATGAAATAATAGATTCAATTTAATAGTTAATTTAAGATAAAATGTACAAATTGTAACTTTGACAAACATTTTCGTCAAAGTTGTAACTTTGATGAAATTTTTGTCAAAGTTATAACTTTGTCGACCGGTGTAACTTTGATACGACATATATATGGTTTTGATATGAAACTTATTCGTTACATACCTCCTGCATACGGAATTGGTATTGTTGAGGTGTTTGCATAGGTACTGGTACTGGTACAGGAACACATACTGGCTCTCGTATTATAATAGGTTGAGCTACTGGACATGGTTGTGGGACTGGTACACACACTGGAACAGGTACCGGACATGGAGTCTCTACCGGAACTGGTACAGGCTGTGGAACAGGTACAGGGTGTGGAACAGGTATAGGGTGTGGAACAGGTACAGGACATTGGCGTTCTACTGGTACTGGTATAGGTATAGGTTGTGGCACGGGTACAGCACATGGACATTCTATGGGTATTGGCACTGGCCTGGGAAAAGGCACACCATAAGGTCTCGGTATGATAACAGGCTGAATTGTATGTGGAATAGGCATATCAACAGGCTGTATCATATTTTGAAGAAAAGGTTGTGGTACAGAAACAGGACAAGGATAAGGCTGTGGAACAGGTACATCATATGGACACATCATTGGTTGTGGGCACATCATTGGTTGTGGGCACACCATTGGTTGTGGACACATCATAGATTGTGGATACATCATAGGTTGTGGACATATTGGCATTGGGCATGGCAATCCGCAGCCAAACATTTTGAATCTTTTTTAAAGACAATTAAGTCGATGTTTAAATTAAGATTAATTTATACAAAAAATAAGATATGACTCTCATATATCAAGCGTCACTTGAGCCTGTATGTATCAAGGGAAAATGGCAGTATGTCTTGTTTCTCAGTATTTGTAGCCACTTATAAGGAGACGGACAAATTTTGAATTAATGAAACAATTGATAATTTAAGTGTGCTCCTCTCTTATAATTATAATTGCCATTTGAACGTAACATAACAACTGAGAAGAAAAAAGAAATTACATACCTAGAATGAATAAAAGAAAGAAGGCATCGATTCGCATCATTGATTCCTCATATACATATTCCTACACATATGAAAAAAAATGAAGGCGAGACAGTATATATTTGTTCAATAAAATTGGTAATTGTCCTTGATCAAAATAGCAGATAGCAAAAATGCCCTGTTCATTTGAATGTATTCTCTTATAATTTGTTTCTAGTCAATGTTTATATAATCAGTTTTGTTGTTATGCGTTATACACGCATGACTCTGTTGATATACTAGAACATCATGTAAGTGACCAAATATTCATCGTTGTTTGAAAAGAACCAAAAAACCCTAAGAAGAAACCTTCAACAAGAGGTTGCGATCAGTTAAAATATATCACTGTATCTTATACCTTAATATTCAAGGTTTTTCTCTCACTATTTCAAGTTCATATGCATATTCATCATAACCTTGCTTTCATCCGTGACGTGATAGCGGTAATATTAAGAAAAAAGAAAGAAGATCAAAGCTAGACAAACATACAAACTTCTTTTATTTATACTTAGCAAAAAAAAATGAATGGAAAAGAAAACAAAAAACAGGATAAAAGGCTTTTTTAGAATAATAATCAAATACGAATAAGCATACACCTGAGAAAAAGAAATGAGAAAATAAACTAAAATTTTAATACTGTTTTCGTTTTTTTTTTTTTTTTTTTTTTTTTATTTTGTTTTGTTTTAATCATCACCGGACATTGATGTTAGTCATTATTATGAACATTTAAAAGTTTTGTCACGTTGAACATTATAAACATAATAAAGTAAATGTTTATTATCCCAAGCAAATATTTTTCCTTCATATGGATTATATGTTAATTGAACTAAAAATTGAAATGGTACAGCAAATTGTATTTTCATTGTTGTAAATGCTAAATTTGAATATATATCATAAACAGTATCAATATAAGAATGTTGTTTATTATAATGTTGTACACCATAAAAAACGCCATATGCAATAAAACCTTGACTTAAACTTGATGGATTATATGGTAATATCCACATTTTTTGTGTATCTAATGTATCAGGATTAATTTTGGCTGCTATAAAATTTCTTGTATGTTGTTGACGATATAATAACCAAAGGCCATTTTCATCTATTGAAAAATCATACCAACTTGATTGTGGTGCATTATAAAGAGGTTCACGACTAGCAGCTATTTCAACATTTTGTGCTTCTGTTTCCGACACAAGATCAATACGTATAATTGTATTTTTATATTGAACATTATAAATAAAACTTCCCTGATAAACAACATGATTAACACCTGAATATGGATATGGTAATGTTATAATACGATTAGGTGTATCATTAATTAAATCAGCTTCACTATTATATTCATATAAAAGTGTACCAGTAACATGTCTTGTAACATAAACTTTTTGAGCACCATTTGCAGTTTTAGGCATTGGATCTTTAAACCAAGCACCAAATGTAAAATTATCTTCTTTCAGAAGAACAGGTGTACCAATAAATGAAAATACACATCCTAAATAAAACGAATTCATTTTTGATAATTTTATATAAAAATTTAATTAGTTATAACATACTTTGTGCACGACGAAGAACGGCTGGTGTTTGTTTTTCAAAAAAAAAATAAAAACAAAAGAATATCATGAATTTCTTTTTTTTATTTCTTCTTTTAAAATAACTTACCATCACGTCGAGAAGAATCTAAAATTTATAAATAATTAATAATCATTTTTGAAAAACTATATACAAACCTTGTTTTTGATCTGAACCTGGTGAAAATGGTAGTGAAGAAGATGCTGATGATGGAAATGATAATGTTGCCGAAGGACATGTACAAACGCCCTAGTTATATGAAAATCTATATTAAAAAAAAACAATTTTTATAATTAAACCTACAGGTGGACCTCGAAGACCCATTTCACCACGTGGACCTGGAAATCCTGGTGGGCCCATTGGACCTGAATGACCTTACAAAAACAAAAAAACAATTGTGAATGACTTTATTTTGTTTTTTTCTTTAAACAACATACCTTGTTCACCTCGAATTGGTTCACCTCGATCACCTTTAGGTCCTGGAGCACCTGCTGGTCCAGTAGCACCGATTGGACCTGGCGGTCCTTTGATATATATTTACAATCGTACTTATTTAATTTTCATAATTATCTTACCTGGTTGTCCTTGTGGTCCCATAAGACCAGGCATACCAGGCAAGCCTGAATAACCACGTGGTCCTTGTTCACCTTTCGGACCTCGTAATTCTCAAAGAAAGTTAAATAAATATATATATATATATATATAAATATAAAGAAGAAAGTATTTCATATAATTTACCTTCATTTTCAGTAACTAACTTTTTACAATGATCAACTGATTTTACACAAAATGCTGTCATTGCTGCAGGCTATAATTAATCTATAAATATCGTCTTAATAATCAATTATTGCTTCCTACCGGTACTTTAAAATGAATTGAACCAACAAGTAGATCTGAATTTTGTTGTTCTTCTTGTCCTTGTTGTTGATTTTGATTTTGTTTTTGTTTTTGTTGCAGCTGTTTATTATGGATTGATTTGGTTTTGATTCGTGCATGTCTTGATTGACGACGCAATGCATCAAATCCATTTATATTTGTTGAAACTGTTATTTGTGCCGATTCAAGTGCTTCTAATCGTTCTTTAATAAGATTTAATTCGACATAAGTTGATTCCATATGATTTTGAACATTACGAGAAAAATGAACAAAATAAATTCCCCATGCTATTGTAAGACTAGCAATAAGTAAATATAAAACAATAATATGAAGACGTGATGATGTATCATAACGCATAGTATGTATTGATTTTTCTGTTGTCATATTTTGTTCTAATCTTCAAAATAAATCTTCAATAACAATATTATCAATAAGTTACAATCACAGAAATGATATTGACAATCAATATATATGAAATAATAAATAATAGATGTTAGATGAATCTTTAATGTTTTTTTTTCGAAAAAATACTTTAATATATGATAAATAGTTTATAAGTGATGCTTTTCTCTTTTCTAACCAACACAAATTACTTTGACACATCACATAAATAAATTTAATTAACAAATCGCGTCTATGACTCCTCACCTGATTTATTAACTTGCTGTTTTTTTTTTGCAATTAGACCGTAAAATGAAAAAAAAAAAAAAAGAAAGAGAGAGAGAGAGAGAGAGAGAGAGAAAGACACAAGTGTATATATATGTATTTATCAAAAAAACGATTGATATACTCTTTTCGCTCACTGCATTAATATAATGCATAACTCATTTATGTATATGTTCTGCATCATACAACACTGTCAAAAAAGAAGTCAAGACAAGAAGATGTAGATATTTTCTGTTCTCATGCGTACTCATTCTTTTCTCAAGCCCTCCAGCAAACATCTCTAATAAGTGCCTTTTCATATGTCGATGTATATATGTATATGGTTGGTTTGACTATATACAAAAAAAAAAGAGAAATGCATGCAAAACTCAATTGACAATGCACGAAAAACAAAGAAAGAAAGAAAAAGGAACTGGTGAACAGAAAAGAAAACGGTTCCTGTGGTGAATGGTACGAAAGAAAACAATAATCAGATATAAACATAACATTAACAATGACAGATAAACAATAAAAGACAATAGATAAATAATATCGAACTAAATGACTTAGTATACTATCTGAAATGGCACCTGAAAGCATTCAAAATACATAACACTTCGTTGCTTTTGAGTATAACATACGCATACAGTAAATTGATTTACTGATCACATCACCATCATCATTTGACATCAATTCTCAAGGTGTATGCTCTTCTTTACCTTTTCTTTTTTTGTCTACGCGTCAAAAAAAATAATAAATAAGCAAGATCTCTGATTACATTGTTGATTTTTGTCATTCAAATCCTATTCTGTAACCAATGAGCATAAATCAATGAAGAAATCCGAACCGTCTTTTTCTTTTCCTTCTCGTAATACATATTTAATGCACGCATACACACAAATGGATGCATGCTCGTGCTCTTCTCATTGACAATTAGCGTATATGCAATGTTAAGACAGATAACAGCGAAGCGTGTCACATCATCACCATCGGTATCCGCACTTAGTAAAAGGCATCCAGATCTCAATCTATCTTTCATCCATCAGTATCGCTAGCAAATGTTCTCGAAAGAAAAATAACGAAGCGACACAAAAACAAAAAAAAAAGAGTTAATAGATAAAAGTCCATCAATCTGGACAACGAGTATTTAGACGCTATTTTTCTACAATCGATTGGTCGTAAAAAGATGCACATATAGACAAAGAGATAACAAAGCTAATCTGTGTCGACTTCGTGTTGTTACTAGTATTGGTGTGGCAAGCAATCAGAAATAAGTCAAAGGATAGATTACAAATGTCACACTCTCAAGGCACGAACAGTAAGCATCAGCAGCTGTAATAGAAATCAACTAAACAACAGATTCTAGTTATTGACAATGATTAGAATAAAAAAAATAGACAACATATTTGCTTTTATTTTTATAGAACAAAGAATTCTAAATACTAAAGCAACAATCTATTGCATTTCGTTTTTCTTAACTTATATTTAAAATTTACATGCGATTCTTTCTATATGTATACAGAAATATAAGAAGAAAGATCGTCTTGAAGTAAATAAACAGGTGTTTTCAAGGGTTTGCTAATATCTTCTATTATTTTCTTACTAAATCATACAATCTAACAAGTATTAGACAGCATACATATGCTATACGCGGGTGATCGATTAGAAAGCGAATGAGAATAAGAGGAAAAAAAAAAGAAAAGACATTAAAACCGGATGTCTGATTACAGGTTTATATGAGCGAATAAAGTAGACAACTCATGGTTTTTTCTTTCTTTTGTAATATAAATGTATATGGAGAACAAAAAAAAATGTATGATCGATGATGGTTGCGTTTGAATATTAAGAAACTATATGTGTATATACACACATTTAGTTGCTATAAAGACATACACATACAGTTACATACAGAGAAAGTAGATCGTGTACATTTGTGTATATATGATTGAAGAGGCAAAGTGAATGAAGAAGAGAGTAAGAGAGACAGAGAACGCGATTTCTTTGGAGTGATATGACAAATAAATGAGAAGACCTACATATACATAAAACAGAGAGAGAGAGAGAGAGAGAGAAGAAAAGAGTAGTCAAGTCACTTGAACAACACTTCTCGAAACTGCCACATTGAATGATGATGTTATTGTTTGATTGAAAAAACTAAAGAGTCGAATACATTCTGTTTTATTTTTTAAAAACTTCTAAGAATAATTTTGTTTTTATGTTCAACAAAACATTCAGTTTATTACTCAACTCATCTCAATGATTGGCTTTTGATATTCTGTTTTACATATCTATATTAGTACACTAAATATCAAAGATTGCATGTAATTAGATATTTTCTAGCTCAATTTATTATTTCATACATGATAAAAAACACAAGAGAAAATCAATCGTTGTTTTCGAAATCAATAAATCAGTTGAATATATCTTCAATGAATATCTATCAGATGCATTCTTATGATGACATTAAATCGATTTCTTTTTTATCCAGTGTTATAGATTACGTGATAGAAAAAAGCATAGAGCGATGTACACACAGATAAACTCCTTTGAGTTTATACGTGTTATGATTTGCGTCTAGATCGATGGGATAGTAATGTTTAATATTGTCAAAAAAAAAATTGAGTATAAATACGATTATTTCATTTTATTAATAGAAAGAAAAAGAAGATTGAGCATCTAAAAGCAACGATAATAATATCAAGTCAATTGTATTACATACCGATTGCAAATATGACAGAGAAGGTAGGTATATCCTTTTTGTCAAATGATTTATTTCGTCATCAAAAAATAAATAACTTTTATGTGTCTTGCCTTTTTTTTTACAATACTTTTTGTATGTGTTTATATTCGTACAAAATCAATAAAATAAATGCATACGAGCTAAAATCATAAATAGTACGAAAAAAAAGACATAGTTTATTTGTAGTATTATTGTTTATGGCGCGAATGATTAATAAATATGATATGTCGTTTAACTAGAGTTTATTTAGATTATATTTATTTTGATATAAATTTCTTGTTTTGAATGTAAGATGAAACATTCCAATCATAAAGTTATAAGGACATCGACTATTTTGATGATTCAGTAGGCATTTCTTTTTTCCTTTAGGCGAAAATAATGTTGTTGCTGTCTACATTCATATAATTGAAAATGATTCTATGATATTTGTTAAATAATACAGAATACAGATCACTTGATTTCAATTGTCATTTTCAAACATAGATACACTTTTTTTATAAATTGTTCTTATATAATGTTGCGTCTAGCCATCGAAATAATGCTGTATTTTATTTTGCCTCTTTGTAATGTCTTGATATATATATTCCTTTTTTCTTTTGTAACATCAGATCAGATCTTAATGTAAACATTCATATTAACATTCTCTTTATTTTTCTAATAAATAATTATTCTTCTCTAATAAATAACTTCTTATACATTGTTATAATAATTTGTAAAACGAAAAAAAAGAAAATTCTACGTTATTGTTTCGACTTCAAGTGGATTTTCTATTGAAGGTTCTACTTGTTCAATAACTGGTTCTGGTATTTGATTAGATATGATTTCTATTGTTTGATTTTTTGATTCAATTTGATTATTATTATCAACTATTGATTCTGGCAGTTGTTCTGATTTTGTTACATTTTGTTTATTTTTTTTAGCAATTTCACTTATTTTTGTATTAGCACGTTCTACCCATGTAGTACCAATTCTTCTTATATGTTCATTTGCTTTCATCCAAACAATAATATATAGTATAGCATCAATTATATAAATAATATCACCACCCATTTGAATAGGACGAATAATAATATAAATAATATCAGTAGTTTTATTTAAATATGCTGTTGTAAAACTAGCAATAAATGATATAATTGGTTGAATAATATGTGCAATTAAATAAGTTATATTACCAACAAGATTAAGTAAATGTGCAAAAAATTCCACTGAACATTTTGATGTTTGTTTAGACACGCGTGGTATAAAAAAGTCAAGAATAGATTCAGCAAGATATGCTAACATACCAAGAATATTAAATACAAATGCTGGTATATCACTTAAATTAGTAGATTCATTTGTAGATGTTTTATTATTTTGAAAAACAGTTGCTCCTATTAAATATAATATACTACCAATAACATTAAGTATACAAGCAATTAATTCTAATCGTGTTTTTGTTGTACGTTGTTCAAACCAATCTATTGTATAAAGTAAAGCATCAATAACAAAAACAATAGCTAAAATAATTAAAACAATATAAGTAGCTGGTGAATCAACAGTATTTCGATTGATCAGATTGACTGTATTGATAGCAAGATAACCTAATGAGCCTAATGCATAAATAATATTACCAGCTGAGTACCACAAAAGTTTCATTCACAACTTTGTTGAATAAAAAATAAGAACGATTATCGAATGGAGTATTTTTTTTTCTTCATAAAAACTAATAAGTCGGTTACCGCGACAACCATCAGAACGAACAACACAACAACAACTAACATCAAAGGAAAAAAAACCAAAAAACAAGAGACGTTCAAAATATAAGACACGTTGTAACAGAATAAAATTAAAAAAAGATATTCAACGATTAAAATTTCTTTGTCAGAAGTTGAAAATAAAAAGAGTATATAAAATTTATCGAAATAATCTCTTATATAAGTTGTTTTAATTATGTAGTTTAATAAAAGAGGAAAAAATAGATATGTATTTAATGAATAAAAAGATTATTGATTTCTTGTTTTTGTTTTAGTCTGAAAAAAAATGGTTTAATGAAATGCTTTTAAAACAGAGGTTAACATAACCACATTTGTTTCTGATGTAACTGACTCAACACAAATGTATCTCTTGATAGTATATTTCTAAATTAAACTGAAGAAGAAGACTTCACTGCTATTATAAATTCATAACTTAAGGAAAGATATATATATGATAGTTTAAAAGAATCAAAAATTATTTGCTTGGAAATACATAATCCATTACATAAAATTTATTAATTTAATTGAAAAATATAATATATTTATTGTTAAAATGAATAGAAAATACAAGATCATTTTGCATTTTTAACAATCTCAATAAAACGAAATATCAGTTATATTTGCCTCGAGAAAAACAAATACTTTTGACTTCGTTGATTATTTACTCGATACATTCATGGAATATAATATAAAATTTCAAAATAAACTTTTTTTCTAAGTCACTGATTCAAAACCACTATCAATACTTGTAATTGTCACAGGTGATTGTTTACGATCAGCAACTTTCGGTGATTGTGATAATGGTTCAGCAAGTCCGACGACACGTTTAAGCATTGCTTGTAAAGACCATCGTTCTTGATCCAATATATATGATCCTATTGAGGATGATATAGTTGATGTATTTTTTGATGATATTATTGGTTGATAAATTGATATTTTTTGAAGTTCACAATCACCACTAGTTGATATTGATATACGACGATTCGTATCTACTGATGTTGTATGATTTTCATCAGTTGTTTTTGATATACCAGTAGAAAATGAATTATTTGCATTAACAGATGTTCCTTCTAATGTTTGGTGACTACGAGCTGTTGTTAAACGATTACGATTTGTAGAAGGTTCTTCACATTTTGTTTCTTTCCATTCATCAAATGCACTTTTAGCACGAGCACGAAGTAATTCTTGCTTATCTAAATCCATATCCTTTTGTTCACGTCTTTTTGCTTGAGTATATAATGTTTTTAAACAATATAATTGATAATTTTGTTTAGCCCATTCTGCATGTGTTAAATAACCTTGTTTATATGATTGTAATAATTCATGCCATCGTTTACTATAATAGTCAGATGAATATATACTACGTGATAAACGTTCAATTTGACGTTTTTTATCAAGCATTTGACGAAAGGTTTTTTCATGTGCTTGACAAGCATCTTTCGTATATATATCAGTTGATAACCAATTTGCTGATGAATATCGTTGAACTTCGAAACCATGACGACTGTTTACATAACGAATAGTACCATCGGCTATAGGTTTTTTAATATTTGAACTATTATCAGCTAATGCTGATTGAATAGATTGTGTTGTCGAACGAGAAGTAATCATATGAGAACGAGAAATTGATGAAGTGTTTCTTGATGATTTTCGATTTGTTGCTGATGATGATGATGATGATGATGCTGTTGGAAGACGAAATGGTGGTAGCGTTTGACGATTAGATAATAAATTTGTTTGTGCTTGACTATTATCAATTCCTGATATTATACCTGGTAGAGGCTATTGAAAAAAAGAATTTTATAGAATTAATTTTTGGTTTTTTTTAAACACAAAATTTAATAATTAATAAATCCTATTTGTCTTTTATATCAATCAAAGAAAACAAAATAAATCTGTATATTGTTTTATCAATAAATATAATTAAGAAAATTTCTATGAATATTAAGATAGAATATAATATAAAAGAGTGCTTTGGCATTTGCATTAATATGTTTCTTAATAGACAAATTTTCTATGGATTAATTATTAGTGACGTATGTTATAAAGTATATATATATGCTTCTTATGATTACTCTCCTTATATTTACTATTCATCAGTAAAGAAAGTACTAGAGAAAAAAATTAATATATGAGTCATATAAAAAGCTATTCATGACCTATACAGCTTCTTTTCAGTTAATATACACGCCCAAAATTTCTTAAATGAATGTCATATTGAACTTTTTTGTGTTTTTTTTCTTTATTGAAAGAAAAAAAGTTCGATATTTGACAAACTGGATCATTATTTATTTAATCTGTTTATATTTTGAAAGAATTTTTTTCTATTAGTATTATAAGAAGTTATTATAACACTTGACAAAATAATTTTCATGACAATGTTAACGATTTCAACTACAAATGAATTATATCTTATTAATAAATATACGTCATTTTTTGAGAGGGTTACTCTAATCTACTAAAGTTTTTCTCAGATTTTATTTTGTATTGTATTATCAATTTTTTTGATTTACGAGGGAACATTCCCAGGTGTTGGAACGCTTTTGAGTCGGGACTTTGCGCATCTTGTAGGCCTTGATGAATTATGTCTACCGTAAAAAAAAGTTTGTGCCCCTAGCTTGTTCCTAGTGAGATATCGAGGCTTTAGTGAATTTTTCCTATAAGAGCCCACATTTGCAGCAAAGCCATATTTTTGAATTTTGATCTGAAACTTTGCCCACATAAACACCTCAGCTAGACTAGTTTGCATAAAAAATTTCAGAACTTTTGGACAAATTCTCTCCGAGATATGAAGCTTTCAAAAAACGCATGCTTTATACGCTATCTATGGAAAACGGCTTATACGTTGAAAGCTTCATATCTCGGAGAGAATTTGTCCAAAAGTTCTGAAATTTTTTATGCAAACTAGTCTAGCTGAGGTGTTCATGTGAGCAAAGTTTCAGATCAAAATTCAAAAACATGGCCTTGCTGCAAATGTGGGGTCTTATAGGAAAAATTCACTAAAATCTCGATATCTCACTAGGAATAAGCTAGGGGCACGAACTTNATATCTTCTTAGATTTTCTCTTGTCTATACATCCCTATTGGTGCACAAAATTTCTGCTCAAAAGCCTTTTAGCACTTGAGACGGCTTTCTTGTAAGATAGACAATAAATGCTTCTTTTCTTATACTTTTCTTCCTTTGATTTGGTTAACTTATTTTAAGATTTGCCTCATAGAGAGTTAATTCTTACAGTCATTCTAATGAATAAAAAAACAATTCATGTCTAATGAAATTTATTTCTTCGATTAGTTTACTCTCTATTCGATTTTAATTCAATACCCATCATAGGAAGAAAAAAAAACTTAATTAATCTATTGACAATAATTAATACAAAATATTCAAATAAAGTCTCTTTCTCTTTCATACTTACTTAATTCATATGGATGACAAATAGCTGTAAAAAAGAAAATAATTCCCATAAACAGCAGAAAAAATACTGCTGTTGTTTTCCATGAACCATCAACCATTCTTACTATTGTACCAACAACAACAATCATCATAACAATAGCATAATATGTTCCAAATATAGCTGCACAAATAATTTTTTTTTCTTCCGTTATATCATGATAACAAATCATTAAAAATGCAATAGCAGGAAAACAAGCAAGTGTATATGCAGCCCATACATCAATATCAGTTGTTGCATTAAATGCATCAGCTATAGCTATTGTTATTGTTGCTGGACTTAATATATATAAAGCAAGATAAAAAACATGATAAAGTATAGCTAAAAATGAAACACTTTCATTAATACGTATTGTACGACGATAATTTTTAAGTATTGATACAGTTATACCAAGTGTTGATGGTATCCATCGACGGCGTTGATTAAAAAAATCTGTAAATGTTTCTGGTGCATGTGTATATGCATCAGCTGCGGCACAATATTCAATTCTATAACCTTGTTCAATTAATAATTTACTTAAAAATCGATCTTCACCTAAATCTTGTAGAAGATAATCTTCTGGTGATTCGCAACGTGCTGCAAATACTTTCATTACATTGTCATCCATTAAAGCTGATGCACGATATAATGCAAAACAACCAGGTGCACATAAAACACAACCAAGACTATGTTCAGTTGTTTTTTGTAACCAATAACACATAGCATATTCCATTTTCTATTTAACAAAAAAGACAAGGTATTTTATTTTAATCATTTTTCACTGTCGTGGGGTTCAAGTAGATCGACTTTACAGTTTTTCGTCTAGTACAACTCTTTAGTATATACATAATATCCTTATCAGAAGGATCATTAATAGGTCGAGCAGAGAACAAATACAACTATGGGTCTACATGAATCATGGAACATCAATTGTGTTATTGGTATAATTATTCGTCTTACTAAAACTACTGTCTGGTGTATCCGGATTGTTTTTCTAAATAGATATCGTTTGTAAGTTCATCATTCAGGGTAATGAATTACATTTTGTTTATACAGTATGAAATTCGTGACTGTCTCTTAGATCCAAACCATATAATATCGTTTTTGTCATTCGTTCGAATCGTATGAATTTGTTACAGGTGGTTATAAAAATGTAAGAGAAACTAACAACTGGTAACTTGTCAGACATGTAAAGAAAATTAGATAAGAATAGCTTCAACATCGTGACAGAGAAGTTATAATTTAAAACTTTTGAAACCGTAGAAACAAAAGGAAAAGAGAAAAATTTCTCCTCTTCATATCTATAGACAATGGCATATATATGAACATGTCAGCGTATTTTTACTGTTCTAGACTAAAGTGACTGGACCCATGATCTTTTTTTTCCATTATACTTCAATGTTTTTATGCAAACAATTTCAGACAAATTTTATTTGTAATATTTTATGTTCTTATATTGTTTCTATTATAGAGCTAACACATAAATCTTTATAAAATAATAAAGTATTTAGAGGTTGATAGTATATGAATGATTATCTTCAATAAAAGGGATATTAACAAAGGGTTGATAGGATGAGACAAAATAGAAAATTACCTGATACCATATTAATGGACCACTGCCAATAGGATGAATTCGACTACTAACTGCTCCAACTTTTTTATCTTTTTTCATTCGATCAATTAACATTCGAACTGAATCAGGACCAAAATCAACATCACCATCAACAGATAAAATAAATGTATTTTCTGCCTATTAAAAATAAAATAGAGATTAATTTCAAGATTTAAAAAAACAATATACTTCAAGTAATAAACGTGGTCCAAGAATATCTTTATAATAAACATGTAAATCTTCGTTTTGATCAAAATGTCTACGATAATTTCTTTTATCTGGTGAGTCTTCGATTAATTTAATTAATGATTTCATTCGTTGTTCACATTGACCAAGAATACGATAACCAAGTAAATAATACATATACATGACCTTAACATAATTTTTTATATCAAATAAAAGATAATATATTTAACTTACCATACTCCATCGTTTTTTCTTACTAACTTTAAGTTTATCTTTAAGATGAACAACAAGTAAATTTCCACCTGGTAATCGCCATGATAAGCGACCACCATAGGGTGTTGCTGTTTTTTGTGGTGGTGCTAATTTCATACCTTCAACATCATGAACAATTCTAAAGTAAATTTAATATTGAAATATTAATATTTTCATTTTAAATATATATATATGTGTCGATTTACCCAGCAGCTTTATTAATAGCTTCGAAAAAATCTTTGACAAACATATTTAATGTACGTTGTTGATTTTCATCATGATAAAATGCATCATCAAAAAAGACATGAGCTAGTAAAAGATAACAATCAAATCATTATTAGAGAGCATAATCAGTTTAGCAGTGGACAAAAGAAATTTTCTTATTAGTAGAAATCGTTGAGTTAGTATCGGATTCAGGAGTTCACCCAACAATGGTTCATACTCCAAAAACAACAGTTACTAATGACTTAATTATTATAAGATGATCGTCACAATTATCTGACAAATGTGTAACGTGTATCTGTAGCAGAATACAAATAATCAATAAAAACTATTCAATATCTTTGAAGCGACTATCATACTTAGACTAAAAATTTCATTCAAATTAGGAGTACAGTGCAGGTTCAGATACAAAAAAGTTTAATTAACCGAGTCTGGATGCAAAAGTTTTGAGCTCAACAGACTCTACTTATGAGACATGGAAAAAAATCTTCGAGTCAGACTATACCAGTGTGCTTTCAGAATATATTTATAATAAAACATTCTCAAATATCGAATATCAGTTGATTAAAAGTACGAGATTATTCTTGATTATTTTTTATTTCATATTTAAAAGAGATAGGACTAAATATTGCCATATTAATTTCGTTTGATTATGGTACGATGAACAATGGACAATGATATAGAATATTTTGCATTTTTATACAAATGATAACAAAAGTATATCATGTTTGATCTAAAACATTTCGAAGTTTTTTTATTCTGATAAAAAAATCTATTGATTATCAAAATAGTCTAATGAGAAAAGTCTTTCAGCTGATGGATTAATTTTAAGTCCAGAATATCTGCATGATGTAGAACCAAACGAGCCGTGAATATCCGGAGAAAAAAAAGCTTGTTAGTGCGGTCTATTTAGGGTTGAAATATGGAATTCACATAATTCCCATAAACTAGAACACTCGACAAAATTTTAAACTAGTTGCTAAGATCTGTAATGAGGAGGGAGGGAGCCGCTAAAACTTGACCTTAAAACTTACACTCATTATTCTCTTCGAAAATATATGTGAGTTTCACAAAAGTTTAAGTCCCTAGCTTGTTGCTGCCGAAATATTACACTTTTACATTAGAGTTTAAATCAGTGCTGTGGTTCTGTTCAGAAGCACCAGAAAAATTGATTTTCAAATTTTGATTTGAAATTTTGCATAGAAACCGAACTTAATCAGAATTTTTTTATTGTGAAAATTTCTAGTCTTTTGATTTACTTCTTTCCTGAAATAAGAACATAAAATCTGCTGGTATGTGTGTGATTATTGTAAAAGACAAGCTTTCATCGTAGTTGCATCGAAAAAAGGAACAGCAAAAATATCTACAATTTTCACAATAATTTATTCTTGACGAGTCCAGACTCTATGAAAAGTTTCAAGCCGAAATTCGAAAATCAGTTGTGTTGGTGTTTCTGAGCATGACAATAGCATTTATTTTAAACACTATCGTAAATTTGCAGTATCTTTTTAGAATTTTCAAAACTCATATGAGTCTATATGATGCACATAATTCTGACTCAAAAGCGATTAATCAGTTAGAAGACTTTTCTCGTAAGGTCATATGACATACACCAGTTGATAGTACTAGAAACCAGAGATAGAATCGGTTCAGATTTTTCAAAGTTTAAAGAGAATCGAACTTGAAGTTGATTTGAGATACTATGAACTGAATCGATCTCATTTCCACTAGAAACTAATTGGTCTTTTCCTGTATTCTCATTAAACTGATTACCTAAATAGATGACTTCCCCGAAAGCTATTATTTCTGTTTCCGAAAATATCCCTAAAGACATCAAATCTAAGCGAAAATCTATTCTAAAAATTGTTGAATATTTAATAACTATAAAATCAATTGTATAAATTTCGATTGAAATAAATAAAATATCTCTCATCAACATAATAAATTGTCTGAAATCATTTTTCTCACAAAATTTCTATTCAAATATAAAATATTTTATTTGTTTTTTTTCTAAATAATTTACACACCTTCCATATCATAATAATCTGGATCAATAACTTGAAATTCATCTCTCGCTTGTCTCCTTGCACTTTGATCAATATCCATTCTATCAAACAAAACAAAAAAGACAACAAAACAAATGCAAATATTTACATATTCCATTCGAATACAAAAAAAAAACCTTGTTCTCTTTTACCTCATAATGGATTTAAGCATAAGAATCATTTCACTAATAGTTTCATGCCATAGTGTTCCACATAAATAAATTTTTGTATTATTTTCTAATTTTTCATCTTCAGCTATGATAATAAAACAAAAAGAGAAAAAAACACGAACTTAAACATTTCATTCTTTTTTTTTTTTGTTTTATGTAATATTTTTTCATCATAGTTTTAATATTTGTCCAGACATTCAATCAAAAAGGCCATCATCTTTCTTTTTTCTCTCCACAAATTAGACGATCACACACATACACGTAAAGAAGATTATGTGTAAATATCTTTCTATCATACAATAGTCTTATGACATAGTCATCTATGATGTCAAAACAAATAAAAAAGCAAAAAACGAAGAGTCACTTACAAAATGCAGCCATTCCATCAATAATATCTAAATCTTCAAAATGTTCTTCTAATTTATTTTTTTGATGTTCTGGTTCATTACGACGTCGATTTAATAAAAGTGATTGTTCAATTAATGAACTATCATATTGTGGAAGAACAAATAATCTATTCAAAACCAAAAAACAAAAATCATTAAATACAAAATGGACATTTTTTTTTTGTATCTTTACGTTTCAGTTGTAGCTAAACGTTTATTTTCTGGAAACCATATATGTGATGTTATCCATAATTGTGATAAATACCATAGACATAAACCAATAATAATATGCCATGTTATACGTGTTGTATTTAAATTTTCACTACATTCCCAATACATTATTTCACGTATAAATACAATTTGATCAGTTTTCCATTGACATAAACCAATCATTATAGCTAATGTAACAGGTGTTGCTAATGTTAAGGGTACAGCAAATGCCATACGTTGCATTTGCATTTTACATGCTGATTTTGAAAAATAATAACAAAGACCTGTAGAAAAAAAATGAATTATCATAGGAACAAATGGTCCTATAGAATGCCAATAATCATCAATAGTTTTTTCCTAAGACAAAAAAAAAAATTTAATTCAATTATTTAATTAGGTAAAATATTTTTGTATACTCGATCTGGTTGAAAATCAAATGGATCAGCTGCTATATTTGGATCATCATCATTACCCGGAAATAAAGACATTTGATCTGCATTACCACCTATTTTACCCATTATTGTATTATTATCATCAGTAGGAAATAATGGCATTTGACGTTTATGTCGTACAGGTAAATCATTATTATTATTACCCATATCAAATTGATTTGATAATGAACCAGCATCATAATTATTTAAATCTGAACCTGTATGTAATGATGGTTCATTAAGTATATTATTTGTTGGATTACTATTAAATGATACAAATACATTTTCAAAACGTTCTTTTGGTAATAAAAGAAAACTAAATGCAACTGTAAGTGCAATTTTCCATATAGATGCACCTATATTTGCTTTTGATCGTACAGATTGTAAATGTCTTTTATATGTTCCTAATGGTATATTTAATTTTCCTAATTTAATATCTCTATCAACATAATTTTCCCACCATACTATTGATACACAAAATAAAGCAACAGGTGCTTCCCAACCAAAACGTATTTGTACTTGTTCAATTGCATCTGTTGTTGTTTTTATTGAATTACTTAGAGCTGTATTTAATGAATCAAATGTATCAGATGATAATGAATCACCAATAATTGTTGCTTGTGTTGTTGTTGTTGTTGATGGTTTTGTTAAAAATGCTGTATATTGTGTACTTGTTACAACAAAATAAACTGAACATTGTGCAGCAAATGCAGCCAAATCAATAAATAATGTTAAAAATCGTAACATTGGACGTGAATTACTTTTTGATAATGTTAATTTACAAAATGCTGGTATTGTACAAACAGCATTCATTAATAAAAGACCACGTATAACATCACAACTTGGTAAAACACGAAATACGAGTAAACAAACACCAAACGTATGAATACTCTCAAGAACAAATATCTAAATAGAAACAAATATATATATATGTATATATTGTTGTTGTTTATTTCATTTCAATTACTGTTATTAAATCTGTAAAAACGGGTCCACGTCGATTACGAAAAAGACTTTTTGCTAATGCTTCAAGAAAAAGAAATACATATGGAACACATATTGTAGCAACTAACATAAATGACCAACGACTTGCATATTGTTTTTCCTGAAAATAAAAATATTAGATTGTTGTTTTCTATAAATTTTATTATAGAATTAAACAATACACACTTGCAATCGATTGCCTAAACTTTGTGTCATAAGAAGAAATGAACCTTTACTTGCAACAGCAAAGACCAAAACACCAACAAAGTATACCATATAAGCAGCACATTTAAATAAACGTTTTGCATTACGCATACATAATGTTGTTTTTCCATATCGATCAGCTGGTGATTCCAAAATGCCATCACCATAAGGCATTGTTAGAGATTTAGTCTTATAGAGTTACTACTGACGTAATGGTGTACACAACGAAAAGAAAAAGAAGCTCATTGTGTGATTGAGCAAAGTAGAAAGAGGGAGAGAGAGAGAGAAGTAAAAGGTTTGTCGGATTAAAACTAGGTAACAAAAATTTGTTGTCTCTCTCTCTATCTATCTACGGCTCTAATGTAACGAGGGAGAGAGAGAGAGAAAGACAATGTGTTCAGTAAAAAGAACAGGAAATGTACAGCACGACGATAAAGACAACGACAATGATCAGATCCGTTTGTAAACAATCAAAAGAAGAAAAAGAAAGGAAAAAACCCGCTTGTATATGTAGTTTACCTCGACTTGATGATTGAGAGTAAAACACAATGTGAAAGAGAAAAAGATACTACTCTTCACATTATGCAAACATAAAAACTCCTCCTCCGATCTATTAGACAGGGGCGAGAACAAACTAATTAGACAATGTATAAAATAGGAACAACAAAAAAGAAGAAAAAAAAAAAGGTTTATAAATACTATTCAAATAAATGTCATTCTAGAAGATAATTCTTTTCATTTCATAGAAGAAAATTAAACTTAAAAATAAAAAATATAAATAATTTTCTTCTAAGTTATATTTAATTATTAAAGAAAAAAAAATATTTTCTTTAGTTTTGTCTTATCTGATAAGTTAAATAATTAAATTGAGATTAATTTTCTTTTTTTGCATCAATTTTAAATTCTATTAATTTCTTTCTTTTCGATTTATGTCAGATTACAATATAAGTGTATGTCATTTATTTTATACAAAAAAAAGAAAGAAGTCCTGTTTTTTCTTGATCTTCATTGACCTATTTATTTTTCAATGGCAACATGAACTTCTTATTATAAAAATTTTATCTTGTTATAATGTAAATCAGATTTCATACTGCAGGCAGTGTAAATGTAAAGTGTATTATCTTTTAGTAAATTGAATATTTGCATGTTGTTATAATATTTTTCATATAAATGATAGATTCTATTTATAAACAAATACAGCAACATCTTATGTATTATTAGATACTTAAAATAATATCGAATTTTGATTGTTTCGATATTCAAAATAAAGAAACTAATGTGTTTTTTCGTTCTATGCCATAAAATTTATGCATGATTATATGAGAATAAATCAATTATTCAAAGATCATGCGGAAATTATTGAAGACAATAGAATAAAAAAGACGATGTATTAATATTGATATTAATAATTATTGATAGAAATATTGAAAAGAAAAAGAAAGAGTAATTAAATATGAGAAAGTTTTGTAGAATCCTCTGAAATCGGGCGAACTTTATTGGTTTTTACTTTTTTTTTGATAATCACTATTAGTTTTCACATGGGAAAAATAATATTTATACAGAATGTTCTTCAAGTCATTCATTATTATTTCTAATTATTACTAATCTTTAATATGTGTTATCTTCAATTTCCAGATAGATCATATATCACAAAAAAAAGAAAGAAGTTAAGTAAAAAAAAACTGAAATAACAAAAGGTTTCGTGTAAACTTTAAACATCTTTATAAATTATCATGAATTCTTCTTTTCCTTCAAGTTCTTGCCTCAATTGATTGTACGCAAATAAGCGTAATTTTGTGTTTATAATAGAATGTCATTTCTATTCTTTATATATATATATATAGATATATATTTTTTTTCCTTTTCTTTTCTTTCCTGAAAGTCACTCTTTATTTGCTATAACAAGTCGTTTGTTTTTTATCAACATCGTTTATTCTTTTCTTCTTTTTTTTTGTTTTTTGTCGTTGTTTTTGGTTTTTGTTTCTAACAAACTTTTTTTTTACTCTTAACATTATTTGTAACATAAACATAAATGGTATGAAACTTTGATTGATCTCATATGATCGATTTAATATACTTAAAGATTTGAATACTTTACTATTTATACAAAATTAGCTGAGAGAAATATGTTTTTTTTTTAAGAGAAAAATATCACAACGAAAAATGACTAGCTAGTAAGTCAAGAAAGAGAAGAAAAAAAGATGACTGTTTTTGACTTATCTAGGCGTAAGACAGAAAGAATACTTGAGATAATATCCTGTTGATGTAGTTCAACAAGCAAGTGACACTATCGACAACAGACAGGCAGATGGGTTTATGAAGCAAGAGGAACGGATGAATAACTCGATTTTCTTTAATTGAATCATTGTGTCAGTGCGTGTGCTTGAATATAAGCACACACAAAAAAAGAACCGATCAAGTCGAACACTAAACACATAGTGAAACTATTGGCATAAATACGTATGATGAGATATATAGAAAAAGAGAAAACAAGGAAAACATCAATCATATTTCTAAATATGTTCTGTTTTTTCGATTGTTTTATTTGAAACAATAAATGTAGTCTTTCATGCAAATATGAGTAAATAAATTCGTTGACATAGACAACTAATAAGAAAAATAATCATTATAATTATATAGAAGTTTTGTTTAACTTATTTTTTTATGCGCGCAACAACATTCATTCTTCGTTTTTTAAGTGAATGTGCGTCCTAAACCTTGGTTAGAATGCGCATGTCTGCCTCTTTTTTTCCATCCGACTACCGACAATAGGAATTCTCTGTCGACCCTCCCACCCCGTTTGATGCACACGCACATAACAGCGAGCAAGAATAGTGCGGGAAGAACAAAAAACGTAGTATGATTATTCATTTTTCTCTTTTTCATTAGTTCTTCGAACTACTCGTCATCACATCAAGCGGGTGGGAAGACGGTTGAACGCGTTCGTCTTACTCACGTATTTGTTACTATTACTACTATTATTATTATTATTATTATTATTATTATTATTATTATTATTATTATTATTATTATTATCGTTGTCGCCGCCGCTTATGGCATTCTTTTCGATAGAAAGAAAATTTGTTATCTCTTTCTTTTTTATTAGATTCAGATCGAGAAAGTATTGAAATTGATCGGACGCGATAGTTCTTAGATGAATAGTTTGCTCATTGAGATGAGATTTATTTTTCTCCTTTCTTTCTAGTACTATTTTGTTCCGTTATTTCTTCTTCTACTTTTATTTTATCTCTATTCATATATATATATCTAATATCTTTTTTTAGAACGATGTCAGATTTTGCACAGAATTTGATGAAAATGGTGCAAAGATAATAATGATGTTGAACATCATTCCATCGCACGCATGATATTCTCTATTGAAATGGTGCATCATTCTAATTGAATGTTTGCCTATTTCTGGCCAAAGTTTGATACACATGTAATACGTATACTTGACGATGCAAAGGTAAGTTTCATTATCTTGATTTTAAAACTGTTATTATGATTATTTGAAATAGAATAATCATGAACATTTTTCTTGCTCCTTTATATATATATATTTATATGTGTTGCAACTTATTTTTCAAAGCTGATTATCTTGAAAATAAGTAGTCGAGCTAAAACCTATCAATAGGAAATATAATAGGCAAAGAAAAATACAAATAACAGGAAAGGCTATTGCTCCTAGGTTTATATTTCCGAAAAACTTCCTCTTTTATGCTTTCAAACTGTATGTAAACATATTTGTTTCTGATCAAGAGTGACATCTGTAGAAAAATGATTTCAAATTGTCTAAAAATAACTGAATGATATATAACGATTCTTACAGTAGAAATGAATAATAATTAATATAATATTCCTTTGATGATTCAATTGATTGAAATTCTTTGTTTGATTAGTTAATCAAATATTAGATGATGATTCATATAAATCTATCGTTTTTTTTTCTTGTTTCTTATTATATTGTATTTTGATCAAAAAGTTTTACTTTCTATCTTTTGAATAAAATTTAAAAAAAAAAGAAAAGAAAAGAAAAATGATTAATTCTGTTAACAGTTTTGCATCATTGCGTGTTGTAAGTATTTATTGATAAAGTAATTATTCATATATAATTGACTACTTTGCTTTGCTAACTGTTTTTTATCGAAATACTTTTTTAGTTGTCAAGTTAAAATGAATTCTTTTGTTGCATGTCACAGCAGCGAGTTCCTTTTTTTCTTTTTCTTTTTTTTACCATCATTATTATTATTATCTTCTTCTTCTTCTTTTCTTTCCTATCGTGCTAATGAGCAAATGTAACAAGCGCAAATCTCAGTCTGCTTCTTATGTACTCACATAAGAGACACGAACACTCATTGTCAGGCATATACACTTGCCGCAGCTTTAAGTCGGCGAACTCTATCTTTTTTTTTCTTTTTTTTTCCCCTCCCTTCTCTTCTCTTATTTCTTATAGTAACCGTTAGCGTCCCATTCCCGTGTATTGTAGCAGAAAACAGGCGAGGACGACTTACAATACGCTAGAGTTCAAATCAAATGCGTTGTGTACTACGCTATGTGAAGATGAGAGCAGGAAAAGAGCAGTGAGAGAAAAAAGAAGAAAATCGATCAGAATAGAATCGAGAAGAGAGAACGATTTTGCTTGTTTTCTCTCGTCTCTTCAAACAATACAACCAACAACTATCGTTCATGGTTATTCTTATCGTCACATCGATGAATCGTCATTTATTCAGTGAAGTTCTCAAACAAATATCATCAAAACTCGATCAATTAAAAGCTTTTCTTTCTTCTACCGCTCATCTCAAGGTAACAAAACAGAAAAAAGATCGAAAAATAAAGAAGCAGAAAATATTGATTTATTAAAAAAAAAAAAAAAAGAAGAGGAGATTTGCATTCAAAATATGTATCTAATTTGTTTACTCAAGGGGTAAAGAGAAAGAAAGAAGAAGAAGAAAAAAAACAATTCTTCTTCGAATCTTATTATTCTGCAAGAAAAATCTTGACATGCTATATTCAGATGTGTAACAGTTAGCATAACTTATGCTCGTTTTAGGTTTTTCTATATATATATATATATTTTGTAATTCTGTTAAATCAAAAAACATAAAAGCTCCGGATATGAAAGGTGATCATGGCAGAAAAATGAACGCAACAATGAGAAAAATATATCCAATAAACTTTTAATTAGCTCGAACATTAAAGGCGAAAATTTGAATAGAGAAGTCGATTATTACTATTTTCTTTTTTTTCTTATATTTGAATGTTGACAATGAGCAAAAAAAGGAAAAGAAATCGTCAGTCAATATAGTGTAATCGTATTAGACGTCTCCGTTCTCATGAGGTTGCTTGTAAAGAAAATATCGAGTCGCTATTTTTCTTCAGCACACACTCATGGGCAAGCATCAAATAAAACCAGTATGAAGAATAAAATAGAAATTCAATCTATATTTCACATGATAATTTTCAATTGAATTATTTTTCTCTTATTGTTAATAGGTGGAGAATGTTCGTTTGACAGATCGTTTTAATACTCGTCAACATATAATTGGTAAAAAATGATTATTATGATTCTTTGTTGTTTTTCTTTCTCAACAATTTTCTTTTCTTTTTTTGTTTTGAAAAGGCACAATCTATTTGACTTCGACACATCTTATTTTTATTGATCCAGAAGGCAAACGAGAAACTTGGGTAAAGTCAATAAAATTGAAAGCAAAAATTAAAAAAAAAATCATTGTTTTTAATGTTTTTTAGATTCTTCATTCTCTAATATCATCTGTTGATAAATTACCAACAACACAACATGGATGTCCGTTACGTGTTCGAACAAAACATTTCCTTTCAGCAGAATTTACTATTCCAAAAGAACGTGATTGTGCTGATTTATATGCTACACTTCATCAATTAAAACCAGGTAATTAAAAACAATAAAAAGAAAAAAAATTTCATTTGAAAATTATTGATTTTTTGCTTTTTCTTTTTATTTATTTAGAATCTTATGAAAAACTTTATTGTTTTCTCTACCAAGCACCAACTTATCTCGAAAAAATTTGGGATCCATTTTTATTAGCTACAGAATATATGAGAATGGGTGTACCAAATGGAGATTGGAAAATCGAAGATGGAAATAGCAATTTTGATATGTGTGATACATATCCACCATTAATATATGTACCAACATTAACAACAAAAGCTATGTTGTTTGGTAGTTCAAAATTTCGAAGTCGTGGTCGATTACCTGTTCTCACTTATTTACATCCCAATGGAGTAATAAATAAAAATAAAAAGAAACTAAGAAGAATAATTTTTATTTAAATTAATTATTTATTTATTCATTAGGCATCAATTACTCGTTGTTCACAACCATTATCTGGTTTTAGTGCACGTTGTCAAGAAGATGAACAACTTCTTCAATGTATACTCAAAACAAATCCACATTCGAATACAATGTATATTATTGATACAAGACCTCGTGTAAGAAGATAATCGAAAAAAAAAATTTAATATTATCTATTAATGATGTTTGCATAGAAAACTTGATTGATTTAAAAAAGAATTTCTTTTTTTTCTCTTGCAGCTTCGAAATAATATGGAATTAGAGTCTATCAGAATAGTTCGGGATCGGGACTAAATTAGATTTATCAAAGCTATAACTAGAACCAAAAATACTTAATCGCGTACATTTCTAGTTTGGAACAGATTTATTAGATGAAAAAGTTATAAAACAGAACTTTAATTGTAAAAAAAATTTGGAGTTGTTTTCGGAAAAAAATAGAAATCGAAAGGCAGTTATTTGATGTTTGAATACATATATATTGTTTGTTTTATCAGTAGTTTGCATGTGAAAGTTGTTGATGATATAGATTTGTTTTTTCTTCTTCTTCAATCTCATTTGTATTTATATTCGAAGCTTACAACGATTGAATTTAATTTACGAGGAGATTGGTCCAACTAATACTGTCTGTGTGCTTTCATATTTTTCCCATAAGTGAGACTTGATGAGACCAGAAAAGGTCTACAAGGATTCGCGTCATTAGAATTTTTGATGAGAGCAATAAGTGTTTTACTAAAGTCTTGACTTTTAACAAATGATTTGCAGGAAAATTAGATGAAAGAATTCAGACCTAAAATTTTGCTCATAAATAGATCTCGTGAAATCTTAAAATGTCCTAAAAATTTTAGTCAAAATAAATACTTTCCTTTTGAGATATTTAGTAGTTAAAACAAACGTTCCTATGTTAGAAAAGAAAGTCACGAAATCGTCTTTTCTTCAACATTTAATATCTCGAGAAGGGAGTATTTATTTTGGCTCAAGCTTTTAGGGAATTTTAAAGTCCATGAGACCTATTTATGGGCAAAATTCATTTATTTGATTTGTGTATAAATAGTTCGCTACAAGCAACAAATTTAGCAAAACGAGCATAAGTATCGAAGGAAGGTCTAATTAGACGAACCCTTTTAGACTTTTTCGAAGTCTCACTAATGAGCAAAATATGAGCTCGAAAGGACGGTGTCAGTTGGATAAGTACTCTCCTTGAATTTAACATAGGAGAATTATTATGTCAAAAAGTGTCATTTTTAAATTTCAAATTCATTTCATCTGCAGAAAAATGATTTATTGAAATGGGTTCTTTTCTTTTCAAACAGTCTAGAATGTTATGTTTACTTTGGGAAGACGTTAGATTCGAGCAAGCATGTATTATTAATAATCTCAAAACTCGATATTATGTGACGATTGCAGTAGAATAACAATGAGACATTCATCACTAATAAAAATTAAATTAAGAGTTTTTATCCAATTTATAAATGTTCGAATCTAGAAAATATTAAGCAATTCAGACGATCTAACAAATTGAGTCTCGAATTCGACAGTTTTCAGAAAAATTTGAAACTTTCAGGACAAATAGATCTTGATAAATAGAGCAAAATTTTTTACAGAGACTCAAAGTTCTCAGATGTTGTTTTCTAAGAAATATTGGAATCACAATGACCATAATTTTCACTCCACTTTTTTCCGCAATACTATGCTCGATCGAGCTGAAAAATTTTTTACACACAATAGTCAATGTTCGGGTAGTCGATGTATTTTTATTTTTTTATTGTTCGAATCAAAATGTCAAAATATCGAAGATATTCTAAAAAAAGAATGTAGTTTTTTTTTTGTAAGAGCTACCAAAAATTAATAGAACACATCTTTTAGTATCCATCCTAAATCGTGTATAGCACATATGAAAAAAAATCAGTTTAATTGGACGTACTAGACCGGAAAAAACGGGCGCGTTTCTGTTTTGAATGAAAAAATGCGAAACAATATAGAGTTGTCACTAATTTAATTTCTTCTCAAATTTAAAGACAATTTTTTGATGATCCGTAGATATAGATAGTACTTCAGACTATACAATAGCTATACAAATTTTTGTGTCACGAAAGAAAACGAAATACTCTTGATGCGGGGAAAATTCCTCTGTCAAAAAATTTTTCTTCCGGAACTATTCTTCTGTCATCAGAAGTTCTTATCTACGGATAAGACTTAAAAGTAAATTCAATTCAATCATTCTCAAGATAGAATAGGTCTTATTATACAAGAAATAAAAATAAAAGTTTATTATACTGTACCTCTTTTCATTTTATTTTAATAGATTAATGCTGTAGCAAATCGTGCAGCAGGTAAAGGTTATGAAAATGAAGGTTATTATTCAAATATTCAATTTAAATTTTGTCCAATTGAAAATATTCATGTTATGCGTAATAGTTTACAAAAATTACTTGAAAGTAATTCTTAACAAAAAAAAACGATTCAATAGAAATTTAAATCAAAATATTTTTCTTTTCATTAGCATGTGAAATGAAAAATCCAACAATGAATCAATATTTAAATGCTCTTGATAATTCATCATGGTTACAACATATAAAATCCGTTTTAGATGCTGCTATATTGATTGCTCGAGTAAGAAACATCAAGGAAAAAGTTTAAGAAAAAAAATATATTCTTTTTGTTCTCTAGGCTATTGAAATTGAAAAGAAAAGTGTTCTTGTTCATTGTTCTGATGGTTGGGATCGAACAGCACAGTGTTGTTCATTATCATCAATTCTTCTTTGTCCATATTATCGCTCAATACATGGTTTTCGAGTAAAATTTAAAATTTTTCAAAGAATATTTCTTTTGAAAAATTTAATTTAGATGTTAATTGAAAAAGAATGGCTTTCATTTGGATATAAATTTTCTGATCGTTGTGGACATACAACAACAAGTGATAATAAAGAACAATCACCAATTTTTCTACAGGTTTGTTTTTCTTTTTTTTTTTTTTTGATATATAAGATATACTTTTATTTTTATTTTTTGGTTTAGTTTATTGAATCTGTTTGGCAATTGAGTCAAATATATCCAACAGCATTTGAATTTAATGAACGTTTTCTTATATCCTTACATGATCATTCACATTCCTGTCAATATGGAAATTTTGTTGGTAATTGTGAAAAAGATCGACTTGATTTATGGTTTGTTTCAATTAATAAAAAAAAGTTCTTTTGAGAGAAATTTTTTTTTGTGATTGTCGTTATTTAGTATTAAAGAACGAACATACTCATTTTGGAATTATATTTTACAAAATATAAGTGATTTTAAAAATCCATTATTTCGTCCACAATCATCATATGCAAGTGAAGTTCTTTTACCAAATATAAATCCTCAAACATTAAAGTATTATAAATTAAAATCAGTTTTTATTGTTTATTTATTTATTTATTTAAGATTTTGGTTAAGTATGTATCATCGTTTTGATAGTGCATTATTACCAAAAGAAAATATTTCAAATACATTAACACGTCTTGTTGATCATACATTATCACTTGCAGATCATGCAAGATTATTAGAAAAGGTTTTAAAATTTGAAAGAAATAAAAAATTTAATAATAATATATTGTTTTTTTTTTTTCTTAGCGTATTCGTGAACTTCATTCAGTACTTGATAATGATCCTACAATAATAACAACAACAACAAGTAGTAGTACAACCACAACAACAACAACAACATCAAATGAAGATGTTGATGATTCTGATATTGAGAAAGGAAATCATCATAAAAAAATATCCTTATCGGAACTTGATAGTGGTTTAAGTGAAGCTGAATTAAGTCAAACACGTATAATAGATTCCATATCATCAAAATTAAATACAATACTTCAACCACCACCAACATTATCATCATCTGATGTTGAAAGTGGTTTTAGTGGTGATTATTCCCCACATAGTAAAATTCCCTTATCACCATTTATACTTCAACATCAATCAAGTATTGATACAAATGATATGCCAACAATAGAACGTATTGCACTTGAACTTAATTCAATAGCACTCGATTGGCGTTCATATCATACACCTGTTCATTGTGCTTGTTCATTACCATTTGATTCTGCACAACGAAAAGTATGAAAAATAATTTAAATAGGAGCTATTTCAAGCAAAACGGGACATAATTATCTTTCATTTCACTTTTCAAAACGGTTGTTTTTCTAAATATGTTCTTTTAGTATAAATATATGTAATAACTCTTAATTAAAGCTGTAGGTGCAATACCTGCAGTGTTAAAATGTAAAATGAGAGGAAGATTGCTTTATTATATACATCTTGGAGCACATTTCTTCAGTCTTATTTTACTTAATTCTCCAGAAGTGCAATAAGTATGCAGTTAATATAGTGTAACGATCCGTTATTGATATATGGCACGTCGGAGTCTACGGAAGAGTGGATCCAAATTTCTACCCTATATATTTTACCATTCGTTTTAGATCGTGTTTCACAAAAAAAGTAATTAGCGAATATCTGTCTAGCTTTATGAGAAAAAAAAAAATCTGAAAACTTCAAGATAGATTCTACGGAATAAATCACACCTATAATGAAATTTTCAGTCAGACTAGACTCCGAAAATGTTCACCCTTAAAAAAGCCGTTTTTTTTTAAAGAAATTCTGTCAAGTCCGGAAATAAAAACTTTTTTTTTTACCATACACTTCGTCATGTCGCTAACGAAATGTAAAGTGATTTTTTTTGACAAATCTATGCATGCTCAGAAAACAACTTTGAATAGAAATTTTGTAGTCTCAAGAATTATTTGCAGAATGTACTATTTTAGTTTCCAAAAATACTGTCTCAATTCGGAGTTCTTTTTATACTGAAATTCATTAAGTTAAGTGGATATTCTTTTTTCTTGTGATACGCTGCTAATTCTAGCTTTTTACTAATGACTTTTCTGAATCAAAGTTTCTAGTAGTAGTGACTTTTCAGAATCTCTAGAATAACTTGACATATAAAACTAAGCTCTAGAGAATTTTATTATATTACGATAAACATGTTTTAGTTTTGATAATTCATGTCACTAACAAATGTTTTTATCTAAATATTTCTTTTATTTTAGTATAATTGTTGGAAATGTGGAGAAAATTTTTGTGCACGTTGTATTGAACGTGGTATTCATTTACCTGGTTTATATAGTAATAGTTTAGCACCAGTTTGTAAAACATGTGCACGTTCAATAAAATCTTCTCCATCTTTTGCTGATTTTTCAGCATTAGTTAAATCAAAATCAACAGAATTTATTCGTAATCAAACAGCTATGAAATTATCTCGATCAATGATTGATCAATTTAATAATGACCGGTGATTTGTATTTTTAATTTTGTTTCCTTGTTTATTTATAAATTTATCAATTGCAAATTATTCAAGTCAGATTTAATAAAAACAAACAATTACGAAGAAAAAAAAAATAGACAGAAAATACAATTTATTCCTTCTATTATAAATATAAACACTAATGTTTATGTGTTTTTTTTTCTCATGTTTAAAATTAACATATGACAAAGAAAAAATAAACCATATAGCATATTTGCTAATTCTATTTTTCTTTGTTTTTTTTCTTTTTGTTTTTAGTAAAGTTTTCTTTGATTTTCTAAAAATATTTCCATAATTATTTCTATTTTTAAACATAATTGAATCGTATTAACTCTTTAGTAATCCGACGATGCATATATGAGTTATGATCTTCATCATCACGTGAAACCAATCTAAAGTATATTTTTCTTTTGATACATTTGCAAAAAGTAAATGTCAAAGAGTAGGAAGTTTCAACATTTCTTATGGCTTGTGTTAGACTCATACACTAAGAAATGAAAATGAAAATGTATAAGGTGTTAAAGCCATTCTATTTTAAGTATGTGTGTCTTTGGTTGGTAACCAAAAGATTAAAAGAATAATGGCATGAAAAATTTATTTCGATAGAAGTTTTTGATTTCTATCAATAGAATTAACATAAACGAGATGACCTCGATATGACATTTTACGTGTGGGAATATTTTTTGTAACAAAATGTACAAGGTAGATTATAAATAATTAAACGATAGAAATGTTAAAAAAGCAATGGTGTTTTTTTGAATGACATTGAGAAAATCATTGTCTGAATAGCTTAGTTATGTATTGGAATTATTGAATATGAATACGAATATTTAAAAAACAATCAGTTCGAAAAATTTATTCTATATGTATCAATGTCATATCATTGTTAAACTTCGTTTTGATATTCTTTTGTTATTGTCTTAGGTCAATACTGAAAGTTATTTATGAACTGATCCATATTGAATGTTTGTGTTAAATATAAAAAGATATGGAGGTGATCTCAATAGTTGGTAACCTGTGTGTTTTCAGCAGTCGAAAAAAAGAGAACTTTGAACGTCTTTTCATCTGATACTGTGGAAGATAAAATTATTTTAAAATGTATCATCTTCGCAAAATAAAACGCATGAAAGCGGTATTCTGTTTTGATATAATTTTGATTTTGACATATACTTCAGATCTATTGTTCTGGGCATGATTCAGCTGATTATTTTCTCATAGCTCAATGTTGAACCAACTTAAATGTGTATCTATTATTGAGTCAAATTATATTGAAATAGATTGAATTTTATCCTTTGAAATGCAACAGCGTTCTTATGCATTTTATTTTTGAATATTTTTGCGAAGATGATGCATTTTTAAATAATTTTTGTTATATCGTATCAGATCAAAAGACATCCGAAGTTTTTTCTGCTCAATTGCTAAAAAAAAACAGGTAGCCGTTTATTACAGTTATTAAGTTATTGAGCTTACAGCCATTCCTCTCTAATTCTAGTGCAAACGTTAGTGATCTTATTTCATGTCAGATTAAGTCAATACTTCAGAGCAGTATTATAGTTCTTTTTATAATCTACTCTCTAGATATTTGTGAGTAGACATATTTCTTTAAATTAATCTATCGTTCTATGATACTGGTTTATAAATAATTCAAATGTGATTATCTTCAGTTGTTACAAAAGGAGTTATTCATATGAAAACATCTGTACTTACATGCGTGAAATATAAAAATATAATTCTATACATATATATTATTCAAGTCTTATTACATTTTTGAATAAGTCTTAAATTTATTCAAAATAAAACTAATAATTTCGAAATATGAAAATTTCTATAAGAATTATGACACGTACAACAGACAAGTTAAGATATTTAAAAAAACAAAAGTGTCAAAACCTGTTGAACTTGACTTAAAATAAACAGAATATTGAGACGTCAAGGCAGAGAAGCTTTTCAATTGGAGATTTTATTAACAATGTTTTTCAATTCTGTCGGTTGTGATATGTTACTTAACGACTAGACTTTCCATTCTTATTGTACAAAGATATATAATCCAAGAACAAAATAAGATGAACATACAAAATAAAACGAAGATTTAACACGTAACGCATATAATCAATAAATATGTATATGAATACTCCTAAAGACACAACTGTCTTGTTTCTATCAAAACTAGTATTAATACCTAAAAATGATTCGTCTGATCTCCTTGTCCGAAATGAAGGCATTAGAGGTTAAATGGATTACAGTCAGAGATAGGCAAGTTTGTCCTATGCTCTACCACAAGTCGCCATGAAGCGAATGTTGCGCCATCTCATAATTTTATTCATGCTGAAAGGACACCGACAAAACGATTTTTCACTTTCAGAAAGCATTCATTGAGTAAGAAAAGAAAGCGATGTGCGAAGCGTGTAATTACGCCCAAGTACGCGAGACAGCTCGGTCTATACGTCATTACAGGATAATATCAGAACATTGAAAAGTGATCGATATCAGTAGCAAATATTTCTTTTTTGATTTCTCTGACCGTAAAATTAAAATGAAGTTCGGAAACTAAAATAACTTCATGCATATTTTAAAAAAAGTATTCTTATACGATTTGCAGGGTTTTTTTATTTCGTCACATACATATATGAAAAAATTGTATTATGGATATAGAATATATCCATATATACATGTATATTAGTTGACTAAAAAACCTCGTGCTCTTAAAGAAAATCACATTATATTAAATTGTTGAGAAATTATTTTGAAAAAAAAAGAGGAGAAAAGAAAATGAGAAAAAGAATTCGTTTGTTTATCAAGTTTTTAAGTAAAAAGAAAAAGAAACATAATTTCAGTTATTAATAAACGTCATTAATTTGAGATTCCATAGGGCTATCATGAGATGCATATTTTTGTTGTAATCGATGTTGAGAATGTTTTGAACTTGAACGCTGAAGTGGTACAATAGTTGGACTTGCAATTGATGAATCACAACCTGTTGATAAAACACGTTCTTGTCTGTTAGCTGGTATACTTGATGAACGAGATATATTTGTTAAATGATCCATATTTGACGTTGATCGTCCACCAGATAATATATGTTGAACAGATGATGGAATATGTTCAGATGGATTATGATGAGAATGATGATCATGACTATGTATATGATGTGATGAATTTGAAGGACCACATTCATTTAAAACACGTCTTAAATGTTCACTTGGTGGTGGTAAATCTTCAATACGTTCAACAATACGTACATCACCACAACCATTATGCGATCGTGCATTATGACTTGTATATTCATGTGGATCAACACGAAATACACCTTCTTCGATAACACGTCGAACTGTATAAGCTTTCAATGGTTCATATTCAATAATAACATTACGTGTTGGTTTAATAGGTTCAGGTGGTGGAGCCTTTTGTAATAAAACAGGACGTTTTACTTTTTTATATGGTAACCATTTTTCAAATATAACTGTACGAGGTTTTGGTGGTGGAGTTGGTAAACGCTCAATAATAATTTGACGTGGTTGAGGTGGTGGTGGTGGTATATTTTTATCAATAATACAAGGTCTAATGATATGAAAAAAACGAGAATGATAGATAATAAGTAAGAAAGCCTATATTTTGTTTTCTTTTTTTCTTTACTCAAGTGGCGGAGGTGGTGTTGGTGGACGTTCACGAATAGTTAATGGTGGTGGTGTACGTGCCTCTGGTTTTCGTTCACGAATAAGAAGTGGCTGTAAATATAGAAAACAATAGGATTAATAAATTAGAGGAGAAAAAGAATGAATAAAAGTAAAACAGTACAGATTGAGGTGGAGCAGGTGGTATACGTTTTTCACGGATAACAATTGGTGCGGGTGGTGGTGGTGTTGGTGGTTGTAAATAACGAATACGAATTTCTTTTTTATAGACAACATTTTGTTTATTTGGTTTAACAACTTTAACAGGTGGACATTCTTGTGAATTAATTTCACGTAAATAATGTTCGGCTGTTAAGTTCGAGTCACAAGGATGCGAACTAAAGTGTGGAGGTGGTGAAGGAGGTAATCGTCGTGGTGAAAAAGCGTGATGATTCATGTCGTCTGGCGCTTGTGAAGTTGTATTTTGTGTATCAGATGTACCGCGGTTGAAAAGTGATGTGAATATTTGAGATGGTGGTGGTGGTGGTGGTGGACCTAGCTGTTGTTTATTCGATGTTTGTGATGTTGAAGGAAATTGTTCTTTTGCGACTGGAGGTAATTGATTTGTGGGAGGTTGTGGTGGTGGCGGAGGTGGAGGTTGTTGTACGTATGAAAGTGGTCGACCTGACGATAAGAACGATTGTGATTGAGGTCGTAAGCGGTACTGATTGTCCTGTGTTTCTTGTGAAGGATAAGTAGAAAAAGCTGATGTATGGTTTGATGGTGGTTCTTGTGATGAGTTATCTTCTGGTGATGGACTGAAGATAAAATCACGTGGATTTAAACCAACTTGTGAAAGAATTCGTTGAATTTGAGTACGATCTTTCACACAAGTTGCAGTAGTTTCCCTCTCTGTATTGTCTTTGGCTTTGCTATAATCACGACTCCTAAAATTAATGAAATAGAAAAAACGAAGAATATGTGAGAATAGACAAAAAATGTTATGTGGATGAGTGAACAAGTACAAAAAGAGACATAAAAGAGTCGATTTACAATTTTGTTTGTGGTTTTCTGTATATAAAGAGAAGAAAAGGCAAACATTGATAATGATAGTGACGGTAGACAAAATCAGTCTTGCGGAACTATTCATGATGAAATAATGGCAAGGACAACTGTATATTAGACATCAATTATGTTAGTATTTTTATTTAAAATAATTGTATAGAAATTTATAAAACTTTTGTCTCTTAATCTTTTTGAAAACATTTGTCGTTTTTTTCTAAGAAGAAAAATTTAAACGTTTCCTTTCTGTAAACGATTCAACAACATATTATTTTAGTTTATTATAATAAATTGACGGATAAACACAAGTAAAGGACCTTGCCGAAAAAAAATCCTTGTAGGTATAATTATAATATTGGTTGCTTGTCGTTTCAACTTACAGCAATTGTATAGAGAGAAAAGAGGTGAAGGACTAAAAGTGTTCTAATAATCACCAGGGTCTCTTTTTCATGAAACAGATATATATCACGATACAATATATAAAATAGAACAGATTATAAGTTGAGATGAGAAAGCGTACAGATATACTTTCAGTCAGCTTGGTATGAGAATCCGATAACCGGTTATTTTTTTTTTTTGTAGATATTCAATAATTGAAAGCTGTTCTCTAGTCAATTAAATCATTAAAATTCCTCTGATATATATATATACAATCCTAAGCAAAAGTCTTCTCTTTCCTTCCATGCATTATTCTTTTCGTATAGAACTTCTTGGGTCTCAGGTAAGTGCTAGTTACAAGGGTGGTTTAAGTAGTTTTTTTGTAGTGTAGTGTATGATTGATGGCAATTCACTTCAATGAAGAATGTACCTCTTTCAATATAATTGAGCAACACTACAAACTGTTGGTTGACAAAATGTTTTACGACTGGGTTATTGCTTTTTTGTGTCTGTTAACTGTTTTACTGTTTTGAATCATCAAACTGTTTTCATTACCGATTCGAAGCTCTTTCGAGAGTGCAGTATTGTCAATTAATACAAATATAGATAAAGTAAAACTAGTAAAACACTCATAAATGATTAAAAAAAAAAGAGATAATCCAGCCGTCAAGTATTCTATCAACCAACTCATTTGTAGCGTTGCCTGATTGTATTGAATGGCGTACATTCTTTATTGAAGTAGATCATGATCAAACATAAACAACACTAAAATACTATTTTTAAGTCATTCTTGTACCCAAAATTTACTTGAGACCAATCGTTTCGACAGCAAAAGAGTGAGGGGAGGGAGGCTTTTGCCCAGGGATGTATACAACAGTGCTATAGACATCGAGTCAACGGATATTGCATTCCTGAAATAATGATTATTTTTTTAATTCAATGAGTTCTTGAGATATTAATAACCCAGATTTCAGAAAAAAGCTAAGAAAATCTTTATAAAAATTGAATATTCACAAAAGACATTAGTTAACAGCTTCAACGAGAATTATTGTTAACTTACATAGCCATATTTTTTCCAATGGTATCAAATAATTAATAATATCAAATAAGAATAATGCAATCGAAATATCACACTTTTCGTCGTATACTACTGTTCATACATTAAATACAACAAAATTATAGTTCAAGTACGTTTTGATGTTCATACAGACTCTCTCCTTAATATATAGTCTTTTTTTATGGCAAAAAAAAATAAGACACCCAGGTAGGGCATCGATGCATGACCAGTGACATTATCCCATACCGTTCAATCTACAGAACGAATGGGTGTAAAATAAAAAAATTGCGCCACCATTTTTTTTTATTCATATCGATCAATATGAATATATTCATTTCTAATTTTTTTTTCTCTTTTCTCGGTTGCACTGCACACTGAAACTTAACCTTCGCGCCTGATTAGAATATTTATTGCATCAGTTTATCATTTTTCCTTCAAGAATATCATTAGAAAATTGTACTACAGCGAACTTTCTTTACATAAAAATTATCAATAAATTATGGTGACTTTTGTTCTTATGTATTTTTTTTTAAATTTTATTCATCTACACTAATATTTATATATTTTTATTCAAATAAAACAAAAAAGTATAAAGTTTTGTTACATTTCTGCTTCAGTCCATTCACGAACGACATACCATTGATCATTGCCATCCTCTATTGGACGTACTTGCTCTTGCCATTTGGTAATAACTCGATTACCTAATGGAATTTTAACTATAGCATATTTTGCTGAAAACCATTGTAATTCTTCTTCAGATTGTGGTGCTCGTGCAATTCTATACATAAGAGGATATGATGTTTGACTCACTAAAACTATTCGCCATTCAGATAATATTAATCGTCGTTGAGTTTCTAAGGACATTATTCGTTTTTGTTTCTTTTATATTTGTAAATTGATACTTATCTTTCTTGATCGATCATCAATTTATTTGAAATAAATTGTAGGTTTTGTTTTACTCCTTTTTTTGTTATTTCGAAGATAAATAAACTGGTTTGAATAGAAGACGAAAAGCAATTTTTTGTATGTTACTATTGAAATAAGGAAAAAAATGAAAATTTGCTAAAGTAAAATGTCAAAAGCTTATTTACAAGCAGTAATATAAAATTTATTGAGAATATTTGTTGAATAAAATGACATGTGACATTATATAAATGTTAATTGTTTTCACCTGAATTGTAAGACAAATTTATGTATTTCATTTATCATAATCATCAATAGAATTAATCTGTTTTTTTTTGTTTCTAATTGCATAATTGAAAATCGATATTTACATCAAATATTTGATTGACACAAACTTTTTCATGTGTCAACGAAAAATATAATAAATGTTGACAAATTAATCACGAGAGGAAAGAATAAGATCTTCATGACCCAAGACGATAGAAGTATCCGAGTGCAAAGTTCGTATTCTATCTCAGGGAAAATACTCATATTGTAATGTAAGAACAAAAATAGATGATTCATAAAAAATATATTCTTTTTTTTATCATATGCATAAAAGCAAAGAATAAAAATAATACAACGATTAATAATTAATAATATGTTATCAAATATAGATGTATAGGATTAATGAGAAAAGAACTCATGTTAATTGAAAAATATTTCCGATTTGAAATTCTTTTGTTTTTCACATATGCATTAGATAATAATAAACTACAGTATTTATTATTAATAAAGAAATATATGACAGGAGACGATAAGTAGAAGAACAAGTAATTTCCTATGTGTCATTCTTCATATATGTCTGAATATTTTTAGAATTCAGTGTTAAGTTGTACTTAAACAAAACAAGGGAAATGTTTATTTTGTGGGATAGATCTATGCAAGAAAAAAGAAGATACTCATATTGCACATATTATTTATAATTCTTGTATATCTTTATAAAATAATATATTCTTTGTTTCAATTGAAGTTTTTAAAATAATAAAATATTTTTATTTATATCAAGCAAAACAAAATAAGAGTAGATCATATCATGCAAATAATATATAACAGTTATATACAAATATTTTTTTTTGGTCTAATGAGTTATCTAAAAATAACTACAAAAGAGAAAGCATTGTAACATTTAGTAAATAAATTGATTGAATTGTATTTAGTCCTCATATTGATCGATTTGATCTTGTTGTGTTTTATCATTGTCATTAGAGCCAGTTATTTTTCGAAGCACTTTTCTAAACTCTTCAATAAATCGTTGAAGATATCGACGTAAATCTTGTATATATTTATAATCACCATCATATTCATCAACAACCTCTCCATAATCATCATTAATAAATTTAGTTGTTGTTCGCATTGATGATACACGTTGAGTCTAAATTATAAATTGAATATATAATAATATTAAAACAATCTATTAAATATTTTATCTATTTACTTGTATTGGTCGTCGTGTCGGTATTAAACCTGAACCTCTTGATGGAAATACAGGATTTGAACGAGAAGTTGTCATTACTGTTCTCATTGTAGTTGTTTTATGTTCATCATCATCATCATCGTCACTATTATTCTCACCATCATCATTATTACCAACATCAGCAATTGTATGATATTCATCTTCATGGTCAGTATCATCATCATTATAGTCAGGTAAAATAAGTACACGTGATGTTGATGATGGCTATTATATTAAATAAATAAAATTATTAAAACAAACAAGAACTTTTCACTAAATTTTACCGTCGGTGCTGTTCGAACAACACAAATAAATGCCAAAAAAGCGAAGACGAGTAAAAGCTTCATAATAGTATTCTTATTATTATATTCTGTCTGCTAGGAAGATGTTTTTCTAGGCCTATTTATATTAATCCATAGAACGAGTCGATATCGCTTATGTGTAATTTTTTTATTCGTTGTATATGACGATGAGAATTATCAAGAAGAAGAATGATACATGATGAATGGTTTGCTTCTTTTTTTGCTTAGAATCGTGGAGTATCTTCTTCGTAATAGCATCAAAAGACAACTTAATCATTGTAAACAAGAAGATGGGAAAAGAAGAAGGAAGAAGAAAAAAAGAAAAGAATCATTATCGACATGTTTCCCTAGAAGGCATTATTAATATTATTTGTATTCTTCAATAAACATAATACCACTTTTTTCTTTCTCGATAAGGATTCTTATAATTAAAATAACAAGATAGTTCTTTTTTTTTTTCTTTATATATTTCTCTACTCGAACAATTGATCATGAATATATTATTCTTATTATAGCATTCATTGAGAGTATATTTTTGGCGTTGTTTGTCAAATTGTAAACATACACACATAGATTATTTACATATACAAACGCACACACACACAAACTCATATGAAAAAATTTCATATATTTAACACGATTGTGAGTATAAAGAAGAGTAAGAAGTAAATATCCCAAGTAAGATAGATTCAAATGAAACACAGATAAGAGAGAGAGAGAGAGCGAGAAAGAGAAAAAAACAATCAAGATTCCTTTTGCTTGTTTTTTTCTACGAAAATGAAATTGATAGACACACACACTCATAAGTCGAGAATAAAAACAAAAGAGAGAGAGAGAGAGATATATGAAGAAGACACTGTTGATGCAAAATAATAAACAAAAATAAGTTGCGTCATGGATTCGTGAAGTGAATAAGAGAGAGATCAAGAATTCGTCTGACAGAAAAAAAAAACAAAAAAACAAAAAAAAAAACAAGTCATGATAGATATATATATAAAACAAAACAAAAACAAAAAAAGAAAAGAAATAAAGAATTCAATTTGTATAATGTTTAAACAGTGCCGATGAATTTGGATCCGTAAAAAGTGCTGATGGTGGTGCATTACCTGTTGCTGCTGCTGCCATCATTGCATATTGTAAATCTCGTTCACGTGCATGTTGTTCAAATAGAAAACGATAACGTTCAGATTCAAAATGATTATTTGGTAAAGGGAGTCCTGATGGTAATAAAGATGATCGAGTAAAATCAATTTGGGGAGGAAATAATGATGATTTTGGTGAATCACTGTTTATACCACTACGACGAGATGATGATGAAGGCATAGGTGATGACATTGGCGGTGCACCCATTGGAAAAAATGGTGATAAAAATGGTGACGGTGGTGGTTGACCAACAAATGGTGGTAAAAAATCTGTTGTTGGTGTTAGAAAACGTTTTCGATCATCATTTAAAGGAAATGATTGTAATTGATGTTGTGGAGGTGGTGGTGGCGGTAATAATAATGAGGGAAAATCCATCTATTAAAAAAAAATAAAAAAACCTTTAAATAATTAATTAAAATTTTTCTTTTACCTTCATTCGATGTGATGGTGATGATGGAAGATAATTAGATGCTGATGTTGGTCGTGATAGTGGTGATGGTGATGTATGTCGCATACGTTCATCAATAAATGGTATTTTTTGTTCACGCTTTATAGTTGATGTTTTTATTGATGATGATGTTGGTGTTACTGTTGGTCGTGGTAATTTTGATGTTGATGTTGATCGTAATAATGAATTTTGTTGTGAATTATTTATATCAAATGGAAATGGAAATGGAAATGTTGATGGTGGTGGTGGTAGCGGTGGCGGTGGTGGTGGCGGTGGACGTAGTAATGATAAATCATTATTGTTATCATTTAACGGTAATGGTGGTGGTAAAAGTGTTGATTGTGATGATGATGGCCGAATTTTATTTGTTTGATTAAGAAGATTTAATTTATCACGTTGTCGTTGTTCATGATGATATATCATCCATGCAATATGTATATGTGCTGTTGACCATTTACCATTCGATGGTTTTTTTAATTGTATTGATGATGTTTGATTTGAATCTTTTTTATTATTAATAACAGAAAGAAAACCTTGTTGTTGCTGTTGTTGTTGTTGCTGTTGTGGTGAATGTTTAATAACGGGTGATGTTTTATCAATAAACATATCATTAACAGAAAAACTTGTTTTCATTTTTTTATTTTCATTTGATAATGGTGTTTTAGATCTTGGTGATAATTGTCGATCCTCTTTTGTTGTTATATTTAATTTATGTTCATGTGTATGATTATGATTATGTTGATGCTAAAAGAACAAAAACAAAATGAAATAAAATTTTCTTTCTTTTTTTTTTTTATTTTAACCTGATGAAATTCTGTAACAATAACAGGTGCTAAATAAAGTGGATGAGTTGATGGTGTTGTTGTTGTTGAATTTGGTATATCAATATTTGATGTTGATGAACTATGACGACGATGATGATGATGATTATCTATAGGTGATGTACTTGAATGATTGGATGATAATTTTGTATTGGTATCAAATAATGGTGATTTTGTTGATGATTGTTTATTTGTTGTCGATAAATATTGTCTTTGTAATGTTTCACGATGTGACCATAATGGATGATCAGGACCATTTGGTGATGTACCATGCATTTTAACATTTAATGATGATACAGGTGAATTACTATTTGCTGATGCTGCAGCAGCTGCTGATGCAGCAGCAGCTAAATAACTTGGTAATACACCTGGATAATACTTCTCAAACATTTTTTCCATTGATGTATCAGATGTATTTTCTTTTAGAGAGAATGGATGTTGTAATGAACGTGATGGTGGTCGTGGTGGTGGTGGTGGCGGTGGCATGAGAAGATCACGTGGATATTGACCACTATAAAGACGGCTAGCTAACATTAATGATTGATCATATGAACCAGGAAAGTGTGGTTGATGTTGTGGTGGTGGAGCAAATTGTGCAAATGTATGCATAGGAAATAATTTTGGATCGAAATGTGGTGGAAAATTTAATGATGGTGGTAATGGCATGGGTTCATGCTTGATATGTTGTTTAGCTAAATCAGACATAGATGTGATTGTCGGATGTTTATTACTACTAGAAAAAAAAAAAAAAATAAATAATATAAAATAAATATTTAAAATTAATTGATTTTTTGTTTTGTTTTACCTATCACCATTAATACTAAGATCATGTTTAGTTTTATGTCGTTTATGTGATTTATGATGATGATGATGATGATGTTTCTTTTCATTAGATTCAATTTTAATATCATCTTTTGATTTTTGTGATGATGATAATGTTATCGAATTTTGATTATGTTCATTATCGATATGATTTTCTTCATGTTCAGATGTTGTTCGATTTGTTTGATCTATTGGTTCAGTTTTAATTGTTGTTGCTGTTGTTATTGTTGTCGTCGTTGTTGTTGATAATGAACGATCATTGGAATTTTTATTTGGTGATGTATTTTGCCACATTGATGTTTGATGACTAAAATAATATTTTTATTTTATTTTTTTTTTATTTTTAGAAAACAAATTTTCTATGCAGAATAGATTTTCATTATTTATGTTAAAAAACAAAAAAATATTTAATTAGTCAATAAAATTCAAATAAATAAATCTTCTTTTATCTTACTAAGACTTATTTATATAAGATGACAGACTTATTAGTCATGAGATTTGACATGAAGAACTGTCTACCTAAAGAATACAAATGACTTTAGGCTTCTTTTTTTTTTTAGTATTTTTACAGTAACCTAATGAGCTGACATTGACTATCGCACTGCAATTCAATGATTTGGAATGAATGACTATTGTAAAAAAGAATGAAACTAAATTTTTGCTTAATAAAATAGAAGAAAAAAAAAACCACCAACGACAATAAAAAAAGAACATGATTGATTAAATCCAGATTAATAGAAGACTATTATTTAAATCTTATTCGACAAGAATGGATTAAAATAAACTTAAAAAAAAATATATTACTAAGTAATAGTTAATCTGACAATGTCATCATAGTTTCAACAACGAAGCTAAACATGTGATTGTTTTTTTTTTTTACATTTAATGATAAAAATATTTTATTTTATTTGTTTTCATATTCCGTAAAATTAACATTCGAAAAAGAAAAGACACAAATAGATAATCTCAATTCTATTATATAATAATAAAAATTCACATACTTTTCTATTGATGTTTCTTCGATAGGAATTGATGTTGAATTATTCGATATTCTATGTCCATCGTCAATTTTACATGGTACACTTATTGATCGTTGTAATGAATGTCCATCTAAATTATGATCTATTATATTACCATTTTTCTTTCCTGATAATGAATAAGATTTTTTAGTTGTATATGTTCGTTGTAAATGTTGTTGATTAAAATGTTCAAATGCAATACGCCAATCATCATCAGTTTCAAATGATAGAAATGCAAAACTATCCAAAACATCATATTTTCCTGTTTTGGTTTTATTAATTATTGTTTGTAATTGTTCTTGTGCTAAGTAACTACGAGTTTTTTGAATTTCTTGTTCATTTATATTCGAATTCTTAATTGATATATGTGATGAATGACTTGATGATGATGATGAACGACTTGATGATGTTGAATGATCACTTGATGAACGGATACTATTTGTTTGACGTCGTCGTTTATGACGACGTGTTGTACCATTTGTTGTTGTTGTTGTTGTTTGTTTTGTTGAACGAGATGATTTTGTCGTTGTAGTTGTTGCTGTTGATGATGATGGTTTTAAATCATCATTTGTTATTGAATGTTCTTGTTCTAATGGTTCTTCCATTATATTGTCATGATTAGAAATAAAAAAGAATATTTATTAAGGATAACGATCACCTTGATCACTTGAACAAGTTCACATGATCTAAAGGAAAACAAAATAGAAACCTTTTTCTTTTTTCAAGAGAATAACAATACATGAAGTGTAGGAGTGGTTGAGAGAGGGAGAAGAGGGCAAGGAAACAGACTTATTGAAATATTACCATTAATGTCTGTTGTGAAACTCTAATAAAATTTATTTGATAATTGATTGAATAAATTTATGTTTTTTTATTAAATAGAAAATAAACATTAAAACAATATTTTTATTGAAATTTTTCATATAATATATTATATTTTTTATCGGTTAAGTGACATCTATCTTCAAAGTTATTTGATTTATTCATGATAAATAAATAGATACATGATTAAGTTCGACTATCGAAAGGACACCTTTTGTTCTGTTCATTTGAAAAATGCTATTCTGAATTGATAAAATCAATCATTTATATAAAGTGTCATTTACCTTGTACGCTAGACTCGATTTTTCTACTTATTCAAGCGTAACATTTTATTCCTTAAAGGAAAATTAAAAAACATTTTTTACGCTATTTTAGATCTTTGTGTTGTTTTTCTTTTTTGTTATTCACATTTACGTAAGAGAAAAGGAAAAAAAAATAATGTTGAATCGTCTTATTCTATTAATTATATTTTCGTCATCATTATGGTTCGTTGTTAATTGTGGTGATGAATTTGAAGATTATCGATGCAGATGTGTTTGTCCATCATTTACTGTTTTACAAGATGCACCAGTAAATGAAACAAATCGTCGTGTTTATGTTGATGTTGTTGCACCAGATAATTGTACATGTGAACGTGTTGTTTTTCGTACAATGAAAGTATCACCTAGTTTTCAACAACGTTTTTGTCCAAGGTAAAAAAAACGTTTTTTTTTTTAAACCAAGCCTAAATAACTAAATTATTCCGTTCTTTTTCTTCTTCTGAAGATGTGTTTGTAATTATGAAGTACGCAATACAACTACGATGAAAGTACGTTTTCAACACAAATAAAAAAATATTAAATAATTTAGTTTTCTTCATTTCTAGGTTGTTGTTATTATAATAATGGTTGCTATATCATTATTATTTATTTATATGTCATTTTTACTTTGTCTTGATCCATTAATGAATCAAAATACAAAACCATCAACTACAGTACGACCACCAAAACAATATCAAAGACAAGTTAATGAAGAAGTTAATTTATCTAATCCAGCACAAGAATGTGTATTTAGTGAACCAGCTGCAACTGCTTTACAAAGTAATCCACAACGTTCATCAACTGTTTTAAATTTAGTTACACATGAACAATCAAAATGGAGAAAACAAGTATTAATAATATTTCTGTTTTTTTTTCTTCTTAATGAAAAGTTTTGTGGCTTTTTTTTCAGGTGCAACAACAACGACAATCAGTCTATAATAAACATGAAATACTTAATTAATCATTCCATTGATGCTATCAACGTAAATAAAATCAAAATATGTACATAAATTGACAATTTTGATTTCCGTATGTTTATGAGTCTATTGTTAGTATTGTCTTTGTATAAACTTGATTTTTAATTCTATATATTTTGTTTCTTCGTACTTATTGATATCTTTTTTTTTGTTGAAGAAAAAACAACAACAAAGCATTTAAGTCAAAAAATCAGTTGTCATAAATAAATAAATAAATATATATATCTTGATAACAGTCATACGAGTGTAATTTTTCTTTTTTGATTTTTTTTTGACTTTTTCAAATCTTGATAAAAATAAATGATTGATGATTGATATTTAACAACAAAAACAAATAATTTTGCAGTACAATTGAATTTTAATGCAAAAAATAAACGATTTAAGCAGTCACGACTAGGGCTCGTTGGGTCCAGGTCCGAAAATTTTGGACTCAAGAGACTCTTGTCATCTGAGAAATGTATAGGATGCGCTAGTCACTGTATATAAAAAAAACCCGGAAACACGGTATTTTGTATTTTTAGTGAGATTAGCCAATGCCGATTAGAAAATTTCATTGAAAGTTCCAGTATACGGTTCGATTGGCTCCAAAAGATTTGGAGCCGGCAGGCTGTATTCGTGGCAAATATCAATCGATGACTCATTTTTAATTAACTTCTGATTACGGATTTCCGAATCTTGTTTTGGATCATAAAATGAGAAATTTACTCTATTTATAAGTATTTAAAATCTAGTATATTTATAGCATCAGTGTAGGTTGATGGTTTTTGTCTCTCTTATGTTAATCGAAAGATATACTATGAGACAAAATTTTGTTCAATCTCTGGGAAGCCAACAATCAATTTTTGCTCTCTCTCAGTGGTTTTCAAGTTGAGTGCAGGGCTAGCCAGAACCAGTGAACACTCGAGAGTACAAAGACTGTTTTGAAAGAGAACGCACATAAGATTTTCGGCTCTGCTAGAAAATACAAACAGTTTTCTTGATTACGAGGATGTCGTAGCCTTCCGATCGAGATATACCTAATTGAGTGTTATCTATGGAATAGGTTTGTGCTATTTTTTAACAAAATTAATATTTTCATAAAAAAATCTTTTTTTGTTTTCAATAGAATTAAAATATGAAAGGATTATTAAAATCTTATTATGATTTAATTTCTTATTTTAATAATCTAGAAACAAATTTCTAACAAATCAATATACAATTTTGGAGATGCTTTGTTTTTTTTATTGTCATCTCCTAAAAAACGAGAAAAGGGAAAATATTTACAATCAAATACATCATAAAAATACATGATGGAACGTTCATCATGATCAAGGTGAACTAAACAAAAAGAAAAAGAAATCTTCATATAAATAATAATATACATAAAATATACGAAAGGCAATCATACACTTGATTGTAATCATATACTACTATGATTGATTTCTGTTTTTTGAAAAAAAAAATAAAAGCGAAAAAAAAACAAACAACAATAGAAATGATTTTATGATGGTGCACAATCAAATGAATAGATATGTCGAGCACGTCTTGAAACTTCATCATCATTATCATCGTCATCGTCATCATCATCATCATCATCATCATCATCATCATCATCTTCATTTGTTTGTTCACCATCGGCATGCTTAATGAAAACAATCAAAGAAAATTTTTTATTTGAATTAAGAAAAAAAATTCATACAGCTCGTCGAACAATTCTTCGAAATACTGGACGCATTAAACGTAATAAACCACCTGTATCTGTATCAAGTACGCTAGCAAAATGAAGTTCATGTTCACGTTCACGAGTATTTCGTTTCATTAACTATGAATAGAAGAACAAAAATTTAATATTTTTTTTCTCTAAATGTTCTCATACTATTTTGAGTCGTTTAAAGTCAACTGGTTCTTGACTAAGTGGTGCCCATATTTTAATATCATGTTCAAGACCACTTGTTGCAATTATTGGAAAATGTGGATGAGGTTCAAGAACATTTACTGTACCATCATCATCACCTTTATCATACCAAATACATTTTTCCGAATTTTTATCCCAAATAAATACATGACCACAATCACTTCCACTAATAACATATTCAGAATTACGACCATAAAAATTAACACCTTTCACTGAATTAAAAAAAGCCAAAGAAATCTAATATCAATTTCTACGAAATTATTCACGAACCTGTATTACTATTTCGATGACCGCGATAATGATGAATAGCATCCGCACCATCTGAATGTGTTGCATCGAATAAATAAATATCTTCATCATTATAAGTACCAAGAATTTCTATTGATAAAAACAAAACAATAACAAGTTTTCTTTTATTAACAAGCGAATCAACAGTTTATATTTTTTTGAAATGTTAAGTTTCAAAAAAAACACTTATTATTCTGTCACAAAGATCACATAAGGCCAATAAAAGTTAACAATAGGATACCCCCTACAGTGTGCATTTTTCGCGTGCCAGGTGGACATGTAATTTTCTTACTTCGCTCGGATGTGATTGAATATGACGCAGAAAAGCCTTTTTAAGGGGACTAGCAGTTCGAAACACACTGTAGCAAAAAAAATATTATTTTTTTTTCGTAAAAGTTAAACGTGTAAATTAAAAAACACTTTGTAGTATTGTATAGAGCTAGACTTGAAGATTCAGAAAAATACACTTGATTTGTTTGTCAAACAAATCTATTTTATTAGATATCAATATTTCTACAGACATCACGATTTTCAGGCAATTGATTTTTCAGTTTCTTTGAGGGTTGTGACAATATTATTTATACTATTAAACAGACTATTATTTCGAAGTATATTTCTGTATATTTGAATCTTGAAAAAACGTCATTTTCATTTTTAGCCAAATCTGACGAAGAGGTTAAGTCAAAAATCGAATACTTTAGAGACAAGCTCTTGCAATTTTATTATCGAGTAGCAATGTTTTTTTAAACATTTTTTGTTAATCAGAAGGAAAATGAAAAAAATCACGTTTAATGTTGATTTTTATAGCGTAAAAAGTGCTCTTTTCAATGATTTATAGGCAGTTAAATTTACTTAGTAATTATGTCAAAATAATATAATTTTTTCTAAAATAATCGCTGAGTAAATTTGTTGTTGTTACTACGTGATCGCTTTGAAATGGTTGAAAAAATAGGTTTTGTGAATTATTTTCTCCGCTAAATTTCTATAACATGAGACATTTTGAATAAATAATGCAAAAAGAATTCAGTTCATGCCTAATTTCTGAAGACTTTTTTGATTAAAGAATTAAGAAAAGATCTAACAAATTTTACCAAAGCTGATATCGATAGATATCTTGATGTATCTTTGCTCCTATTCAATCTATTCATGTAACACAAAATAATTCAGAAATACAGACTTTTCCAATTGGAAGAACATTTTTTTAAAAAAATGTTTGACTTGGAACTTTTCCCCTTCGTTATGCATTAGAAATCATCTATGAATCGGGTTAAATTGGTAGACAAATAAACATTGATAAAAAAAAAAACTTTGTACAAGTTTAAAGATTTTGTCTTTTTTTGTTTTGGTCGGAACTTGCTAGGACAAACCAGATAACTACAATTTTCTAGAGGTAATTAGACTTGAATATAATTTCATATAAATGCATAAGATTAATTCTTTATTCTCATCTTTTAAAAACTTAGTTTAATTTTTCCTGACTTATGTGTACTTTGTTTGAATTTATACTTTACCTATTGAAAGAATCTATTATGTAGATAAAAGTCCTAAAAAGGATATGTATTATTAATGCTTTTTGTCTCTTGAGTTATGATTATTTTATGTCTATTACAGAATAGTACGAGATAAGTAAACCGGAATTTTGCCACCTGATTTTTGACAATTTGTCTAATTTCCTGTCAGACTTTTGACAATGAAAATATTGTTAAAATTCCGGTAGGAAATTAGATAAATTGTCAAAAATACAAAGTTTTACTGATATTCTTGTTTCATTCCACTATGCTAAACAAAAATTTCAAGAATACTGTTTTTTTCTTTTGAAAATTCCGACGGAAACTGAACAAAATGCAGAAATTTAGGTGATAAAATTCCACACGACTGCAAATATCACATACCCTTTTTAATACTTTTATCTGCATAATCGACTCTAAACAATCGGCTGAACGAAAATTATTCATCGGAAAGATTTCCTCGTCAGTCTCAGCAAGATTGACATTGATATAATATTAATATCTTATGATGAAATAAAAATATCTCATTCGTTAATAGTTAAACAGTAAAATATGCAAACAAATGATTTCGATAATCTGTTTTCATTTTCTTTTTGTGTCAAGTACTAACCAGTGCCATTATAATTATAAACAGCACATGTAACTGATGGTTGTCTTTGACGCTCTTCAATTTTCTTCTACAATAAGAGAAAAAAAAATATTATTTTTAACATTGTTTTGTATTTTTTTTAAAATTAACTTACTAATAAATCTGGACAAAAAGTTTTTAATGGCTTTGTTGTAACTGAATCAATATATCGTCGATCAAATATACGTATATATGGATCCATAGCAGCAACAACAAATTCATTTTGATTATTTCGATTAAGTTCAATTGAATAAAGAGGTAAATTATTAAATGTTTCGCTACTCACTGTTAATAATCTAATTTACAAAAAATAAATAATCAATTAACGAAGAAAAAAACAAAACAATATAATACTTATTCGATTTATTTTCACGAATATCAATTTGATAAATAATACCATCTTCACCACATGAAAATATATCAGTACCTGTTATTGTATCAATTGAAAGCTAAAGAAAAAAAAAAAGTTTTAGTTTTTTGGTTTTTTTTTTTTTTTATTTTAATTACTTTATGAGCTGATGCCAAATGTTGAGCAATTTTTTTTGTACGCCATAATGAACCATCTGGATGAAGTTCAGCTAAACGTACTTGACCATCTCGTGCACAACTTACAATTTTACAATCATTTGAAAAAGGTACAAATTTTGCCTAATGAAAAAAAAAAAGAAAGATTTAATTTTTTGTATACATTAAAATACAGCCTGTTTTTTACTTGAAAAACATTACTATGATGGTCACTTTCATAGGCAACAGCTGCTTGATTTAATGCCCAATCCCATAAAATAATTTGTAAATCATCTGAAGCACTTGCTAATAATGTTCCTATAAAAATATTTTTTTAAATTAAAATAAATTCAAAGATGACAAATTTTATTACCAGTTCTATTAAATGCTAAAGCATTAACACAACCATTATGTGCATCAAGTGTATGTGAAACTTTCATTCGTTGAACAACATTTCGACTAGCTATGATATTATTATGAAAAGCTCGACATGTTGCACGATCTCTTGGTCGGTGAAATATACCAAGTTGACGTTGTCGTAAATGTAAATAAATATTTTTTGTTGATGGTAAATTATTTTGTTCATTAATATTATCTTCGTCATCATCATCATCATCATTCTTTGTTTCATCATCATCATCATCTTCATCAGTTGTTGTTGCTGTTGTTGTTGAAGATTCATCTTTTGATTCACTATTTGTTGTTGTTGTTGTTTGAATAGAATCATTTGTTTTTTCATCTTGATCAATCATTTCTTCAATATCAACATTTAATTTACGTCGTTTTATTGGACCAATATTATTTGTTATTTTTTTATTATCTAATATTTCATGATTTTCAATAGATGTTGGCGATGTTTCATTAAGAGTTTCATTTTTATTATCATTAGTATTCTTAGTTTCAGAATCTTCATCAGGATGAGAACCTGCTCGAATACGTTTTCGTTGTATATGATCTTCATTATTTAATTCCTCACTTGTATTTTGTTCATTATCATCATGTGATTTTTGTTCATTAGTTTCATTTGAAGATTGAGATGCCATAACTTTTTGTAAGAGCTATAATACAAAAAAAGAAATTTTGTTTTCTTTATTTTTTTTTCTTAGGTCGCGAGGTTCGACTGTAGATATGGTTAGTAATATGCGCAGTCGTAAATGTTGGTTACTGCTTATAGCAGAAAACGACATCTGATTGATTCTTAATATGTAACCAATAAAAAGAAAGAACTGAAATATGTTTGTTGCTTCACAACTGATGCAGAATGAATATATAAATGGAATATATTTCATGGTTTCGATTTCAGGTTAATAATATAAAGTTGATGTTAATAGTTAGAAAAATGATGATTTTTTATTCTTTATTTTAAAACAAGAAAAATTATTGCAAAAATTTGTTCTAGATAAACGAATAAATAATAATAGAAAACAAAATGTTTCAACAAGGTAATTATGTTTCTTGCTGTCAGATTCTTGAGAAAAATTCGTTGTTTGTTTCTATATTGATTAGAAAAACCATCTGTTGGTGTTTCAACTCAAGATCGATTGATGTCAACATCTTTTCGATATGAAATGAATAAAGGAAAACCGGATAATAGTGCTTTAAGAATGCAACAGGCTGCTCAAGTAAATTTAATTTATTAATTAATACTAATGAAACTCATTTTTTCAAAAATTTTTAATTAGATTGAAGAAGTTTATTTCAAACAACAGAAACAACTTGAACAGTAAGATTATTTAAAACATATTTAACAATATTATGTATTATGTTGTATTAAAAATTGAAGAAATTTTTTTTTCATAATTATCAATGTAATGATATTTTAGAAATAAATATCAACAATTTAAAGCTAAATGGGTAGAACAATCAGCTTGGTCCAATGTAGCATTACGAGAATCAGCAGTGAATAAACAACGCCAACAAGAACTATTATTACTTCGCAAAGCTCATCTTACTGTACGTTTTCAAATATGTTTAAAAGTGTGATATGTTATAGTAACGAAGATACATCTATAAATGTCAATCTTTTTTGTGAAACACGACCTGAAAGGAGTGTTGAAGTGTTTAGGGTAGAAATTTGTACCCCCACAGACCGTTACAGACAGACGCTGCCCCCCGTCACAAATCGTTACATACAGGTAATTCCCCCGTCACAGACCGTTACAGACCGTTACAAATAGTTAATTTTAATGTCACAGATCGTTACGCATAGATGATTCCTCCCTCACTGACCGTTACAGACAGGTAATTCTCCGTCACAGACAGGCCCGGGACCCATCACAGACCGTGACAGACAGGGCTTGGGACCCATCACAGACCGTGACAGACAGGCCTGGGATCCATCACAGACCGGGATAGACAGGGCTTGGGACCCATCACAGATCGTAACAGAGAAACTGTAGTTCTAAAGCATTAGATAAACCGTTAGATACAAATATATCGCAAAGAAATGGAACAAAACAATTTCCATTTAACTAGTAACAATAGATCCATTGTGTTTCACATTTTTAATCCCGCAAGGGATTGCGCTAACAGCTTTTTTTCCTAACACAGGAATCTTCCTAATTTGAAAATTGCTTTTGGGTTCAGATTTTGTACATAAGGTAGGATCCAATGAGGTATTAAACGCCTCAAAAGATAAAGGTCACTAAGTTTTTTCTAAAAGGTTATAGTCGTTTTACTGATATTTTTGCCTGTAGTACGGTATACTATCAAACTATAAGGCTATAACTTTGGAGAGAAGTCTAAAGGCTATTATTCTCTTTGGAACTTTTAACATCCGATTGGAGTCTACCTTATGTACAGAGTTCCAACTCAAAAGTGATATTCAAGATTGGAAGATTCCTGCCTAAGAAAAGAAATACTTATGATATGAACGAAAGAAAAAATTATTTTTTTTTAATACTTTTGATGTAATTATTAAATAGGCTCGTCGAGCAGCTCTAGCAACCTTACTCCAAAATGAACAACGAGTTTATGAACAAGAATTCTATAGTAAAGGCAAAGCACTTTACAAAGATATGTATCAAATGGATCCTCAATGTACACCACTTGACTTATATCGTTAATTTTATAAATAAAAAATTTCTATGACTTTTTTTTCTTAAATAAATTATCTTTTCTTTTTGATAATTAAACGAAAATATTATTATTACTGATATAATTGAAAAAGTAGATCTGAGTCAATAATATTTATTGCAAGTTCATTAAAAGTTTATATGAACTTAAAAAGACACAATGAACTACACTTACATTACTCTTCTCGTTATGAAACTCTTGAAAATTTGAAGTAATCAGTGTATTGTCAATAGACAAGACACTAATGAAAAACTGTTCAAATTATATATCAAGATGTTTCTCATGGTACTTCAATCTGTCTTTCAATATTGCAATGCGTTGCTTAGGTATATTTTAAAGTGATATGATAAATTTATATTCGAGATAGTATTTGTTCATAGGATAAAGTCTTAAATCACTTAAATAATTTTTATACACTTTCATTTTGTATTGATGATTAAAAGAAATAATAAAAATCATTAGCTGTAGAGTTATGAGAAAAAAATAATTTAAATAATTAAAAAGATATTAATATAATAACATTCTTCAATGATTTTTTAACATGATGAAAATAATTATTTTGATTTCAAATTCATTAGTTGTCTATTTATATTCTGACAATCTTAATATATTTATTTGTGCGAGATGTGTAGTATGAGAATCGATTTGCATTGACTAGAAAATGTAGAAGGTCATGTTTTTGACATCGTCTAGTTGTGTTGTCGTTTGAAAAAACGTCTGTGACATCATTTAAAGTACACTTTGCTTAAATATGACATGCTCTTTCTTATCTTTTGTTTGCAAAAGTAAATCTAACATCAGCAAAAAACAAAACAATATGGTACGACAATTTTACAGCCATCTTTCTTCTCATAGTTGAACGGATCTTTACAATAGTCCTTCTATAGCGCTGTTTTAATAATCTAAGGACAACAGCTTTGATTCAAAACTTTATTCATGGCATTACAACTAAACTCAAATTGTTTAATTCTTACAAAGATATTAGTTAATTTTTAGCATCTACGGATAGAGAGTAGAGAGCCTTTCTAGATCAGGCTCTAGCTGGGTCCAAAAAATTCTATTTTTTCGGGTACTGATTTGTATCCAGATTTAGCTTTAGACCTGGTTTGATAAAAGTTGTAGAGCATAATTAGAGGGTCATAGTGCTAGCTGATGTCTTTTTTCCATTTGATTAGATGAAGATCACGTCAAAATGATTTTTTGTTTTCAAAAACAGTGTATGAGTTAATTTTTATGTGATTTTTTTCTTGTGCAGTTTTCCATTCCGATTGACTTGAAATTTCTATATATAGTTTTAGTAAGAGCATAAATTCTACTCAAAACAATTCAATAAAATTTTGTTCGATGTTCAACCACAAATTCATGATTTCTGTTTATTTGACGGTGCAGTAGACTTCGACTGCTTAGTTAATATAGTTTCAGAATATCTTTGAAACCAGATAAATAATGAAGTTATTTCCTTCGAGTACCACATATAATAACAGTTGGTCAGAGATTCTCATAAAAAATGGTTTTATATGGTACGACCTATTAGGAGTTTTTTAGAGTAGTTCCATAATATATATATATACAGTCAACTGCAAATGCATTTTTCTTCACACGTACATTCTATTTCTCTCAGTGATAGGGAATCCGAATCAATTAGAGATAAAGAAAAATCAATAAAAATGAATGAAAACTTAGTTAAGAATTCTCGTACATCAGTAATTATAAATTTCGTAGATTTTTGATATAATATCTATTGATTTTCAATAAATACAAGCATTAACCAATTTGAAAGTTTTATTATCTCATTAAACGATGAGTTCAGTTTGAGTCTCAAAGTGAATATACAAAATGAACAAATTTTGAAACAGGATACAAATTGCAACAACATAATCAAGTAACCAAAGAGAAATATCATGAACGATCTGTCTCGTTTTTAAAATAAATGAATGATGATAAGTTCAGTTAGCTTTTTCTTAAGGATAGTATGAGAATATGGATGCAAAAAATACTTTTTGCAACTTATGTTCAAATTGATTGAATATTCCTTAATAAAAAAAAACTCTTAACAACAATAACAATCTTCTACCTATACTTTCATCCACTTCGTCTAATACTGAACACTCGATTGAGTAGAAAGAACCTACTGAAACACGAATTCACCATGTATGTTCAAACAACAATGTGCACTATTCTGTTTCTATGCACAAATTCGTTTACAATGACATAAGGAGAAAGAAAAAAGAAATTTCCAGACATAAAAAAAAAGAAAATGAAATGTGACACAGTATGAAATTATGTTGCAATGAGCTTTTTATTCATTCGTTGTTTTATACTTGCAGAGGCGATAACCGACAGAAAAAGAAGTGAAACACTTGAATGAAATGAAAAAAAATAAGAGCTCAAACGACAAAAACAATCAAAAAAAAAGGAAATATCCGAAAAAGTTCCGAAGTACTATATATATTCAAGTCATTTTATTTTACTTTTTCATTGATAAAACATCACGCACATCATGGACAAAAGAAAAAAACCGGTAACAACAACAACAACTGCTACTGCCATGTCATCTGAACGTACGAGCATAATGCTAGGACAACCTTCTTATGTTCGTATACTTCAGAACTTTGTCCTGGTGTGGTTCGATGCCAAAATCGATAACACGAATAATGACTATTGTATCAATACCATTAGCAGATTAGGGGAAGTGGTGTACAATATACATCCATTTACTGATGTGAATGAATGCATTGATTTTATAACTGATATTCAAGAAGAGAAAATATTTATGATCGTGTCTGGTACCTTCGGGCAAACAACTGTTCCAATCGTTCACGACATTCCACAAATCAATACTATCTATGTTTTTAGTCAAAACCAAGCTGAACATGAAGGTTGGGTCAAAGTCTGGCCCAAAATAAAAGGAGTCTTTACAGATATTGCTCCTATCTGTAAAGATCTTCAAGAAGCAGCGCAGGAATATGATCAAAACATGATATCGATCAGTTTTATAGCCACATGTAGTGAAAACAACAAGCGAAATCTCGATCAATTGGATTCATCGTTTATGTATACACAAATAATGAAGGAAATTCTATTAACTATCGATTTCAAACAACACCATATCAATGAATTCAGTACATTTTGTCGTCAATTACTTGCCGCAAATCCGAAAGAACTTCAAAATCTCGACAAATTCGAACGAGAATATCGCGAACATGTTCCGATATGGTGGTACACGTACCCATGCTTTCTTTATTCTATGCTGAATCGATCATTACGAATGATGGAAGTAGATCTTATCATAAGAATGGGATTTTTCATTCGTGATCTCCATAGTCATATTGCCAAACTTCATGTTCAACAATTTGCTAGACAACCAACCTCGAATTCATTTACTGTTTATCGTGGTCAAGGACTGTCAATGGTCGAGTTTGATCAATTGACCAAAATCAGAGGTGGACTTTTATCATTTAATAATTTTGTATCCACTAGTAAGGACCGTCAAGTTTCACTCAGATTTATTCATAAAACTATTCAAACATCTGATCTTGTTGGCATCTTATTCGTTATGAAAATTGATCCATCCATCCCGTCAGCACCATTTGCTGACATCCATGATGTCAGTCATTTTAAAGCAGAAAAAGAAATTCTCCTCTCTATGCATTCCATATTTCGTATTGGATTAATGAAACAAATAGATGAAAATAACCGACTTTGGCAAGTCGATTTAACATTAACTAGTGACAACGATCCAGAACTTCATGTTCTTACTGAACAAATGCGCAAAGAGGTTCATCCTCATCTCGAAGGATGGAGTCGTTTAAGTATGTTGTTAATTAAACTGGGACAGTTCGATAAAGCCCAAGACGTATGTAATATCCTACTTGGCGAAACAACAACGGGTCAAGAAAAAGCAACTATTTATAATATGCTCGGGGAGATCAAGTACGGTCTAGGTGAATATACAAATGCTACTACTTATTATCAACGATCCATTGAAATCAAACAGAAGATTCCTTCACCAACGGATATTGATTTGAGTCTTACCTACAACAACGTTGGTATGGTGTACAGCAAAATAGGTGACTATTCGAATGCCCTTTCATATTGTCAAAAAGCACTGGAAATTCGCCAAAAATATTTTCCTTCAAATGATCCTCACTTGGCCGATTCCTATAACAACATTGGTTCGCTATATTCCCAAATGGGTGACAATTCAAATGCACTTTCATATTATCAAAAAGCACTGGAAATTATCCGAAAAACTCTTCCTTCAAATCACCCTCACTTGGCTATTTCTTACAATAGCATAGGTTCAGTGTACGATAACATGGGTGACTACTCGAATGCACTTTCATATTATCAAAAAGTACTGGAAATTGCCCAAAAAACTCTTCCTTCAAATCATCCCTTTTTGGCCACTGCTTACAACAACATCGGTTTAGTGTATAACAACATGGGTGACTATCTTAATGCACTTTCATCTCTTCAAAAAGCACTGGAAATACGCAAGAAGAGTCTTCCATCAAGTCATCCGGATTTAGCTAATTGTTATGAGAGCATTGCTTCGGTATATAACAACATAGGTGACTATTCAAACGCACTTTCATTTCATCAGAAAGCACTAGAAATTCAACAAAAAACTCTTCCTTCAAATCATTCTCAATTGGCTAATTCCTACAATAACATTGGTTTGGTGTATTTCAACATAGGTGATTATTCGAAAGCACTTTCATCTCATCAAAAAGCACTGGACCTTTGGAAGAAAACTCTTCCTTCGAATCATTCCTATTTGGCCGCTGCTTACAATAACATCGGTTTAGTGTATATCAACATGGGTGACTATTCGAATGCACTTTCATCTCTTCAAAAAGCACTGGAAATCTTGCAAAAAACTCTGCCTTCAAATCATCCTTATTTGGCTCGATCTTACAACAACATGGGTTCGGTGTATAACAAGATGGGTGACTATTCGGATGCGCTTTCATCTCATCAAAAAGCACTAGAAATTCAACAAAAAACTCTTCCTTCAAATCATCCTCATTTGGGTACTTCTTACAATAACATTGGTTTGGTGTATGATAACATGGGTGACTATTCGAAAGCACTTTCATTTTATGAACGAGCACTGAGTATTTTACAACGTTCTGTGCCGGCAAATCATCCCAATCTTGTAGGTTTGCGAAAGAATCTTGACTGTGCTAAAAGAAAATGCAATTGATTTGTGTTTTGTTGACAGAAACAAATGTATTGAAGAGAAAAGAGTATTTCATTTTTGCTTTTTTTTAAAGTGATATGTGCGCATAGGGAGAAACTCTAACCTATTGAGAACACAATGATAACTGAAGTAAACAAAACGAAAACATCACAATTATATTTGATCAGGTGGGATCGGTTCATGTTTTTTTCTGGAAACTGAACCGACTCCATTTTTAAAAAGTTCAAACTGAATTAATCGTTTCTCTAAAAAGTATTTCGGTTATCACTATTGAAAATAAATACTGAATTGACTCAAAAAAAAACGAATTTCTAAAATCAAGTTCAGACTGATAAAAATCAATGATAAATTATAAAAATTTTGTGTACTTCATGATCGAACACAACTACAGATGATGGAGCCAAGAAATTTGAGTAGGCTGATGAATATCCTAGATGCCATCACTAATGACTTGGGTTAGTGCTTCTTCATTACAAATGAAGAACAATTGTGCGGAAAACTTGAATTTGATAAACTACAAATTGTTGTAAGCCTCCTTCGCCTCCAATGATTGAGTTGACATACCTAAGAAACATTTTCAACAAGGTGATGAAACCTATCATGTGATTCTTCTTTTTCTTTTTGTGAACACTGCTGCTTTACTATTGTTTTGTTTTTCAGTGAAGCAGACTGAGAACTTGTCTCTTGAGAATCAAAATTAAATAATAGCAAATATTGGTGTGTTTCTTTTAATGGACATTCTTTTATGTAAGTTGCGATTTTTTCTGAGTCGTGGCAGCTTTATATAGAGAAAAATTTGAATTGCAAATAAGAAGCGCAGTGTTTCGACTGAATGTCATAAAAAGGTTCGCCTCCGTCATTCCACCCTTGCTTATTCTTTATTTTTTGGTGGGGATTCTATAAAAATTGTTGACTCCACGCTAGATTAAAAACGTTTCGCCGCCTTTGAACATCACTAACATGTTAAATACAAAGAGTCAATTAACAAGCAAAGATAACAATAGTTAAATTAGTAAACTTTTTATGAAAATCATAGTGAATATTATCAAAATGATGCTATTTTTTTTAATAACATCTACATTTGTTTACACTGAACTTTTGAGAAATAATCTCGAATGTAACATAATGGATAATTTCTTTTAAGAAATATTTATATTTTTCATATTTAACATTTAATTTATTCATGTGAAAAAAAAAATTATTTTTATTCGTGATGAATTGAGCTTTATAATAAATACTAAAACATGCACTATGGCCACAAAGAAACAATACATAAAACTAGACATATTCAAAGCAAACCCTAATGCACAAAATACACATAAACAAAACAACATTTATCTGAGATCATTGAAGACAAAAACATAACTCCTGAGATAAGATTATTACAAATTTGATTTTAATATATCTAAATAAAATCATCTGACTGAGAAATATATCTCATAAGATAATAAAGTGCAAAAATGACACGTTCATTATCTTCATTTATCTGAATATGTCGTAATGATTGTATTTTATTCCAAAATAAATTAAGTAATTTAATACGTTGCATTGATATATTATTATCTATATCAATATTAGAAAGTTGAAATATTTGATTAGATAAATAACGATAAGATATATTTTCAAATGTTGAAAGATTATTAAATATTGGTAATGATGATGAATCAAATAATTTATTAGCTAAATTTTTAATAAGTTGTTCAATTGATTCATATTCATTTATAACTGATGATGTTGTTGTTACAATAATAGGTATTGTTGAATGACTAGCAATAAGAAAATGATCAAATGTTATTATTGTATGAGTTGAATTATGAGAAAATTCATCAAGAATTTGTAAAAGTAAAAAATAAATTGATTCATTTGATAATATTTTTGATAATTGATGTTGATGAAGAAATGATTTTAATGTTTGAAAACCAGCTACTGGAAGATTATGTTTATATTCTTCAATAATCATTCGAAGATCATACGTTATACGTTCAATAGTTAATTTAATTGTTTTATCATATATGGTGACTTGTGAAGGATTTTTTTCAATAGGTGATATAGCTGTTAAATATGTTGATTCTCTTTTTGTTGAATTATTTATTAGATTACTATCATATTCATTACTTGATTGTGTTGATGATGATGTTGTTGATGCAATTGATGAACCATAATTAGATTGTACAGTTGAAATTATTGGAAAATGATATGGTTTATTATTAATAGTTAATTTTGATTCACGATTAGGTAACGAATGTTGACGTCGAGCAATATTTAAGGCTATAAAAAATAGATAGACTACATTTTTCTCATTTTTAATATTGAAGAAAATTTTTCTGTGTAGAAAATTCAATGATTGAATTAAACAATTGATTCTGACCTTGGATAATTATTAAAATAGAATAGTTTCTCAAGTCATATTTTGAATATATATATTCAATAGTAGTTTCTTTTTGTGTGAATATTATTTTCGGTTATGTCTCTTCAAAAGTATTGGTCACGAATATAAGACCAACAAAATTTTGCACTTTTTTCTGCGATAACAAGCATTGGACTTATAGGCAAATAGTAATTTGAATAGTCAATGAAGTTTTCTATCAAGTGAAATTTCAAAGATGCACTATGAGAGGAAGGTTTCTAAAAAGTCAAACACGGTAATTTTTATGTCCTAAAAGACTCTTAAGAGTACCATGTACAAGAGCATAAAATCCTCAATAGAATAAGAGGTTATCTCATTTCCTACGGTCTTTTCTTAAAAATCTTCTGTTCTAAAAAATGATACTCTTAACAATCGTCTGAGACCTGAAAACTAACGAATTTTGACTTTTGAAAAATCTTCGTCTCATAGTTTAAGTATGAAATTTCGCTTGATAGAGAACTTCATTGGTTATTCGAATCACTATTTGGATATGAATTAAATACTTGTTATTATAAAAACTACAGAGTTATTTTGATCTTGTTTTACTGACTAGTACTCTCTATTATTGTTACATAATAGATAATATGATGATAAGTTTTTATTTTTTTTATGAAATACAATCTAAAACGAGTGTTGAAGTATATAGGGTACAAATTGAAACCTTCACCCCTCCTCAACAGACGTTCACCAGAGACCTTCACAGATTGTATATCAATAACAACTGGTTCTAACATTTTGAATTACTTCTTTGAAGTATTCTCCTGTGATTAGCAAAAGCAGCTACATTGAGCTTCACATTTTAATTCCAGAGGGATTGCACTGATAGCTTTTTTTTGCTTATAATCTATGCGATGAAATATATTAATCAACAAGTATACCTTCATTCAATGTTAATTTATTGAGTTCAGGTAAAACACGAATTCTTGCTTGTTGATTTTGACTATTCAATATTGGACTTGAAATCTAAAAGAAGAATAATAATGAAAATATTTACTTTAACAATTAAACAATTAGATATACATTTGGTTTATTTGAATCAGTTGTTGATTCATTTTGAACAATTGAAGATGAATTTGTTTTTTTTACTTTAAACCACCATAATTTTGAAGTATTATTATTATTATTATCGGTTATATCGGTTTTTTTCAAACATTCATCAGCATTACTTTTACTTTTTTTTAATAAATTAATTTTTTTTTGTTTTTTTGTTGTTATTTGTTTTGTTCGTAAATCAGGTCCAATAAGAACAATACCTTGTGTATTAATCATTGATTGATTTTGTATAAATTCAATAGGTACTGTTTGCTTTATTAAATCTTGTTCTTCATCAGAAAATGAATCATCATCAATATCATCAATATTATTATTATTATTATTTTCATTTGATGTTGGTAAACATTCAATAACAGATGTTGATTGTAATGTATTTACATCAGTTGTATTGATTGTAAAATATTGTGCCATAATTTCTTCATAAAGATGCATTGATGAAGATGATGATGGTAATTCTTTAGATTTATCTGACATTATATGTTCACATTTATTTTCATTTATATCAATTATTTGATGACCTGAACGATTTTGATGACAATTTGTACATAATAATGGTTTCCATGGATTAGCTTGAAATAGATCACACATTAATTATTATTTTTCTGATTTTCTAAAATTAAAATATTTCAATTATATATTTCTTATTTTTTTTTATTAGATTTTAATCAAACAAATAGAAAATAATTTTCTTTGTAAGATTAATATACAAAAGGGAAAAATAGATTGCAACAAAACAATACACAGTCAAAACACACACACATAAATATGAATTTTAAATGAATGTTTGTTTGTTTGTTTGTTTATTATAGCATTTCCTAAAAAATAAATTCAGGTTGATTTGAGAAATAAAATGATTTATTTTTTGTCTTTTCGACATACCAATGTTTCTGGCATAGAAATATCCATAAATGTTTGATAAGTATTTCGAACTTTTTTCAAAAATTCATTTTTACTTTCATTTGTTATACTTTCTAATTTCCAGCGAAATTGTTTTGTTTCTGATTCATCAACAAAATCAAAGACTAATAATTTTGGATGATTTAGATAGCTTGTCTTTTATAAAAAAAAAAAAAAGATGAAAAATATTTACGCAAATAAAAAAAGCAACTTACCACATTAACTAAATGCATAAGATCGCATTTTAATTGTTGACTTATACCTGGTTCCGATGTTAATTGAGCAGGTAAACGAACATGACGTGAATCAATTGTTGCATAAGCATCTTCAATCATTAATATCCAGTTTTGAAGAAGTAATAAAGCAATCATTTGGCTATTACCAGCTTCAATAAAGAAAAAACACAATAAAATACAAATCATTTGAATATAATAAACTATCATCGTTTTTGTTATTGACTTGGACTATATACAATAGTATGAAATTATTTATAGTTGAAAAAGAAATATCTTAGTAAACCTCTTTAGTGTTTATTCGAGCTTTTCTTAGATACTATAGATCGATTGAATATGGGTGAGTAGGAATTATCATATATTTATGTACAGTAACAAGAATACATTTATTCTTTCAATGTCTATAACTATACATATGAAAGTTTTGAATAACGTTATGTGCATACTATATCTCGTATGTAAGTCTATACTTCTAACGGAACTTTAATAATAAGAGGTTATGCAAAATTCCACGATAAAAAATAATTGAAACATCATTTATATTTAGCGATGTGCAATATTGGTGTAAGTACTGAAAATCTGAACAATGAGTTACTGGCAAAGGGTTCACTGAAGTACTACCTACACTTATATTTACATTCGCTGCAAGATTGAAACATCAACTCTATAAAAATATCAGTATAATCCGTATAGCTAGATATATAAGTCTTTAAAAAGCATCAAGTAATACTTTTAAATATTATCGAATAAAGAAAAGTATTGGATAAAAAATCTATCCTTTTTTTCTAAATATATTCAAAGCTTAAAAATGTCTTTTATTAAAATTAAATCGAATAAATCTTTGAACTAACTTTGATCCATTCGAATCATAGTTGAATAAAAATCAATCATATCATCATTTGGTTCATTAATATTACATTCAATTTTAATTATATCAAATAGACGTTGTCGATATTCATCTGAACTAATACGACTGATTTTTTGTAATGCACTTTCACCACTTTGAACAAAAGGTGAAAGAACTTCTACAAAAATTGTAAAAAAAAAGACATCAAAGATTAAATATAAGTTGTGTGCTTTTTTTAATTATCATCTTAAATGTTTTTATTTTACCAAGAATATGATTAACAATTTTTTGTGTTTTTTGTTGATCAGCAAGAATAAAAGCAAATGCAGCTGATTGTAATTCAATTGTAAATGTTTGTAAACGATAACCAATATCAAGCATAAGTACATTTGTTAATAGATCTTTACCAACAAGAACATATTCGAATTCTATATGATTATTTGATCTACAAAGTCAATAAATAATAAATTTTTATTCAAAAATTTAATATTTAACATACACTTCATGTTGAAATATATAAATACCATAATCAGTTAGAATAGTTTGACCAATAAAATATTTACTTGTTGTTGAACGAACAACAAAACACTTTGAACAAAAAAAAAAAAAGATTTAATAAAAATAAAAAAAATACTTTTTCTTGTCATTTACTTTAAAATGTAGTTTTATTCGTTCATTATCATGAGTAAAATGTTCTGTAGCTAAATGAAAATGTAAACGATGATCAAGTTCAATGTCATCAGATAAAACATCAATAGATGTTTTTGATTGTGATTCATCATCTAACCTAATATATATGCACACATGAACAATTAGAGTTAAATACACAAAAGAAAAATATATATTTACTCAGGTGGTGGTATTAATACTGTAGTTTGACAATTTGTACAAACATAAGATGATGCATTTTCTAGAAAAACAAAAAGAAATCATTTTTTGGTTTGATTATTCAAAACGGAAATAAAAAAAAAGATGATTCTGATTAGTTTATGAAATAAAGTCGATTAGATCGGAATTTTTCGTACTTGATGATATTTTATCAAAAACAAATTTCTTTTTTATATAGACTTGAACTCTCACTTCAAATAGAGTTTGTTGAATCTAGATATATAATAAACTTGATGTACTTCATTATAGTATTTATTAAATGACGACAGAACGCAATTACTTTCTTGTGATAGCCTTGATAGATATGCAACTATAGAGCTTATTTTATGTTCGACATTTCCTATCGAGAAAGAAAATAAAGTACATAATTCTTTTAAGTTCATTTTAAGAAAGGCGTAATGATTCATAAAGGATTTTTTTGATTTCTTTTTCTTAATATGACATGCTGATCAATCAACGTAGCATACTGTTTTATAGTTGTAGATATGATACGTAAAACATATCCTATGATTGTATATTTATCAATAAGTTAAAAAAATATGAGAGTTATTTCTAGAGAAAAACTTGCGTGCAATCTCTAGTATTCTTTTATTAAAATTCTTTTCCACTTAAGATCATCTTTAGTATGAAGATCTTCTGTCTAAAATCTTCAGTTGAATTATTACTCTAATTCACACATGCGAAGCCATTTTATTTTTGTTTTAGTGATAAATACAGCTCTATATATTCATATAATCCGACATACATATAGATATGAACAAAAAACGACCGGTTCTGCTCAAATCAACATAGATATGTCGCAAAGATTTAACTCTATGATTTATGTATCAATAAACTTAAAAAATTTCAGTATGATTTTCTTGTCTTTTGCTTTTTTTATTTCTACTAACCGGTATTGTTAATTGTAGCAAACTGCTGAAACGTTTTCCCACACTTTGTACACTAAATTGAAAGAAAAGTTAATGAATTTATTTTAATTTTTGTCTAAATTATTTTTCAAACCTCAACAAATGATGGTAAAGTAGATTTTATTTCAGTTGACATTGGTGATTCAAGATGACGTTCAATTTCTTCAACAAAAGCCTTGAAGTATTCATTAATTAAATATTAAAGAAAAAAAATTTAATATTCTTTTTTTTTGTTTTGTACTTTTTGATCGTGTATTGTATCAAATAAATAAATTCTTCGTTCAACTTCACCTCGTCGTTTTTCAAATGTAAATTCAACAATTTTTTTATTACTAAAAAGAAAAACTCAAACATACAATTTAATATAATTATATCTTATATTTTTAAACCTTTCATTATTAGTTAAAAGTGTAATTGTTGAATATTTAAGTTTTTCTATATATTTTTCATCATTATTATCTTTTTCAATTAAATACATTCGATCAATTTCAATTGTAAGTGAACGATTATTTCTATCATCGGATGTTTGATCAGTAACAAAAAATATTGTTCGTATACTATCTGAACAACTAAATGAATATAAACATGTAGTACATTCAATAAAAACAAATTAAAAAAAAAAAATTATTTCTATACCGCCAGTAGTATGTTCTTCATTTGTAATGAATTGTATTTCATGTTTAGGCATTATTATTGTTGAATATTTATCATTAAATGAAATTTCTTTTTCTGATGTTGGTGATTCTGGTACTGGTGTTGCATCAGACATTGTATTTTGAAAATCAACAACTTCTAAGACAATTTTTGTTGGTTGATCAGATTTTCGTGAACGAGGACTTTTTTTTCGTTTTGGAGACTATTTATTTAGATTATTTCTTTTCTTTTTTTTCTTTCTTTAAATATAAATCTTACATATGATAACTCATTTGCTAATTTACGTGGAATACTACTTGCAAAAGTTGTTGATGGTAATGATTTTAATATAGTATCATCTTGTTCAAGTGTTGTTGTTGTATAAATATTTCCAGCAGTTATTGGTGATTGTGATGTAAGATAATTATGATCAACTTCATGACGTGATTCAACTACTTTACCTAAACGATGTCTATTTACAGCTGATTCATTTTCTGAACCAGATGTAGCTGAAAAATAAACACAAAAAAATATGATATAATGCATGAAGAAAAATAAAACAAACAAAGAGTTTTTATTTACCATGTTCTGTTGGTGTTTCATCAGTATCAAGCGATCGTAAACGTCCATCTCGAAATTTTCGACGAGATCGACTAAATTTTATATTAAAGATAAATTAGATTAAATAAACAAAACAAAAGATAACAATGAATAAAATTTTCTGATTTCTTTAACAAAATTTCGAAGAAAATTTTTTTGTAAGGTCATAATCTAGGTACAAAAAGAAAAGTCAGACGTAAGATTAGATGAAATCATACTCTTAGAAATCTTTCAAGAATTTAATAATACGACTTAGCGTATGATTTCTGAGGCTACAAGTATAAGTCGTCTACCTTTGTGTTAAATAATCTAAACAAAATCTTAAAACTTAGGAAATTTAAATGAAATTACTATGAAAAATGTTTTATGGAAATTTAGTTCAATGCTTTGAGATATAAGTGCAAGAGATTGATTTTAATATAAAAAGAATATAAAAGTAACGTTTTATATTTGTGGATTGCATGAGGAAACTCATTTCTATTATATATATACTTTTCTAGTACAAAACCAATTTCCTGAGTCAAACCAACTTAAAAAGTAAAGATATTATTTCTATATGCTTTTCAGAATAAAATGAATCTCTTCATCTAAACAAATACCAAACTAGAGATTATATTCCTTCAACTGAACATGTTAAAATGAATTATAGTTATACATCATCGACATTTAATCTTGATGCTGACAGCTGTATTGCTCGGTGTATATCATCCGTTATATAATGATGTGTAGAAATTTGAATTTACGATATTCTCTTCTTCATAACTTCTACAGGATGGACTAAAAGTCATTTTACTGTACAAAAAAAAAAAAACTAAATGTATCTACCATACCTTAACCAAATGCATTGATTTTTGTTTTCACCGATAATAAACAAGTACTCATAATTCATATTCATAGAGGAAGCAGTTGGAAAGAACCGTTCTGAAGTATCACTATTAGCTTCAAACCAAAGAAATTCTCTCGTCTCACACATTACGAAAAAAGTAGCACAGCGAAGAAAAGTTACTCTGTCAAAAAAAAAAGGGAAAGCGTTAATAATTAAATCACATTTTTAGCAATCATATAGTGTTATAATGTCATTCTGATATGTTTTCCTCCTTTCTTTTTCTTCATGATATGCATCTTTTTCTTTCTTCTACAGCCGGATATACTTGAACTTGCTCTTTCTCTGTATGCTTATTTAATGTCCTTTCTTCTTGCGTCATTCAACATGTCCTTTATCCATCATCTTCTGTTCAGTTTGTTAGCTCTTTTCAAAGCTTATATAACTGTAAATGCAAAGATGAGCGTAGGTTCGATGGGAAGACAAGACATACTTGTGTGTTGTTTTTTCTTACTGCCTATAAGAGAATAGAATATTTTTATTGCAACTAATAGTGATACTTCCAAACGATTGTTCCCTATGGATGTCAACAAATCCTTATCATTAGTAAAAAAAACATCATCGTCAAATTATGCTACAGATATTCAATTAAGTTCTCGATATTATCTAATCTAAGAATTCAGAAAATTTGTTATCCTACTATGATATTCATTTGTATTATATATATAGAGAGTTCGTTGGGGGTTAGTCCCAAACTCAACTGGTTCTAATTATATGAAATTATGTTGTCAATTTTCGTTTATTATCTAATATTACCGTCGTGAAACAATTGTTCCAGATGAATTTGTTACAATAGATTCTGGTTCTGTTGTCGATTCACTTGTTGTTGTATTTTGTGATGATGATGGTGGCGAACTAAATCTAAAACCTTGAACAAGATTTGATGGAGGAATACGTTTTCGTGGAATTTTCTTGAAGAGGAAAAAAAACCATTACAAAAAAAAAAAAAATTTTAATTAATTAATTAAAAAATTTACTTGTTTCTCTTTTGATGTAAGTTGTTCATTATCGATTATAAGCTAAATTAAAGACAACAATAAATAAGCGAAAATAAGATAATCAAAACGAAAAACAAACTTCTCGAGCTTCTTGTGAAAATACAAATGGTAAATTATTTATAATATTTTGTCGATAATTTGATGCATATGTAAATGGATTACGTGCAAAGAAGAGCTAGTAAAAACAAATAAAAAATAATAAACGAAAACATATTGAACTTGATTTTAATTAAATAACTCATACTCGTTTTATCATAGACATCTGTCGAATTAATTCAGGTATACGTGTTATAAAATTATCACTTAAATCTAATTCTTCAATTGATTTCATTAATTCAATACCTTTAAAGAAAAAAAAGAATTTTTTTTAGTTTAATTTTTATTTTATTTTACCAGTTATATCTTCAATAGAATTTTGACGTATTTTAAGTGTTAATAATCGACATGAACCTTTTGTTTCTGACCATATTGGTATACTTCGTAAATGATTAGATGAAAGATTTAAATGTTTTACATGAGGTATTATCTATTAGAAGAAGAAAATTTTATTTTTCAAAAAAAAAAAAAAAAAGAAAATTCAGTTGTTTTTTACTAACATCTAATATCTTTGAACAATCTTGTAATCGATTATGACTTAAATCAAGTACTTCGAGTGTAACTAAATATTTCTAGAAGTTTGAAAAATTTGTTTTTAAAATAATAAAATAAATGATTTTCTTACTAATGATTGATCAAGACATTCAATAAAATTATGAGCAAGAAAAAGTGATTTAAGTCGTGGCCATGCTTGAGGTTGTGTTGAATCTCCACCACAATCACTTATTAAATCCTTTTTTTTTATTAAATATAAATTAATTAAAAATGAATATATCGAAACAAAAAAAAAAAACAAATGGTTATTACTTCAATTTTTGTTACAGATTGAGAACATATTAATGTTTCAAGCTGCTGACGAAGTAAAGATAAACCGAGTACCATATGTGGTGGAATTTTTTTTAATTCAAGACAAACAACATGTTGAAATGGATATAGAAGAACATTTCCTTGAAGAGTTGGTGAATTGTGAATTAACTAATAGAATAAACAAAAATAATTATAGATAATAAATGATTCCGATATGATGAATATAAGTCAATTCAAATGAAAGATTTTTCTTTTATTAAAGATATAATACAAAAATTTCGAATGATTATTTTCTATTCTGAATTCATGTTAGCATTAAAAGAAATTTTTTGTACTTGAAAACTATTCGCGGCTTATGGAACTGAGCGAATCAAGTAATTAATTAAACAATTGATACTTTGCTAATTGTAAAATTCTATGAGTACTATGGAATAGATATCATTGAAACTTTTGTTTCATCAATGAGAGCCAATCTTAACCCTTCAAATAACTTAACATTATCTGTACTGTAGTACGTCACTTCGCTATACAATTCTGTATCATAGTTATTAAAAGAAAAACAATTCTCTCCGTTTCATGATGTTAGTTATTCTCAAGTGTGCCAGTTAGTGAAGATATGATTGTACTGTCCATTTCACTTCTGTATCTATAAGTAAATAACAGTTTGAAAGAATTATTGAGATGTACATAAGTACTGAGTAGAAGACCATAACTGAACTTGACGCGGCAGTTTGTTTTCATATTCGACACCCAGACCGATCAGATAATTTTTAGTCAGACTAAAGCATTGACTAGGGTCGAGTACTGGATACTCGACTCAATTGCAAAACTCTATTCTGAATAAGATTTGAAAAATTTTTCCACTGTATAAAACAGCTACAATATTGATATTATCGAGTTACCATCGAAAATTCTTATCGAAAAATGAACCATACGAAGATTTTTTGTTTGTTTTAAATATAATCTATTCAATTCAATCCCTGAATTTAACCCATCACTAGAGATTCACGTGACTTATGATCACGATAAACTTTTAATGTAGCTATATGAAGACTATTTTTTATTTTGCTTGTCAAGTGTTGAAGAACTATAATGATATGGTTCGATATACTTATGCATACCATTAATTTGGTAAGTTGCTTTGTAACAGATCGTACTGATACAACGAAT